>CM038468.1:19511663-19601663 GCA_021464415.1 Lonicera japonica
GATCATCATTTAGATGCAACATAACAAATGGTTGAATAGAAATTGAAGCTAGACCGGATCATATCATACCCCTCTTCTTCAAGAAGATTCGTCCTCGAATCTTTGCTAAGCTTTGTTTGATTCAACCCATACTTCCAATTTGCCACCTTGGCCTTCTTTGAGACAAACGGAATTCATCGAACTGAGGCTATGCTTCAACTCGATCATCTTTAGTTCATTGAAAAGAAACTTCCCGGCTGATAATTCGGATGGAAATCATATTGTCCACACCCATGAAGTCTACATGCTCACTTCATCAACTTCCAACTCCGGTTTCTTTGGCTAGAATCTCTCTCTTCCCTTTGCAAAGATCCTCCTCGCATCCATGGCTGCCCTTGGAAATTCCTTGATCTCCTCCGTAACTAATCTCCATATTTCTTTCACTCTCTATGGCTGCCATGCTATTCAACTCCCCCGCTAAATCCGGCTTACCTACAACACTCTCATAAAAGCAAAGAAACATAGTCTCATTCGTGCCAAGAGTGCACTTCTTGAGGTTAGCGATTAGCGCATCAAAATTCATCATAAGCAATTGACTAATCGATATGTAACAATTCAAACTACTATTGTTACATGACAATGTGAATTCCAATGATCAAAGCCTTTCAAAACAATTTTTCCCAAGAATGGCTCAAAATTTTGATTATTTAAACTCACAAAAGCATTATTCAAATTCACAGGGTTAGTTACCCATTCAAACAATCCACGCTCAGTTTTGAATCCCATAAGCTTCTTTGGCAACAACTTTCCAATTCAAGTTCATCAACACCTTGCTTTAAAGCTTGCTGTCTATGTTCCAACTCAACTTTCCTTTGGTGTTGATCTCCAACGCCCTGCAAATAAGACACACAATAGATATAGGCAAACGGGATTAAAATGTTAGTAATTGAAAATTCTTCCTCCGATTCACTCTTTTTTTCCTTAATCTCCCTCACTTCACTCAAGTCTTTTTCAAACTCATTCTCACTAGAGATCACTGAATTTTCTTTTTCTCTCTCTTTTACCTCAGCCTCTCTCTTTTCATTACTCTCTTTTATTTTTCTCTCCTCCTTCTTTCTTTTCATCTTCCGCTCTCTTCCTTTCACTCCTTCACCATTTTTCTCTTGTTTTCGCGCACTCTCTCTCTTTTGATCACTCTCCTTTTTTGTAACTTCATTTGATCTTCATGAGCTTGCTTGGTGGCAATGGAACAAGAGTAACGGTTCTCTCATTCATCTTGAAAGAGTATTTATTGGAAACGCCATTGTAATTGGCTTGCCTATCAAGTTGCCATTGTCGACCCAAAATAATGTGGCTGGCTTGCATTGGAACCACATCGCATAAAACTTCATCCTTGTACTTTCCAATGGCAAGAGAAATAAGCACTTGCTCGTTCACCCCTTATCACTCCATTATCATTCAGCCATTGCAACTTATAAGGACACGGGTGCTTGAACGTAGGCAGTTTCAACTCTCTCAATCATTGTTGTGCTAGCAAAGTTTGAGTAAACTCCCCCATCAATATCAAACTACACACCTTCTCTTGCACGAGGCATCTAGTTCGAAATATATTCGCTCGCACGCTTGGGTCACCACATTCAGCTAGTAATTCACCTTCTAATAGTTTGTGCTCTTCAATTTGGTTTGGCACAAAACTTCCCTTCTTCTTAAATTGCTCATAGGTTTGGGTAAACAATTCGTTAAACTTAGAACAATCCTCATCATCAAACAAGGAAGCCTTTTTTCGTACTACTACCCAAATTTTGTTTTCTCCTTCCCGCATTAGGAGTTTCACTTAACCACTTGCGCTGTCTAATTTTTAGATTTCTTACTCGCGCACTATCCCTTTCAAACTCCTCATCACGCCAACTTTGCTCAAAAATAAAATAAGACATTCTCACTGCAAAACAAAGATTAGTATAAAGAAAATAAATTTCTCACAACACTCCCTTACGTGTTTCGCTCAAAGGAGTCACTCTAATTTTTTTTACCCGCTCGTGTTTGTCACTCAAAGATGATAAGCCTCAATTTTTTTTTTTTTCCTCTTTGGAACTCCAAAACAAGTTGAATAATATGAATATAACAAGTCCTCAACAACCAATCGCACACCCACAATTAAATTGGACGCGTTCAACAATGTAATACCAAGGACTCAAGAAACCAAAATTCTAGCAATATTAATGAGCCAAACGAATTTCTAGAATTGCTAGAATAATTGCAAGCAGATTTCCAAACAATGGGCAACAAACAAATCCCTAATTAATAATGCAAATCAAATTCCTATGACTTTCTAGATTTTTCAACCAAATAGACTTATATGGAGCAAAGCAGAAAAATAAGAATCCCAACTAGAATGAAAGATGCAACAAGGATCAACAAACCCAAACGATTGATTATGATTCGAAATTTTCTAGGTTCAATGGGAATCTTCAATTTCATAATAGCGCAAGAGTTCATAGCAATCAAAACCCTATTCCATGAAGCATAAAAAAAACTAGGGTTCTCGTTTCAACAATTCAACTTTCCTGAATTTTAATTCTAAACAACTCACCCTAAATAATTTTTTTTTTTTTTCCAAGCAATTTCGAAATTCTGTTTTTTTTTTTTTTTTTTTTTTTTTTTTTTTTTTTTTTCAGAATTCACTGTTCACGCGGCACTGTTCATGCGATTACTATTTACGCGGCACTGTTCATGCGATTACTATTCACGCGGCACTGTTCACCGATTACTATTCACAGCACTGTTCACCGATTACTATTCACGGCACTGTTCATTGACACTGTTCACGCGCACTTTTTTTTTTTTTTTTTTTTTTTTTTTTTTTTTCTATAAACCCTAACACAATTTTTTTTGGAATATGATTAACAAGAATGAAGGCCTAGGTTTCAAGAATATACTATGAAATTGAAAGAACAAGAAACTAAGATAGAAAACCTGGATAGAAAAAGTCTGCTCTGATACCAATGACGCGAACCCGGATCGTCTTTCCTAGCCAGGCTAATGGATCCTCAACCCTTGAACTACAAACGTAGCAAGAACCTTGGAATACGTCGAAAGATGGATGGCGGAAACCTCAACCCAACGCTTAAAGAAGCGCGAACCTCGGTATAGTCGAAGACGCCACAATCAATTGGTGGAGAATTGATTGATAAGTCAAGAACAATTGAATTAATCAATTCAACATGTTCAACATGTTCTTAGAGAACACAAAGAGAAAACTCTCAATATTATTAATCATCAAAACTTAATTTTTAAAACAATAATGTGCCTCCTTTAAATAGGAGAAACAAAACTAGAATCCTAATTCAAAAAGGAAACTAATTCCTACTTAGAAAAGGAAAATAACTTCTAGAATAATCCTAATATAATAAGAAAATTAATAATAAATAATAAGGAAACTTATTCAAAAAGGAAACTACTAATCTAATTCCTAATTGAATAATGAGACTCAAGAAGCCCTATTAATTTAAAAACAATTTAAATTAATATCTTCTAGATTATTCCACTGGACTCCTTGCCGTTTAACCTCTTGAACTTCCACGCCCAGTCCTTAGAACTCCATTAAATGTATGATTATCATTTAAGCTCCTTGCTTCAAGCATGTGAAATTCTATAAAATTCCATTTGAATTTCCATGCTCTATCCTTGTGATTCATCATGTGCGGATCATCATTTAGAATGCCACAAACCACCATGGTTGAATAGAAATTGAAGCTAGACCGGATCATATCACATAAGCAAACCCTAATTCAAACCTAAGAAACCCTAAAAACAAAAATACAATCACAAGCCCAATTCTAAGGCAACAAAAAATAATGGAGAGCCCTAAACAAGCCCAAAAACACTCTTAGCAAGCCCATCACTCTAAATACTAATTATACATAATCCTTGGGCTGCAAATTAATAAAAACAATAATAAAAACCCTTAATTATTCTACGTCTTCTTGCTAAGCATTATTTTCCATTCGTGCTCTGAATCTCCTTGAATGCTTCTCCAACGTCAGCTTTATTCATCAACTCGTGGACCATGCTCACGAGTGCTTCCTTCATCTTCCTTGCTCTAGCTCGGGTGATTGGACCACTTGGAACCCGGATGGGATCTGCATAGTCTTCACTCCATGGTCTAGCTCTCGTGCTATCCTCAGGCTCATCATTCCCCTCCTCTTGAAAAGGAATTGTCCTCAATTCGTCATCTGTACTAAACGGACTTAGGTCAGCGACATTAAATGTAGCACTTACATTATACTCACCTGGTAGATCAAGTTTATGCATTGTCATTGATCCTTTGCACAACTTGAAATGGTCCATCTCCTCTCGTAAAAGCTTAGAACGCCGTTGAACTGGAAAGCGTTCCTTCCTCAAGTGCAACCAAACCCAATCTCCTGTTTCAAAAACCATCTTCTTCCTTCCTTTGTTGGCTTGTCGCACATATTGCTCGGTTCTTCTCTCAATGTTTTGCCTCGCCTTCTCATGAATCTGTCTAACAAACTCAGCTTTCTTCCTGTCATCTAGGTTAGCATGCTCAACAGGTAATGGCAATAAATCCAAAGGAGCTAAATGATTAAAACCATACACAATCTCAAAAGGAGAAAACTTAGATGCAGAATGAACAATCTATTATATGCAAACTCAACATGAGGCAAACATTCTTCCCACTCTTTTAAGTTCTTCTTAATTATGGCACGCAACAAAGTGGATAAAGTTCTATTTACTACTTCCGTTTGGCCATCAGTTTGGGTGACATGTAGTAGAAAACAACAATTTAGTACCCAACTTTCCCCACAAAGTCTTCCAAAAGTAGCTCAAAAACTTTGCATCCCTATCAGAAACTATGGTTCTAGCATGCCATGCAAACGCACAATTTCTTTGAAGAACAAATTAGCAATTCGTGGTGCATCATCATTTTTATGACAAGCAATGAAATGAGCCATTTAGAAAATCTATCAACCACCACGAAAACAGAATCATTCCCATGTTTAGTCCTAGGCAAGCCCAACACAAAATCCATAGAAATATCAACCCAAGGGTCACTAGGAAGGGTAATGGAGTATACAAACCATGGGATTTAACTTAGACTTTGCCTTCTTACAAGTAACACATCTCTCACATATTCTTTCAACATCTCTTTTCATGTGAGGCCAAAAGAAGTGTTCTTGCAATACTCCTAAAGTCTTAGCTATACCAAAGTGTCCCATTAAACTCCCACCATGCGCTTCTTTCACAAGCAATTCGCGCAATGAACATTTAGGCACACAAAGTTTGTTTTCACGCATTAGAAATCCATCATGCCTAAAGTACTTATCAAATGCTAATTTTTTCACATGCATTGAATATATCTCGAAAATCAGCATCATCACAATACAAATCCTTGATGTATTCAAACCCAAGCAATTTAGCATCCAAAGTAGCAATTAAAGTATACCTGCGTGATAAAGCATCCGCTACAACATTCTCTTTACCTTGCTTGTACTTGATCACATATGGAAATGTCTCTATGAACTCCACCCACTTGGCATGGCGCTTGTTTAGCTTTTGCTGCCCCTTCAAGTGCTTCAATGATTCATGATCCGTGTGAATCACGAACTCCTTGGCCAGATAGTGCTGCCAAGTATCCAACGCTCTCACCAACGCATAAAAAGCTCCTTGTCGTTCGTAGGGTAATTTAAGGTCGCCCCACCTAGCTTCTAACTAAAGTATGCTATTGGCCTTCCTTCCTGCATAAGAACAGCACCAATTCCATTTCCTGAAGCACTCGCATTCAATTTCAAAAGTTTTTGCCAAAGTTAGGCAAAGATAACAAAGGGGCGTTACTTAGCTTGCTTTTTAGTAATTCGAATGCCTTCTCTTGCTCCTCTCCCCATTTGAATCCCACATTCTTTTTGATCACTTCAGTCAATGGCGCTGCAATAGTAATAAAGTCTTTCACGAACCGCCGATAGAAACTAGCAAGTCCATGGAAACTTCGCACTTGCCCAACACTTGTAGGACTTTGCCATTCTTGAATAGCCTTCACCTTTTCTTTATCAACCTGAATCCCTTGTGCCACTTACAACAAACCCAAGAAATACAAGCTTATCCGTGCAAAAAGTGCACTTTTTCAGGTTAGCATATAACTCTCTCCTTTCGCAAGACATCCAAAACAGATTTTAATTGAATTACGTGGTCATCTAGACTCTTGCTATAGATAAGAATATCATCAAAATAGACTACAACAAACCTGCCTATAAAAGGTCTAAAACATGGTTCATTAATCTCATGGAAAGTGCTAGGTGCATTAGTCAAACCAAAAGGCATAACTAACCATTCATATAAACCCTATTTTGTTTTAAAGGCTGTTTTCCATTCATCTCCTTCTTTCATCCTAATTTGATGATATCCACTCTTCAAATCAATTTTAGAGAATATACTAGACCATGCAACTCATCAAGCATATCATCTAAAGTGGAATGGGATGACGATATTTTACCGTGATATTATTTATGGCTCGGCAGTCACGCACATTCTCCATGTTCCATCCTTTTTTGGCACTAGCAACACTGGCACCGCACATGGGCTCATACTCTCTCTCACATACCCTTTCTCCAACAGCTCCGTAACTTGCCTTTGAAGTTCCTTCGTTTCCTCCGGATTACTCCTATAGGCTGGCGGTTTGGAATGGAGGCCCCGGGTACAAAATCAATTTGGTGTTCTATTCCTCGGATGGGTGGTAAACCGCTTGGCGTATCCTCCGGAAAGACGTCACCAAAATCCTGCAACAAAGAGACAATAACACTAGGCAAAGAAGAATTTAGCTCGTTAGTATTCAAAAGCGCTTCTTTGTATACAAATACAATAAGCTGATTACAAAGCATCGCTCTTTTCACTTCACTAGCTCTCGCATAGAAATTCTTTTGCCTCCTCTCAAACTTGCTCTCAATAGTCACTGGTTTTTCCACTCTACTCTCTTTTTTCTCAAGTTCTTTTCTTTTTCCCTCACTCTCTTTCTTTTCCTCACCATTCTCTCTCTTTTTCTTTTCAGCTCTCCGTTGCTCCTCCTCACTTTGCAACTTCAACTGATCGGAATAGGCTTGCTTTGGCGGTAAAGGTGCAAGAATGATTGTTCTCTTGTTCATCTCAAATGAATATTTATTGGTGAAGCCATCATGTTTAACTCTCCTATCATATTGCCATGGCCTCCCCAATAACATATGGCCGGCTTGCATGGGAACCACGTCACAAAGCACTTGGTCCTCGTACCTACCAATGCTAAAGGACACCAAAACCTGCTTGTTGACCCTCACTTCACCGCTATCATTCAGCCACTGCAATTTGTAAGGCCTTGGGTGCTTAGTCGTGTGCAATGCTAGCTTCTCCACCATCGTCGTGCTAGCCACATTAGTGCAACTACCTCCGTCTATCACCAAACTACACACCTTGCCTAGCACTAGGCATCTAGTGTGGAAAATATTCTCGCGCTGCTCCTCATCCTCCTTTGCTTGCGTGCTAAGCGCTCTTCTTGCAACTAATAATTCACCTGGATGGCGCTCTCCTCTTCTTCTACATCTTCCAAAGGTGGCATAGCTTCAGCGCCTTCTTCATCCGTCTCATATTCTCCATTATCTAGAAGCATCATTACTCTCTTATTCGGGCATTGAGTGGAAACATGGCCTCTCCCTTGACACTTCCAACATATAATGTCCCTATTTCGGGTAGTAGGGGTATTAGTGGTGTTAGGGGCTGTCTTAGCTTGGCCTCCACTAGGAACTTCTGATTTTGAATCAACTTTCGGTTTCGGAGTGGTTGCTTTGTCATCCTTCTTCCACGGACTTTGTTTCCATGGAGTAGAGTAAGAACTTTGGCTTGGCTTTAAACTACCCCTCCTCTTGAGCTGCCTCTCTATTTTAATTGCCGTGTGCACCATATCTTCAATCTCAACATATGGCTGCAATTCAACCGCGTTGGCAATTTCCCGGTTTAACCCACTCAAGAACCGTGCCATGGTAGCTTCTCTATTTTCATCAACCTTGGCCCGAATCATGGCCACTTCCATCTCCTTATAGTATTCATCAACACTACGATTTCCCTGCGTAAGCCCCTGCATTTTTGGTACAATTCCCGATAATAGTGATCGGGTACAAACCGCCTTTTCATCAACCGCTTCATCTCATCCCAAGTCTCCACGGGCCCTTCATCGCTTCGCCTTCTCTCTACCATCAAGCGATCCACCAAACAAGTGCGTAATCTGAAAATTCAATGGCCGCCAATTTCACCTTCTTGGACTCGGAGTAATTATGGCAAGCAAAGACCAATTCAACTTTCTTGACCCACTCAAGATAGGCCTCGGGGTCATTTTTTCCTTGGAAGGATGGAATCCTCATTTTGATCCCATTCATGTTGTCATCTTCCCGATAAGATCCCCTACCAAACCGCCTACCATTCCGCCGATTAGCGATTGCCGAATCAACATCTCTATCCCCATCGTCAAAACTATCGCGGTAATAGTTCTCAAAATCAGCCCGCCGTTCCCTAGGCTGCGGTCTCCCACTTCTTTGAGCATTTTGTGATATGCCGGATTGCTCAATTTGAGTGCTCTCAACTCTGTCTACCTTCACCCGCATTCTCTTCAATTCCTCACTCATTTCTTCCACCTGCTCTTTAAAGCCACCCAACTCCTCTCTCATCATTTTTTGTAAGGTGCTCGTCATGGCTTCTTGGAATAACCTAGGATCGAAACTCGTCATATTGCTGCAAAACAGAGGTTAGCACAATATAAAGAAATAAATTTTCCTCACTGCACTCCCTTACGTGTTTCGCTCAAAATAATATCACTCTGATTTTACCGCTCGTGTTTAGTGTTCAATGTATTGATATTCCTCTCAATTTTCACCTTTTGGAACTTCAAACGGATCGAAAAGCAAGAACCCTTTCCTTGGCTGCCCAAATAGACCAATCACAACCCAAACAGATCAATTGTATGCTAGGACAAGTACGTTTTCACCAAGAGCTCAAGAAACAAGAATCCCAATGAAATATGGACAAAATACGAAGCCAAATTTCGACAAAATTGAGCGAAAATTTAGGCTAGTGAAAAAGTGAAATTTTTTTTTTTTTTTTTTTTCCTGACCTAGAATCACAGGTCTAGGGTTTTATGAACCAGCCGCCACAAATTTAATCACAAGTCTACTAGGGTTTTTATGTTGTTCACAGCCGCCACAAATTTCAAAACCTAGAAATAAAAGTCAAGTCTAGGGTTTTATGGTGTTTGAAATACAAGCCACCACAACTAGGGTTTTTTGACCAAGAATTGTGTCTAGGGTATTATGATATTTGTAAGACCAGCCGCCTCAACTATCAAAAGCCACCGCAATATCAAGTTAACTAGGAATCAAGAGAATCGCAACTAGAGATTATTGCAAACAACAAATCGAGCTTTACTAAAATCTGGACAGATTTGCGAATATTGTTTAGCAACGAAATTGAAGATTTCGACTTTGAACAACACAGATGAAACAAGACAAGCAAATCCGTAGATACCAAGAACAGATTATCAAAGGTAAGAACATATTTTCTTTTTTTTTTTTTTTTTTAACAAGAACAGATCCGAAAAAAAATAGCAAGAACAGATTATCAAATCCGTGAATAGCAAGAACAGATTTGTTATAACAAGAACAGATTCGTAAGAGTAAGATCCGAAATAGCAAGAACAGATTTGTTATAACAAGAACAGATTCGTAAGAATAAGATCCGAAATAGCAAGAACAGATTCGTAAGATTCAAAATAGCAAAAAACAGATTCGTAAATAGCAAGAACACGATAAGATAAACCTGGATAGAAAGAATCCCTCTGATACCAATGATGTGATTCACGACCGTATTTCTATCCGATATGACGAATCCGCGACCCTTAACGTTGAATACGTAAGAACCTTGGAATCACGCGAAGATGATGGAGGTGGAACCTCGACCCAATCCCTAAAACGAGAATGAACCTTGGTATAGTCGAAGACAAACAATCAATTGATGGGTTAATTGATTGATAAGTCGAAGAACAACAAGAATTAAATTCTGGCTGCTCGAAGTGTTCTTAGAACACAAGAGGTGAAAACAACACTCTCAATTTCGTATTATCAAATAATCTGCTCATACAAGAGAGTTTGCCTCCTTTAAATAGGATGAGACATAAGCAAACCCTAATTCAAACCTTAGAAACCCTAAAAACGAAAATACAATCACAAGCCCAATTCTAAGGCAACAAAAAATAATGGAGAGCCCTAAACAAGCCCAAAAACACTCTTAGCAAGCCCATCACTCTAAATACTAATTATACATAATCCTTGGGCTGCAAATTAATAAAAACAATAATAAAAACGCCTTAATTATTCTACGTCTTCTTGGCTAAGCATTATTTTCCATTCGTGCTCTGAATCTCCTTGAATGCTTCTCCAAGCGTCAGCTTTATTCATCAACTCGTGGACCATGCTCACGAGTGCTTCCTTCATCTTCCTTGCTCTAGCTCGGGTGATTGGACCACTTGGAACCCGGATGGGATCTGCATAGTCTTCACTCCATGGTCTAGCTCTCGTGCTATCCTCAGGCTCATCAGAATGTCAATCAAAATGAAGCCTTTTGCGGTAGAACGCCTAAAAAACACATTTTGGTTGTAAGGATCAACAACGGCAGTTTAGACTGTTAGATGGTCAACAACGAAAACGTAGAGAAGATACGCTTGTTTAACCCATCATAGATGTTCAGAATTCGAATTCAAAATCTTAGAGTGAATGTCATTCAAAATGAATCCTTTTGCGATCGAACGCTTAAAAAAATACATTTTGGTCGTAAGGATTAACAACTGAAGTTTAGAACGTCAAATGGTCAAGAACGACAATGGGGACAAGAACAGCGTGTTAAACCCTTCATAGACGTTCAGAATTCGAATTCAAAATCATAGAGTTAATATCAGTCAAAATGAAGCCTTTTGCGGTAGAACGACTAAAAAAACACATTTTGGTTGTAAGGATCAACAACGGAAGTTTGGACCGTTAAATGGTCAACAACGACGACGTCGACAAGATGCGCGTGCAATAACGACGTTCAGAATTCGAATTCCATATCTTAGAGTTAATGTCAGTGAAAATGAAGCCTTTTGCGGTATAATGCCTAAAAAAATACATTTTGGTCGTAAGGATCAACAACGGATGTTTACACTGTTAACTGGTCAACAACGACAATGTGGACAAGATGCGCTTGTTTAACCCATTATAGACGTTCAGAATTCGAATTCAAAATCTTAGAGTGAATGTCATTCAAAATGAAGCCATTTGCGATCGAACGCTTTAAAAAATACGTTTTGGTCGTAAGGATTAACAACTGAAGTTTGGACCGTTAAATGGTCAACAACGACGACGTCGACAAGATGCGCGTGTTTAATCGATCATTGACGTTCATAATTCGAATTCAAAATCTTAGTGTGAATGTCAGTCAAAATGAAGCCTTTTGCGGTAGGACGCCTAAAAAAATACATTTTGGTTGTAAGGATCAACAACGGTAGTTTAGTCTGTTAAATGGTCAACAACGACAACGTGGACAAGATGCGCTTGTTTAACCCATTATAGATGTTCAGAATTCGAATTCAAAATCTTGGAATTAAGGTCAGTCAAAATGACGCCTTTTGCGGTAGAATGCCTAAAAAAATACATATTGGTTGTAAGGATCAACAACAGAAGTTTGGACCGTTAAATGGTCAACAACGACGACGTCGACAAGATGCGCATGCAATAACGACGTTCAGAATTCGAATTCCATATCTTAGAGTTAATGTCAGTGAAAATGAAGCCTTTTGCGGTACAATGCCTAAAAAAATACATTTTGGTCGTAAGGATCAACAACGGATGTTTACACTGTTAACTGGTCAACAACGACAACGTGGACAAGATGCGCTTGTTTAACCCATTATAGATGTTCAGAATTCGAATTCAAAATCTTAGAGTGAATGTCATTCAAAATGAAGCCTTTTTCGGTCGAACGCTTAAAAAAATACATTTTGGTCGTAAGGAATAACAACTGAAGTTTAGACCGTCAAATGGTCAAGAACGACAATGGGGACAAGAACCACGTGTTTAACCCATCATCGACGTTCGGAATTCGAATTCAAAATCTTAGAGTTAATGTCAATCAAAATGAAGCCTTTTGCGGTAGAACGCCATCGTAAGGATCAACAACGGAAGTTTGGACCGTTAAATGGTCAACAACGACAACGTGGACAAGATGCACTTGTTTAACCCATCATAGATGTTTAGAATTCGAATTCAAAATCTTAGAGTGAATGCCATTCAAAATGAATCCTTTTGCGGTAGAACGCCTAAACAAATACATTTTGGTCGTAAGGATCAACAACGGAAGTTTGGACCATTAATGATGAGCCTGAGGATAGCACGAGAGCTAGATCATGGAGTGAAGACTATGCAGATCCCATCCGGGTTCCAAGTGGTCCAATCACCCGAGCTAGAGCAAGGAAGATGAAGGAAGCACTCGTGAGCATGGTCCACGAGTTGATGAATAAAGCTGACGCTTGGAGAAGCATTCAAGGAGATTCAGAGCACGAATGAAAATAATGCTTAGCCAAGAAGACGTAGAATAATTAAGGCGTTTTTATTATTGTTTTTATTAATTTGCAGCCCAAGGATTATGTATAATTAGTATTTAGAGTGATGGGCTTGCTAAGAGTGTTTTTGGGCTTGTTTAGGGCTCTCCATTATTTTTTGTTGCCTTAGAATTGGGCTTGTGATTGTATTTTCGTTTTTAGGGTTTCTAAGGTTTGAATTAGGGTTTGCTTATGTCTCATCCTATTTAAAGGAGGCAAACTCTCTTGTATGAGCAGCTTATTTGATAATACGAAATTGAGAGTGTTGTTTTCACCTCTTGTGTTCTAAGAACACTTCGAGCAGCCAGAATTTAATTCTTGTTGCTCTTCGACTTATCAATCAATTAACCCATCAATTGATTGTTTGTCTTCGACTATACCAAGGTTCATTCTCGTTTTAGGGATTGGGTCGAGGTTCCACCTCCATCATCTTCGCGTGATTCCAAGGTTCTTACGTATTTAACGTTAAGGGTCGCGGATTCGTCATATTGGATAGAAATACGATCGTGAATCACATCAATTAAGTGACCAAACAACAACAACGTCGATAAGATGGCTTTCAGAATTCGAATTCCCAATCTTATAACTAATGTCAGTCAAAATGAAGCCTTTAGCGGTACAACGCCTAAAAAATATATCTTGGTTGTAAGGATGAACAACGGAAGTTTAGACCGTCAAAAGGTGAAGAATGACAATGGGGACAAGAAGCGCGTGTTTAGCCCATCAAAGACGGTCAGAATTCAAATTCCAAATCTTAGAGTTAATGTTAGTCAAAATGAAGCCTTTTGCGGTAAAACGCCTAAAAAAATACATTTTGGTCGTAAGGATCAACAACGGAAGTTTGGACCGTTAAATGGTCAACACCACGACGTCGACAAGATGCGCGTGTTTAACCCATCATAGACGTTCAGAATTCGCTTTCAAAATCTTAGAGTGAATGTCAATCAAAATGAAGCCTTTTGCGGTAGAACGCCTAAAAAAATACATTTTGGTTGTAAGGATCAACAACGGTAGTTTAGACTGTTAGATGGTCAACAACGAAAACGTAGAGAAGATACGCTTGTATAACCCATCATAGATGTTCAGAATTCGAATTCAAAATCTTAGAGTGAATGTCATTCAAAATGAATCCTTTTGCGATCTGATATGATCCGGTCTAGCTCCAGTTTCTATTCAACCATGATGATTCATGGCATTCCAAATTATGATCCACACATGATGAATTACAAGGATAGGGCATGGAAATTCAAAAGAAATTCCATAGAATTTCAAGACTCCTATATTATTTCCTTAATTATTTAGGAGTTTATTTTAGTTGTCTTATTTTATTATTTAATTAGGAATTAGATTACTAGTTTCCTTTTTGAATAAGTTGTCTTATTATTTTAGAGTATTTATTAGTTTCCTTGTTGCATTAGGATTATTCTAGATGTTATTATTTTCCTTTTCTAAGTAGGAATTAGTTTCCTTTTTGAATTAGGATTCTAGTTTTGTTTCTCCTATTTAAAGGAGGCACATTATTGTTTTATTAAAAAAAGTTTTGATGATTAATTAAATTGAGAGCTTTCTCTTTGTGTTCTTTAAGAGCATGTTGAACATGTTGAATTGAGTAAATTCAATTGTTCTTGACTTATCAATCTAGCAATCACACTAGATTGTGGCGTCATTCATTATACCGAGGTTCGCGCTTCTTTAAGCGTTGGGTTGAGGTTTCCGCCTTCCATCTTTCGACGTATTCCAAGGTTCTTGCTACGTTTGTAGTTCAAGGGTTGAGGATCCATTAGACTGGCTAGAAAAGACGATCCGGCTTCGCGTCATTGGTATCAGAGGTCGCGTCACGATCGAACGCTTAAAAAAATACATTTTGGTCGTAAGGATTAACAACTGAAGTTTAGACCGTCAAATGGTCAAGAACGACAATGGGGACAAGAACAGCGTGTTAAACCCTTCATAGACGTTCAGAATTCGAATTCAAAATCTTAGAGTTAATATCAGTCAAAATGAAGCCTTTTGCGGTAGAACGACTAAAAAACACATTTTGGTTGTAAGGATCAACAACGGAAGTTTGGACCGTTAAATGGTCAACAACGACGACGTCGACAAGATGCGCGTGCAATAACGACGTTCAGAATTCGAATTCCATATCTTAGAGTTAATGTCAGTGAAAATGAAGCCTTTTGCGGTACAATGCCTAAAAAAATACATTTTGGTCGTAAGGATTAACAACTGAACTTTGGACCGTTAAATGGTCAACAACGACGACGTCGACAAGATGCGCGTGTTTAACCGATCATTGACGTTCATAATTCGAATTCAAAATCTTAGTGTGAATGTCAGTCAAAATGAAGCCTTTTGCGGTAGGACACCTAAAAAAATACATTTTGGTTGTAAGGATCAACAACGGTAGTTTAGACTGTGAAATGGTCAACAACGACAACGTGGACAAGATGCGCTTGTTTAACCCATTATAGATGTTCAGAATTCGAATTCAAAATCTTGGAGTAAATATCAGTCAAAATGACGCCTTTTGCGGTAGAACGCCAAAAAAAAATACATATTGGTTGTAAGGATCAACAACAGAAGTTTGGACCGTTAAATGGTCAACAACGACAACGTCGACAAGATGCGCGTGTTTAACCCATCATAGACGTTTAGAATTCGAATTCAAAATCTTAGAGTGAATGTCTATCAAAATGAAGCCTTTTGGGGTAGAACGCCTAAAAAAATACATTTTGGTTGTAAGGATCAACAACGGTAGTTTAGACTGTTAAATGGTCAACAACGACAACGTGGACAAGATGCACTTGTTTAACCCATCATAGATGTTCAGAATTCGAATTCAAAATCTGGTGATTAGAAGAACCAAAGAATAAAATCACAATATTATTATGAATGACAAAATTCAAAATGAAGCCTTTTGCGGTAGAACGCCTAAACAAATACATTTTGGTCGTAAGGATCAACAACGAAAGTTTGGACCATTAAGTGACCAAACAACAACAACGTCGATAAAATGACTTTCAGAATTCGAATTCCAAATCTTATAGCTAATGTCAGTCAAAATGAAGCCTTTAGCGGTACAACGCCTAAAAAATATATCATGGTTGTAAGGATGAACAACGGAAGTTTAGAACGTCAAACGGTGAAGAATGACAATGGGGACAAGAAGCGCGTGTTTAACCCATCAAAGACGGTCAGAATGCAAAATCAAAATCTTAGAGTTAATGTTAGTCAAAATGAAGCCTTTTGCGGTACAACGCCTAAAAAAATACATTTTTGTCGTAAGGATCAACAACGAAAACTTAGACAAGATGCGCTTGTTTAACCCATCAAAGATGTTTAGAATTCGAATTCAAAATCTTAGAGTGAATGTCATTCAAAATGAAGCCTTTTGCGGTCGAACGCTTAAAAAAATACATGTTGGTCGTAAGGATTAACAACTGAAGTTTAGACCGTCAAATGGTCAAGAACGACAATGGGGACAAGAACCACGTGTTTAACCCATCATCGACGTTCGGAATTCGAAATCAAAATCTTAGAGTTAATGTCAAACAAAATGAATCCTTTTACAGTAGAACTCCGAAAAAAACACATTTTGGTCGTAAGGATCAACAACGGAAGTTTGGACCGTTAAATGGTCAACAACGACAAAGTCGATAAGATGCGCATGTTTAACCCATCATAGACGTTCAAAATTCGAATTGAAAATCTTTGAGGTAATGTCAGTCAAAATGAAGCCTTTTGCGGTAGAACGCCTAAAAAAATACATTTTGGTTGTAAGGATCAGCAATGGTAGTTTAGACTGTTAAATGGTCAACAACGACAACGTGGACAAGATCCGCTTGTTTAACCCATTATAGATGTTCAGAATTCGAATTCAAAATCTTGGAGTAAATGTCAGTCAAAATGACGCCTTTTGCGGTAGAACGCCAAAAAAATACATATTGGTTGTAAGGATCAACAACAGAAGTTTGGACCGTTAAATGGTCAACAACGACAACGTCGACAAGATGCGCGTGTTTAACCCATCATAGACGTTTAGAATTCGAATTCAAAATCTTAGAGTGAATGTCTATCAAAATGAAGCCTTTTGGGGTAGAACGCCTAAAAAATACATTTTGGTCTTAAGGATCAACAACGGAAGTTTACATTGTTAAATGGTCAACAACGACAACGTGGACAAGATGCGCATCTTTAACCCATCGTAAATATTCAGAATTCGAATTCAAAATCTTAGAGTGAATGTCAGTCAAAATGAAGCCTTTTTCGGTAGACCGCCTAAAAAATACATTTTGGTCGTAAGGATCAACAACGGAAGTTTGGACCGTTAAGTGGTCAACAACAACAACGTCGATAAGATGACTTTTAGAATTCGAATTCCAAATCTTGTAGATAATGTCAGTCAAAATGAAGCCTTTTGTGGTAGAACGCCTAAAAAAACACATTTTGGTAGTAAGGATCACCAACGGAAGTTTGGACCGTTAAATGGTCAACACCGACATGGTCGACAAGATGCGCGTGTTTAACCCATCCTAGACGTTCAAAATTCGAATTCAAAATCTTAGAGTGAATGTCAGTCAAAATGAAGCCTTTTGCGGTTGAACGCCTAAAAAAATACATTTTGGTCGTAAGGATCAACAACAGAAGTTTGGACCGTTAAGTGGTCAACGACAACAACGTCGATAAGATGATTTTTAGAATTCGAATTCCAAATCTTATAGTTATTGTCAATCAAAATGAAGCCTTTTGCGGTAGAACGCCTAAAAAACACATGTTGGTCGTAAGGATCAACAACGGAAGTTTGGACTGTTAAATGGTCAACAACGACAAGGTCGACAAGATGCGCGTGTTTAACCCATCATAGACGTTCAGAATTCGAATTTAAAATCTTAGAGTGAATATCAGTCAAAATGAAGCCTTTTGCGGTACAATGCCTAAAAAAATACCTTTTGGTCGTAAGGATCAACAACGGAAGTTTACACTGTTAACTGGTCAACAACGACAACGTGGACAAGATGCGCTTGTTTAACCAATTATAGACGTTCAGAATTCAAATTCAAAATCTTAGAGTGAATGTCATTCAAAATGAAGCCTTTTGCGGTCGAACGCATAAAAAAATACATTTTGGTCGTAAGGATTAACAACTAAAGTTTAGACCGTCAAATGGTCAAGAACGACAATGGGGACAAGAACCGCGTGTTTAACCCATCATAGCCGTTTAGAATTCGAATTCAAAATCTTAGAGTTAATGTCAGTCAAAATGAAGCCTTCTGCGGTAGAACGTCTAAAAAAACACATTTTGGTTGTAATGATCAACAACGGAAGTTTGGACCGTTAAATGGTCAACAACGACGACGTCGACAAGATGCGCTTGTTTAACCCATCAAAGACGTTCAGAATTCGAATTCCATATCTTAGATTTAATGTCAGTGAAAATGAAGCGTTTTGCGGTAAAATTCCTAAAAAAATATATTTTGGTCGTAAGGATCAACAACGGATGTTTACATTGTTAATTGGTCAACAACGACAACGTGAACAAGATGCGCTTGTTTAACCCATTATAGACGTTCAGAATTCGAATTCAAAATCTTAGAGTGAAATGTCATTCAAAATGAAGCCTTTTGCGGTCGAACGCATAAAAAAATAGATTTTCGTCGTAAGGATTAACAACTGAAGTTTAGACCGTCAAATGGTCAAGAACGACAATGGGGACAAGAACCGCGTGTTTAACCCATCATAGATGTTCAGAATTCGAATTCAAAATCTTAGAGTTAATGTCAATCAAAATGAATCCTTTTGCAGTAGAACTCCGAAAAAAACACATTTTGGTCGTAAGGATCAACAACGGAAGTTTGGACCGTTAAATGGTCAACAACGACAACGTCGACAAGATGCGCGTGTTTAACCCATCATAGACATTCAGAATTCGAATTGAAAATCTTAGAGTGAATGTCAATCAAAATGATGCCTTTTGAAGTAGAACGCCTAAAAAAATAATTTTTGATCGTAAGGATCAACAACGGAAGTTAGGACCGTTAAATGGTCAACAACGACGACGTCGACAAAATGTGCGTGTTTAACCCATCATAGACGTTCATAATTCGAATTCAAAATCTTCGAGTAAATGTTAGTCAAAATGAATCCCTTTGCGGTAGAACGCCTAAAAAAATACATTTTGGTCGTAAGGATCAACAACAGAAGTTTAGACCGTCAAATCGTTAATATTGACAAGGGGGACAAGAAGCGCATTTTTAACCCATCATAGACGTTCAGAATTCGAATTTAAAATCTTAGAGTTAATGTTAGTCAAAATGAAGCCTTTTGCGGTAAAACGCCTAAAAAAATAAATTTTGGTCGTAAGGATCAACAACGAAAGTTTAGACCGTCAAATGGTTAACAATGACAAGGGGGACAAGTAGCGCGTGTTTTACCCATCATAGACGTTCAAAATTCAAATTCAAAATCTTAGAGTGAATGTCATTCAAATTGAAGAATTTTGCGCTAGAATGACTAAAAAAATACATTTTGGTCATAAGGATGAACAACGGAAGTTTAGAGCGTCAATTGGTCCCGAATGACAACGGGGACAAGAAGAGCGTGTTTAACCCATCATAGACGTTCAGAATTCGAATTCAAAATCTTAGAGTGAATGTCAATCAAAAGGATGCCTTTTGCGGTAAAACGCCTAAAAAAATTCATTTTGGTCGGAGGGATCAAAAATGGAAGTTTGGACCGTTAAATGGTCAACAACGACGACGTCGACAAGATGCGCGTGTTTAACCCATCGTAGACGTTCATAATTCGAATTCAAAATCTTCGAGTGAATGTCAGTTAAAATGATGCCCTTTGCGGTAGAACGCCTAAAAAAATACATTTTGGTTGTAAGGATCAACAACGGTAGTTTAGACTGTTAAATGGTAAACAACGACAACGTAGACAAGATGCGCTTGTTTAACCCATTATAGATGTTCAGAATTCGAATTCAAAATCTTGGAGTGAATGTTAGTCAAAATGACGCCTTTTGCGGTAGAACGCCTAAAAAAATACATTTTGGTCGTGAGGATCAACAACTGAAGTTTAGACCATCAAATGGTTAATATTGACAAGGGGGACAAGAAGCGCGTTTTTAACCCATCATAGACGTTCAAAATTCGAATTCAAAATCTTAGAGTGAATTTCATTCAAAACGAAGCATTTTGCGATAGAATGCCTAAAAAAATACATTTTGGTCGTAAGGATGAACAACGGAAGTTTAGACCGTCACTTGGTCCCGAATGACTATGGGGACAAGAAGAGCATGTTTAACCCACCATAGACGTTCAGAATTCGAATTCAAAATCTTAGAGTGAATGTCAATCAAAATGATGCCTTTTGCGGTAGAACGCCTAAAAAAATACATTTTGGTCGTAAGGATCAACAACGGAAGTTTAGACCGTCAAATAGTTAACATTGACAAGGGGGACAAGAAGCGCATTTTTAAACCATCATAGACGTTCAGAATTCGAATTCAAAATCTTATAATTAATTTTAGTCAAGATGAAGCCTTTTGCGGTACAACGCCTAAAAAAATTCATTTTGGTTGTAAGGATCAACAACGGATGTTTAGACCGCCAAATGGTTAACAATTACAAGGGGGGACAAGAAGCGCGTGTTTAACCCATTATAAACGTTCAGAATTCGATTTCAAAATCTTAGAGTGAATGTCATTCAAAATGAAGCCTTTTGCGCTAGAATGCCTAAAAACTACATTTTGGTCGTAAGGATGAACAACGGAAGTTTAGACCGTTAATTGGTCACGAATGACAACAGGGACAAGAAGAGCGTGTTTAACCCATCATAGACGTACAGAATTCGAATTCAAAATCTTAGAGTGAATGTCAATCAAAATGATGCCCTTTGCGGTAGAATGCCTAAAAAATACATTTTGGTCGTAAGGATCAACAACGGAAGTTTGGACCGTTAAATGGTCAACAACGACGACGTCGACAAGATGCGCGTGTTTAACCCATCATAGACGTTCATAATTCGAATTCAAAATCTTCGAGTGAATGTCAGTCAAAATGAAGCCTTTTGCGGTAGAACGCCGAAAAAAATACATTTTGGTCGTGAGGATGAACAACGGAAGTTTAGACCGTCAAATGGTTAATATTACCAAGAGGGAGAAGAAGCGCGTTTTTAACCTATCATAGACGTTCAGAATTCGTATTCAAAATCTTAGAGTTAATGTTAGTCAAAATGAAGCCTTTTGCGGTAAAACGCCTAAAAAAATACATTTTGGTTGTACGGATCAACAACGGAAGTTTAGACCGCCAAATGGTTAAGGCCATCTCCAATGCATTGGTTAAATTGCACAATTTAAAGATTTTGAGCTGCAGTCGACAGTGTAAAAGCTAATATTGTAGGCTAAAATTGCAGTGAAATGCTAAAATTGCCATACGCCTACCATACACTCCCCACGATGGAATGTCCATCGTGGGATGTCCCAGCACCACTGCCACGATGGAATGTCCATCGTGTGATGAATAAATTGGAGCCACGATGTACAGAATGTCGTGGCTCACCACACGACATTCTGTCCTTCGTGTGGTGTTTCCAATTTTGAATTTCCGTCCGTTATGTGTAACGGCTCTTTCATCAAAAAAATTTCATAAACAGTTCATTTCTTTCTACAATTCTCGGCAGTACACTTATTTCATTAAAATTGTTCTTAGTTTTTCAATTTTTTCTTTCTCCCATTTATCTATATTAGTTCAAATATTTTTTAATTATGTCTAAAAATCGAGGAGCAAATATTAAAGTTTTTGAGGATGAAACTTTGTGTCGAGCTTATATTAGTGCAAGTGTCGATTCAATTCAAGGTACTAATCAAACCTTGGAAAAATTGTGGCAAGTTATTACTGTTAAATACCACGAGCAACCCGGAATTTTAGTTCGAAGGACTTTATCATCCCTTCAGTCTCGATTTTCTGTAATTACAACTGCTGTTACGGTTTATGTTGCGAAATTATCGCACGCAATGAATAATGCTGGTAGCGGAACTAATGAAATGGATTGGGTAAATTTCTATTTTATTTTTTATAATAATTAATTTTTGTAATTTTTATATTATTTCTTCGTTATTTTATTAAACGTTTTACTTATTGTGTTATTTGTTTTTCGTTCTAAACAGGTCAGGGAAGCTCAAATGGCATATCAATTAGAAAAAAATAAAGTTTTTTCTTTTGATCATTGTTATCAAATATTAAAGGAGCTACAACGTTTTAGTTTGACAACAATATCTTCGAACAGTCAGCACTCCCGTTACGGGCCATCTGAAGAAACCATTGGTTCCTCAATTAACCTAGGCGACGATTCTTCCCCGATTTCTATTGAAGGTCCAGATTTGAATCGGCCAATTGGAAGAAATGCTGCGAAATTAGACAAAAAAAAGAAAGGGCAAAGCTAAATTATTAGCTTCCGAAATGGCAGAATTAGAAAGATCTGAGGCATTTAATAAAATGTACGAAGAGAAAGTTGCATCGAATGCAAAAGCTAATGAAGAAATGCGCCTTCACATGTCTCGTTTAGAGAATTTTAGAGAAGAAGAAAGACAGAGAAATATCCGTGAAGAGGCAAGGCGAAACAGAGAAGTTGATCTTGCTGAAGAAAATGCGTTAATGTCAATGGATTTAACACGTATGGATGATCAACAACGGGAGTTGTACAATTACCGTCTTCAAGAGTTTCTAAACCGAAGACGCCAACAATCATCACAGTTCAATCCGGGCAATCAGTACTTATGAATGGTGTTTTTTTATGCTTTCATTTAATGTTTTTCTCGATGTTATTTTAATGTATTTGTGTTATGAACTTTTAATGAAATAAATATCGATTTTCATTTCATACGGATTAACAAAGTAAAATACAGCACATTCTTTCATAAAACATACATAAAAGCTTCATAAAGGTTTCACCTTACATAAAATTAATAATAATTATCCGTCACCTTCATCTGACGAAGAAACATCGTCTGGATAGGTTTTTGATTCTTCAATTTCATATTCTTCAAACGCGTGATCTTCCCAATCTCGATCAAAAATATCCTCATTAAATATTAAACCTGGATTTGTACGCCTTAGTTCTCTTTGGTGTTCCATACGCCTTCTAATTTCTTCAGCTCGTTGCTGTAGAAGCAAAAAAATTGATGTTCGCTCGGCTAATGAAGGCAATAATCGATATTTAGGATCGAATTCAGGATTTTCTAACAGAGTTGACAATAACTCTGTTGGGACATATTTCCAGAAAAAATTATCTACCCACTCTTTTCCCCCTGTTCTATACAATTTAATCTTCTTTTTAACCCAGCGAGACAAATGATATTTCCAAAGATTTTTTGTTGCAAATACATGTGGGCTTATTCTACCACCTTGTTCATAACTTGCTATTATTTCCCTCCATTTCTCTTCTATTTCCTCATCCATACTACTTACTTCATATTTACAGATAAAATGAGCATTATTTATAGATGACAAAAACCTAATGAGAAATCTAAGATAGGGATAAAGAAAATCTAAAATATGGATAAGGAAAATCTATATTATGATAAAACGTAATCTAAAAGCAGGTATGAGAGGATAAGAAAATCTGGAAAATATCTACATGTACCATACACTTCTCCCGAGATGACTTGACAATACACTAACATATCTACATGTGCCATACACGTCTCCCGAGATTATATATAATTTTAATATTTTGGATTTAGGGTATTATAATTAAAATAAATTAACATTATATATATTAAGATAATAAAATTACAAATGATAAATATTGCATTCAATTTCAGAAGAGCACATTACATTTAAAATATTAAAAACACAAAAACTCATAAAACTTAAAAAACATATATTTAAGTAGAAAAATGCCAAAAAATACACTTAAAAATAATACAATCGAATTATAAAACATATGAAATTACGATTCAAAATGTAGTGCCCAAATGTGTTCTACTAAATCTACACGCAAGCGATTGTGCGTGACAGAATTAGTTATCTCATTGCGACGTTGCATGTAATTATTAAAGATCACTGTAGGATCTCGCTGTATCGGTGGAAGTTCTTCAATTTGATCATACTCACAATCCCAATCAATTCTTCTTTCATCATCAATAATCATGTTATGCAGTATTATACATGCTTGCATTACGGAGCTTAAAGTCGCCTCATTCCATAATCTCCCGGGTTGTCGTATGATAGCAAATCGGGCTTGTAGAATTCCAAAAGCCCGTTCTACGTCTTTTCTAACACTCTCCTGTGCTGCTGAAAATACTTTTTCTTTCTCTGAGTTTGGCGTTTTCATACTTTTCACAATAGTCGTGTAGTTAGGATATATACCGTCAGCCAAATAATATCCCATATTATAGTGATTGCCGTTTATTTCATAGTTCACTGGCGGACATCTACCATGTAATAGATTTTCAAAAACATTTGATCTCGCCAACACGTTAAGATCGTTATTCACACCTGGCATACCGAAATATGAATTCCATATCCAAGTGTCGTAGGACGCAACAGCTTCTAAAATAATTGTTGGAGCGTGCTTATGACCATGATACGACCCTTGCCACGCAACTGGACAATTCTTCCATGTCCAATGCATTCAATCAATACTTCCAAGCATCCCGGGGAATCCACGAGCAGAATTTTCATTTGAAAGACGATGTAAATCTGCTGACGTAGGCGCTCTAAGGTACTCACTGCCAAATATAATTATAATAGCATTACGAAATCGTTTTAATGACGCTATTGAAGTGGACTCACTTATTGCAAGGTATTCTCCCCATAAATCAGTGCATGCCCCATAACACATATGTCGTAGTGCTGCAACAATCTTTTGATTGGGGCTTAAGCCAAGACAGCCTAAACCGTCAGGTTTTTGGACGAAGTAGTTATCGTAGTTCGCCTGTAGCCTCCAAAATGCGGTTGAATAGTGTTCGTCGCATGCGAAATCTACGCCGAAAATCCGTTTCGGGATAAACTGGATTTTCTGCAAAATTTTGTTCCACAACCTTGAATGAGCAACCTGTCTTTGTCGGTATTTGTATCTCTTTACAGTGACTTCAGTCGTCTCCAAAATATTAATATTAAATATAGCCTTTTGCCTCCTCCCTTCACTATATGCAACAGCTTCATCATCATCTTCATTTAAGTTTGCCATTTGTTGAGATAGTAAAACAATTTCATCATCTATTGTATCTTGACCGTAAAAACCTCTTGAAGTAGACATATTTAGTGTTATTAAAGTATTTAACAACACATAGAGTATTTAGGAATAGATTGAATAATTGTCTTTTAAAGACAGTGTGAAAATGTGTTCATTTATAAGAAATAATGTGTAGAATGGTGTGTTCAATGCATTGGGTGGGGTGGTGTGTACAATTAAATCTAGGATAGTGTGTCCAATGCATTGAGTGGGATAGCGTGTACAATTAAATCTAGGATAGTGTGTGCAATGCATTGAGTGGGATAGCGTGTACAATTAAATCTAGGATAGTGTGTCCAATGCATTGAGTGGGATAGCGTGTACAATAAAATCTAGGATAGTGTGTCCAATGCATTGAGTGGGATAGCGTGTACAATTAAATCTAGGATAGTGTGTCCAATGCATTGCGTGGGGTGGCGTGTACAATTAAATTTAGGATAGTGTGTCCAATGCATTGGGTGGGGTGACGTGTACAATTAATTATTGGATAGTGTGTCCAATGCATTGGGTGGGGTGGCGTGTACAATTAAATCTAAGATAGCGTATTTTAATAATATATAATTTACATAAAATATAAAATGAATTGAACAATTATTCCATTACTTCTGACACGAACATTACAAAGTAAACAATAATAACATAATTAAATGACGTAATCGAACTAATCATCATCAAGGTTAGGCCATTGCGAATATGATTGCGAGTTCTCACGCAACCGTTCTATCTCTGCTTTTTTTTCCAAAATTTGACGGTCTTTCTCCTTTAATTGTTGTGACATGTCAGCGGAATGCATAAATAATTGATATTTTAATTGATTGGCACAATTCATTGCGTCGATGTAAGCATTACGCCAAATACCCCGTGATTGCGTCATAGCTGGTGGGGCTTCAATTGAAGGTCTATCTCATGGCAAAGGCAATTGAATTGTTTCAAAATCCGATGTACAAAAGGTATAACTCCAATCAGGTGCCAACGCTTGTGCAGAGGATGAACCAACTTGACTATTATAAACTCCTCCTACCACCTCGTGTGGCGTACATGGTATTTCAACATCACGGCCTACCAACGCCGCATATCCAACAATGTCAATATTAACCCCTCTACCGATTGGTGGTAATGAGGGACCGCCAGCTACATATGCCCAATATTCTTCATAAAGTTCTTTCGTTGCTTCAGATAGATACACAGTACATAGTTCCCAACTATATTGGGCATAATGATCGTAAACATCTCGAGGAATCTTACTCATTTTATTTGGAGGATCTTTAGGAATAGCAATGCCCCCAAATATTTGACGGTAGCACCGTTCGGCCAAATACCAGTTTCCCCCGATTTGGGGATCAAGTAAAAGATACCGACTTCGTGAGAGGTTTAACTAAATTACTTGGATCGGGAACGTCAATGCAATATTGTTTATGTATGGTTGCCAAATAATTGACTGCATTGACCGCATTTCCAACTGCTGGTCCGCAACTTCAAGATTGAACCTCACAGAATTTTTGGCGGTCTCCACATTGTCCAAACTCCATCGGTGGATTCTAGGCCATACTTGAGGTTGTTCGGAGATAAGCTGTGGACATTGAGTTGCCATGTACTCGTAAAAAAAGAACTGCAATTTATTAATAAGTATTAACAAACGTAAATGTCAATATAATTATAATGTTATATAAATAAATGACAATACATATTAAAATATATTTATATGTACCTCAATTGGCTATCAAAAGAAATTTAAGCTTTTAATTTTTCTTCTAGATGCAACATTCAGACCCGAATACATTCTTGCCAAAATTGCTGATCCCCAGTCATAGCGCCCAACATTTTCAACATCGATGAAATAATTTAGCCAAAAAATCGAGCAACTACTACTACCTATGGGAAAAAATACATACCCTAAAATGTAGAATAAGTATAATCTAACTACGGATTCAGCCCCAATAGCTTCTACTATATCGTCACTGGCCAGATAATTAGAGATAATAGAACCTTTTATCGCTCCGAATTCTATTTCATCTTGGAAAAATGGAAAGTAAGTAGCTATTGTCCCATTTTCCCTCATTAATTCCGCGTCATCATGTACTTGAGGAATCGGTAATTTATTGCCACCAATGGAAATTCCTATTAAAAATTTCAAATTATAATACATTACTAGATTCATAATAAAATTATGTAAAAATAAAATGAATATAACTAAATTTAGTTTTATGTATGTACCTGTTAACATTGTGAAATCAAGAGGTGTAAAACCTAACTCCCACCAACGTCGACAACATGCTTCAACAACAGTACGATCCGAATTCGGCATTTGTCGTTTAAACAAATCACACAATCCAGTATTATCAAGTAACATTTGTACTTCTGGATTAACTATTAAGTCCTTATACAGATTTCGTGCAGTATGCCAAGTCGACCTTATGTAGAATAAACTACCTTCAGGTGTTCTTTTCATTTTAGAAATATGATCATTATCGTCAACAACCCTTTTATAATTAGCAAAAGGGGAAGATGAACTTGCACCTTGATTATTACTAGGACCTCCTTCAGTTTCGGTGTCTGAACGACGTTCGGATGATCTCCTTCTTGCAGTGCTAGGCCTAGCAGCTTGTGTACTAGAACCTCCTTCATTTTCAGGTTCTGAACGATGTTCGGTTGATCGCCGTCTTGCAGAGCTAGGTCTAGCAGCTTGTGTACTAGAACTGCCTTCTTCGGGAGGATTTGAGACACTAGATCTCCCGAAATATCTTTGAATTCTTTTCATTATGCTGACAATAAATAATTATATAACATGATTACATAAAATGCAAATAAAGTTTATATATGACGCGCAAATATTATTATACCACTATGACTTGTTAGCACATAATGGATTTTTTTAATTTTATATAAACATTTTTTGTAAAACAAAAAAGTTTATATAAACCTTTATTTAAAAGAAAAAGTTTATATAAACCTTTATTTAAATAAATACTAAATATGAGTTTTATTTAAAAATTACATTTGAAGAAAATAAATCTTATTAGATTGAAGTGTGTGGTAATGTGTATGGTTGTGTGTATGATTAGTTCATAAATCATCTGGAGA
This sequence comes from Lonicera japonica, assembly GCA_021464415.1. Classification (NCBI taxonomy): domain Eukaryota; kingdom Viridiplantae; phylum Streptophyta; class Magnoliopsida; order Dipsacales; family Caprifoliaceae; genus Lonicera; species Lonicera japonica. The sequence goes on from CM038468.1 coordinate 19,539,622, forward strand.
TTTTGTGAACAAGAATAAAGTTATGGTGTGACTAATTTGATTTTAGCAATAAATTATGCTACAACATGTTATTGGTAGATTTTTTTAGTGTACTATTATCAAAATAACTATTTATTGTGATATTATAGATAAGTTGACATTACATTTTAAACATGTAATTATTAAAATTAAAATAATAAAAAATATGAAACAAACAAATAAATTTATATATAATAAATCAAAAACATTACAAAAATTAAATAATACCTTAGTTATCTTCAAAAAAATTAATCTGCCTCGAAATTGGGGAAGAATGATTAATGAAATTAAGTGTATATATATGAGGAGTGAGAGAAATAATATATTTGAGATGGCCTTAAAATGGGGAGAGAGAAGTATAAATATATTTTCAAATCCAACCGTTAAATTAAACAAAGAGCCGTTGGGTGGAGCCGTTGGAGAACCCCCACGATGTTCATTGTGTCGTGGGAAACATGCTGACTAGGCAAGCCACACGACACAATGTCCATCGTGTGGCTTAATGCAAAAATTCCCCCTACGCGCTGTAGATGCTTATCGGTAGTGTAAGGTAAAATTGCTTTTTTAGCCTACAATATTAACAAACACAATGGAGATGGTCTAACAATGACAAGGGGGGACAAGAAGCGCGTGTTTAACCCATCATGGACGTTCAAAATTCGAATTCTAAATCTTAGAGTGAATGTCATTCAAAATGAAGCATTTTACGCTAGAATGCCTAAAAAAAATACATTTTGGTCGTAAGGATGAACAGCGGAAGTTTAGATCGTCAATTGGTCCCGAATGACAACGGGGACAAGAAGAGCGTGTTTAACCCATCATAGACGTTCAGAATTCAAATTCAAAATCTTAGAGTGAATGTCAATCAAAATGATGCCTTTTACGGTAGAAAGCCTAAAAAATACATTTTGATCGGAAGGATCAACAATGGAAGTTTGGACCGTTAAATGATCAACAACGACGACGTCGACAAGATGTGCGTGTTTAACCCATCATAGACGTTCATAATTCGAATTCGAAATCTTCGAGGGAATGTCAGTTCAAATGATGCCTTTTGCGGTAGAACGCCTAAAAAAAATACATTTTGGTTGTAATGATCAACAACGGTAGTTTAGACTGTTAAATGGTCAACAACGACAACGTGGACAAGATGCGCTTGTTTAATCCATTATAGATGTTCAGAATTCGAATTCAAAATCTTGGTGTAAATGTCAGTCAAAATGACGCCTTTTGCGGTAGAACGCCTAAAAAAATACATTTTTGTCGTGAGGATTAACAACGGAAGTTTAGACCGTCAAATGGTTAATATTGACAAGGGGGACAAGAAGCGCGTTTTTAACATAGACGTTCAGAATTCGAATTCAAAATCTTAGAGTTAATGTTAGTCAAAATGATGCCTTTTGCGGTAGAACGCCTAAAAAAATACATTTTTGTCGTAAGGATGAACAACGGAAGTCTACGTCAATTGGTCCCGAATGACAACGGGGACAAGAAGTGCGTGTTTAACCCATCATAGATGTTCAGAATTCGAATTCAAAATCTTAGAGTGAATGTCAATCAAAATGTTGCCTTTTGCAGTAGAACACCTAAAATATACATTTTGGTCGGAAGGATCAATAATGGAAGTTTGGACCGTTAAATGGTCAACAACGACGACGTCGTCAAGATGCGCTTGTTTAACCCATCATAGACATTCATAATTCGAATTCAAAATCTTCGAGTGAATGTCAATTAAAAAGATGCCTTTTGCGGTAGAACGCCTACAAAAATACATTTTGGTTGTAAGGATCAATAACGGTAGTTTAGACTGTTAAATGGTCAACAACGACAACGTGGACAAGATGCGCTTGTTTAACCCACATTATAGATGTTCAGAATTCGAATTCAAAATCTTGGAGTGAATGCCAGTCAAAATGACGCCTTTTGCGGTAGAACGCCTAAAAAAATACATTTTGGTCGTGACGATCAACAACGAAAGTTTAGACCGTCAAATGGTTAATATTGACAAGGGGAACAAGAAGCGCGTTTTTAACCCATCATAGACGTTCAGAATTCGAATTCAAAATCTTAGAGTTAATGTTAGTCAAAATGAAGCCTTTTGCGGTAAAACGCCAAAAAAAATACATTTTGGTCGTAAGGATCAACAGCGGAAGTTTAGAAAGTCAAATGGTTAACAATGACAAGGGGGACAAGAAGCGCGTGTTTAACCCATCATAGACGTTCAGAATTCGAATTCAAAATCTTAGAGTGAATGTCATTCAAAATGAAGCATTTTGCGCTAGAATGCCTGAAAAATATATTTTGGTCGTAAGGATGAACAACGAAAGTTTAGACCGTCAATTGGTCCCGAATGAGAACGGGGACAAGAAGAGTGTGTTAAACCCATCATAGACGTTCAGAATTTGAATTCAAAATCTTAGAGTGAATGTCAATCAAAATGATGCCTTTTGCGGTACAACAAGCAAGACGTCGACAAGATGCACGTGTTTAACCCATCATAGACGTTCATAATTCGAATTCAAAATCTTCGGGTGAATGTTAGTGAAAAAGATGCCTTTTGCGGTAGAACGCCTAAAAAAATACATTTTTGGTTGTAAGGATCAACAATGGTAGTTTAAATTGTTAAATGGTCAACAACGACAACGTGGACAAGATGCTCTTGTTTAACCCATTATAGATGTTCGGAATTCGAATTCAAAATCTACGACTGAATGTCAGTCAAAATGAAGCGTTTTGCGGCAAAACGCCTAAAAAAAATACATTTTGGTCGTAAGGATTAACAACGGAAGTTTGGACCGTTAAATGGTCAACAACGACGACGTCGACAAGATACGCGTGTTTAACCCATCATAGACGTTCATAATTCGAATTCAAAATCTTTGAATGAATGTTAGTCAAAATGAAGCTCTTTGCGGTAGAACGCCTACAAAAATACATTGTGGCTGTAAGGATCAACAACGGTAGTTTACACTGTTAAATGGTCAACAACGACAACGTGGACAAGATGCGCTTGTTTATCCCAATATAGATGTTCAGAATTCGAATTCAAAATGTTCGAGTGAATGTCAGTCCAAATGACGCCTTTTGCGGTAGAACTCCTAAAAAAAACATTTTGGTCGTGAGGATCAACAACGGAAGTTTAGACCGTCAAGTGGTTAATATTGACAAGGGGGAGAAGAAGCGCGTTTTTAAAACATCATAGACGTTCAGAATTTGAATTCAAAATCTTAGAGTTAATGTTAGTCAAAATGAAGCCTTTTGGGGTAGAACGCCTAAAAAAATACATTTTGGTCGTAAGGATCAACAACGGATGTTTAGACCGTCAAATAGTTAACAATGACAAGGGGGACAAGAAGCGTGTGTTTAACCCATCATAGACGTTCAGAATTCGAATTCAAAATCTTAGAGTGAATGTCAATCAAAATGATGCCTTTTGCGGTAGAACGCCTAAAAAATACATTTTGGTCGTAAGGATCAACAACGGAAGTTTGGACCGTTAAATGGTCAACAACGACGACGTCGACAAGACGCGCGTGTTTAACCCATCGTAGACGTTCATAATTCGAATTCAAAATCTTCGAGTGAATGTCAGTCAAAATGACGCCTTTTGCGGTAGAACGCCTAAAAAAATACATTTTGGTCGTGAGGATCAACAACAGAAGTTTAGACCGTCAAATGGTTAATATTGACAAGGGGGACAAGAAGCGCGTGTTTAACCAATCAGAGACGTTCAGAATTCGAATTCAAAATCATAGAGTGAATGTCATTAAAAATGAAGCCTTTCGCGCTAGAATGCCTAAAAAAATACATTTTGGTCGTAAGGATCAAAAATGGAAGTTTGGACCGTTAAATGGTCAACAAGCAAGACGTCGACAAGATGCGCGTGTTTAACCCATCATAGACGTTCATAATTCGAATTCAAAATCTTCGGGTGAATGTTAGTAAAAAAGATGCCTTTTGCGGTAGAACGCCTAAAAAAATACATTTTTGGTTGTAAGGATCAACAATGGTAGTTTAGACTGTTAAATGGTCAACAACGACAACGTGGACAAGATGCTCTTGTTTAACCCATTATAGATGTTCGGAATTCGAATTCAAAATCTACGACTGAATGTCAGTCAAAATGAAGCGTTTTGCGGCAAAACGCCTAAAAAAATACATTTTGGTCGTAAGGATTAACAACGGAAGTTTGGACCGTTAAATGGTCAACAACGACGACGTCGACAAGATACGTGTGTTTAACCCATCATAGACGTTCATAATTCGAATTCAAAATCTTTGAATGAATGTTAGTCAAAATGAAGCTCTTTGCGGTAGAACGCCTACAAAAATACATTGTGGCTGTAAGGATCAACAGCGGTAGTTTACACTGTTAAATGGTCAACAACGACAACGTGGACAAGATGCGCTTGTTTATCCCAATATAGATGTTCAGAATTCGAATTCAAAATGTTCGAGTGAATGTCAGTTAAAATGACGCCTTTTGCGGTAGAACGCCTAAAAAAAACATTTTGGTCGTGAGGATCAACAACGGCAGTTTAGACTATTAAATGGTCAACAACGACAACGTGGACAAGATGCGCTTGTTTATCCCAATATAGATGTTCAGAATTCGAATTCAAAATGTTCGAGTGAATGTCAGTCCAAATGACGCCTTTTGCGGTAGAACTCCTAAAAAAAACATTTTGGTCGTGAGGATCAACAACGGAAGTTTAGACCGTCAAGTGGTTAATATTGACAAGGGGGAGAAGAAGCGCGTTTTTAACACATCATAGACGTTCAGAATTCGAATTCAAAATCTTAGAGTTAATGTTAGTCAAAATGAAGCCTTTTGGGGTAGAACGCCTAAAAAAATACATTTTGGTCGTAAGGATCAACAACGGATGTTTAGACCGTCAAATAGTTAACAATGACAAGGGGGACAAGAAGCGTGTGTTTAACCCATCATAGACGTTCAGAATTTGAATTCAAAATTTTAGAGTGAATGTCAATCAAAATGATGCCCTTTCCGGTAGAACGCCTAAAAAAATACATTTTGGCTGTAAGGATCAACAACGGCAGTTTAGACTGTTAAATGGTCAACAACGACAACGTGGACGAGATGCGCTTGTTTATCCCATTATAGATGTTCAGAATTCGAATTCAAAATCTTGGAGTGAATGTCAGTCAAAATGACGCCTTTTGCGGTAGAACGCCAAAAAAAATACATTTTGGTCGTGAGGATAAGCAACGAAAGTTTAGACCATCAAATGGTTAATATTGACAAGGGGAACAAGAAGTGCATTTTTAACCCATCATAGATGTTCAGAATTCGAATTCAAAATCTTAGAGTTAATGTTAGTCAAAATGAAGCCTTTTGCGGTGCAACGCCTAAAAAAATACATTTTGGTTGTAAGGATCAACAACATAAGTTTAGACCGTCAAATGGTTAACAATGAAAAGGGGGACAAGATGCGCGTGTTTAACCCATCATAGACGTTCATAATTCGAATTCAAAATTTTCGAGTGAATGTTAGTTAAAATGATGCCTTTTACGGTAGAACGCCTAAAAAAATACATTTTGGTCGTGAGGATCAACAACGGATGTTAATGGTTAATATTGACAAGGGGGAAAAGAAGCGCGTTTTTAACCCATCATAGACGTTTAGAATTCGAATTCAAAATCTTAGAGTTAATGTTGATCAAAATGATGCCTTTTGCGGTAGAACGCCTAAAAAAATACATTTTGGTCGTTAGGATCAACAACGGAAGTTTGGACCGTTAAATGGTCAACAACGACGACGTCGACAAGATGCGCTTGTTTAACCCATCATAGACGTTCATAATTCGAATTCAAAATCTACGAGTGAATGTCAGTCCAAATGAAGCCTTTTGCGGTAGAACGCCTAAAAAAATACATTTTGGTCGTAAGGATCAACAACGGATGTTTGGACCGTTAAATGGTCAACAACGACGATGTCGACAAGATGCGCGTGTTTAACCCATCATAGACGTTCATAATTCGAATTCAAAATGTTTGAGTAAATGTTAGTCAAAATGAATCCCTTTGCGGTAGAACAACTAAAAAAATACATTTTGGCTGTAAGGATCAACAACGGTAGTTTAGACTGTTAAATGGTCAACAACGACGACGTGGACAAGATGCGTTTGTTTAACCCATTATAGATGTCCAGAATTCGAATTCAAAATCTTGGAGTGAATGTCAGTCAAAATGGCTGTAAGGACCAACAACGGAAGTTTAGACCGTCAAATGGTTAATATTGACAAGGGGGACAAGAAGCGCGTTTTTAACCCATCATAGACGTTTAGAATTCGAATTCAAAATCTTAGAGTTAATGTAAGTCAAAATGAAGCCTTTTGCGGTACAACGCCTAAAAAAATACATATTGGTCGTAAGGATCGACAACCGAAGTTTAGACCGTCAAATGGTTAATAATGACAGGGGGACAAGAAGCGCGTTTTAAACCCATCGTAGACGTTCAGAATTCGAATTCAAAATCTTAGAGTGAATGTCATCGAAAATGAAGCATTTTGCGCTAGAATGCCTAAAAAAATACATTTTGGTCGTAAGGATGAACAACGGAAGTTTAGACCGTCAATTGGTCCCGAATGACAACGGGGACAATAAGAGCGTGTTTAACCCATCATAGACGTTCAGAATTCGAATTCAAAATCTTAGAGTGAATGCCAATCAAAATGATGCCTTTTGCGGTAGAACGCCTAAAAAAATACATTTTGGTCGTTAGGATCAACAACGGAAGTTTGGACCGTTAAATGGTCAACAACGACGACGTCGACAAGATGCGCTTGTTTAACCCATCATAGACGTTCATAATTTTAATTCAAAATCTACGAGTGAATGTCAGTCCATATGAAGCCTTTTTCGGTAGAACACCTAAAAAATACGTTTTGGTTGTAAGGATCAACAACGGATGTTTAGACCGTCAAATGGTTAACAATGACAAGGGGAACAAGAAGCGCGTGTTTAACCCATCGTAGACTTTCATAATTCGAATTCAAAATCTTAGAGTGAATGTTATTCAAAATGAAGCATTTTGCGCTAGAATGCTTAAAAAATACATTTTGGTCGTAAGGATGAACAACGGAAGTTTAGACCGTCAATTGGTCCCGAATGACAACGGGGACAAGAAGAGCGTGCTTAACCCATCATAGACGTTCAGAATTCGAATTCAAAATCATAAAGTGAATGTCAATCAAAATGATGCCCTTTGCGGTAGAACGCCTAAAAAAAATACATTTTGGTCGTAAGGATCAACAACGGATGTTTTGACCGTTAAATGGTCAACAACGACGACGTCGACAAGATACGCGTGTTTAACCTATCATAGACGTTCATAATTCGAATTCAAAATCATTGAGTGAATGTTAGTCAAAATGAAGGCCTTTGCGGTAGATCGCCTAAAAAAATACATTTTGGCTGTAAGGATCAACAACGGTAGTTTAGACCGTTAAATGGTCAACAACGACAACGTGGACAATATGCGCTTGTTTAGCCCATTATAGATATCCAGAATTCGAATTCAAAATCTTGGAGTAAATGTCAGGCAAAATGACGCCTTTTGCGGTAGAACGCCTAAAAAAATAAATTTTGGTCGTGAGGACCAACAACGGAAGTTTAGACCGTCAAATGGTTAATATTGACAAGGGGGACAAGAAGCGCGTTTTTCACCCATCGTAGACGTTCAGAATTCGAAATCAAAATCATAGAGTTAATGTTAGTCAAAATGAAGCCTTTTGTGGTACAACGCCTAAAAAATACATTTTGGTCGTAAGGATCACCAACGGAAGTTTGGACTGTTAAATGGTCAATAACGATGATGTCGACAAGATGCGCGTGTTTAACCCATCATAGACGTTCATAATTCGAATTCAAAATCTTGGATTAAATGTCAGGCAAAATGACGCCTTTTGAGGTAGAACGCCTAAAAAAATAAATTTTGGTCGTGAGGACCAACAACGGAAGTTTAGACCGTCAAATGGTTAATATTGACAAGGGGGACAAGAAGCGCGTTTTTAACCGATCATAGACGTTCAGAATTCGAATTCAAAATCTTAGAGTGAATGTCAATCAAAATGATGCCTTTTGCAGTAGAACGCCTAAAAAAATACATTTTGGTCGTAAGGATCAACAACGGATGTTTGGACCGTTAAATGGTCAACAACGACGACGTCGACAAGATACGCGTGTTTAACCCATCACAGACGTTCAGAATTCGAATTCAAAATCTTAGAGTGAATGTCAATCAAAATGACGCCTTTTGCGGTAGAACGCCTAAAAAAATAAGATTTTGGTCGTAAGGATCAACAACGGAAGTTTGGACTGTTTAAATGGTCAATATTGACAAGGGGGACAAGAAGCAAAATAAAAATGGTCAATATTCGAATTCAAAATGTTAGAGTTAATGTTAGTCGAAATGAAGCCTTTTGCGGTACAATGCTAAAAAAATACATTTTGGTCGTAAGGATCAAGAACAGAAGTTTAGACTGTCAAATGGTTAATATTGACAAGGGGGACAAGAATCGCGTTTTTAGCCCATCATAGACGTTCAGAATTCGAATTCAAAATCTTAGAGTTAATGTTAGTCGAAATGAAGCCTTTTGCGGTACAACGGCTAAAAAATACATTTTGGTCGTAAGGATCAACAACGGAAGTTTAGACCGTTAAATGGTTAATATTGTCAAGGGGGACAAGAAGCGCGTTTTTAACCCATCGTAGACGTTCAGAATTCGAAATCAAAATCATAGAGTTAATGTTAGTCAAAATGAAGCCTTTTGTGGTACAACGCCTAAAAAAATACATTTTGGTCGTAAGGATCACCAATGGAAGTTTGGACTGTTAAATGGTCAATAACGATGATGTCGACCAGATGCGCGTGTTTAACCCGTCATAGACGTTCATAATTCGAATTCAAAATCTTGGATTAAATGTCAGGCAAAATGACGCCTTTTGCGGTAGAACGCCTAAAAAAATAAATTTTGGTCGTGAGGACCAACAAAGGAAGTTTAGACCGTCAAATGGTTAATATTGACAAGGGGGACAACAAGCGCATTTTTAACCCATCATAGACGTTCAGAATTCGAATTTAAAATCTTAGAGTTAATGAAGCCTTTTGCGGTACAACGCCTAAAAAAATACATTGTGATTGTAAGGATCGACAACGGAAGTTTAGACCGTCAAATGGTTAACAATGACAAGGGGGACAAGAAGAGCGTGTTTAACCCATCATAGACGTTCAGAATTCGAATTCAAAATCTTAGAGTGAATGTCATTCAAAATGAACCATTTTGGCGCTAGCATGCCTAAAAAAATACATTTTGGTCGTAAGGATGAACAACGGAAGTTTAGACCGTCAATTGGTCCCGAATGACAACGAGGACAAGAAGAGCGTGTTTAACCCATCATAGACGTTCAGAATTCGAATTCAAAATCTTAGAGTGAATGTCAATCAAAATGATGCCTTTTGCGGTAGAACGCCTAAAAAAATACATTTTGGTCGTAAGGATCAACAACGGATGTTTGGACCGTTAAATGGTCAACAACGACGACGTCGACAAGATACGCGTGTTTAACCCATCACAGACGTTCAGAATTCGAATTCAAAATCTTAGAGTGAATGTCAATCAAAATGACGCCTTTTGCGGTAGAACGCCTAAAAAAATAGATTTTGGTCGTAAGGATCAACAACGGAAGTTTGGACTGTTAAATGGTCAATATTGACAAGGGGACAAGAAGCAAAATAAAATGGTCAATATTCGAATTCAAAATGTTAGAGTTAATGTTAGTCGAAATGAAGCCTTTTGCGGTACAATGGCTAAAAAAATACATTTTGGTCGTAAGGATCAAGAACAGAAGTTTAGACTGTCAAATGGTTAATATTGACAAGGGGGACAAGAATGGCGTTTTTAGCCCATCATAGACGTTCAGAATTCGAATTCAAAATCTTAGAGTTAATGTTAGTCGAAATGAAGCCTTTTGCGGTACAACGGCTAAAAAATACATTTTGGTCGTAAGGATCAACAACGGAAGTTTAGACCGTTAAATGGTTAATATTGTCAAGGGGGACAAGAAGCGCGTTTTTAACCCATCGTAGACGTTCAGAATTCGAAATCAAAAATCATAGAGTTAATGTTAGTCAAAATGAAGCCTTTTGTGGTACAACGCCTAAAAAAATACATTTTGGTCGTAAGGATCACCAACGGAAGTTTGGACTGTTAAATGGTCAATAACGATGATGTCGACAAGATGTGCGTGTTTAACCCATCATAGACGTTCATAATTCGAAATCAAAATCATAGAGTTAATGTTAGTCAAAATGACGCCTTTTGCGGCTAGAACGCCTAAAAAAAAAATTTTGGTCGTGAGGACCAACAACGAAGTTTAGACCGTCAAATGGTTAATATTGACAAGGGGGACAACAATCGCATTTTTAACCCTTCATAGATGTTCAGAATTCGAATTTAAAATCTTAGAGTTAATGAAGCCTTTTGCGGTACAATGCCTAAAAAAATACATTGTGGTTGTAAGGATCGACAATGGAAGTTTAGACCGTCAAATGGTTAACAATGACAAGGGGGACAAGAAGCGCGTGTTAAACCCATCGTAGACGTTCAGAATTCGAATTCAAAATCTTAGAGTGAATGTCAATCAAAATGACGCCTTTTGCGGTAGAACGCCTAAAAAAATACATTTTGGTCGTAAGGATCACCAACGGAGTTTGGACTGTTAAATGGTCAATACGATGATGTCGACAAGATGCGCGTGTTTAACTCATCATAGAGATTCATAATTCGAATTCAAAATCTTCGAGTGAATGTCAGTCAAAATGACGCCCTTTGCGGTAGAACGCCTAAAAAATACATTTTGGCTGTAAGGATCAACAACGGTAGTTTAGACTGTTAAATGGTCAAGAACGACAACGTGGACAACATGCGCTTGTTTAACCCATAATAGACGTTCAGAATTCGAATTCAAAATCTCAGAGTTAATGTTAGTCAAAATGAAGCCTTTAGTGGTACAACGCCTAAAAAAATACATTTTGGTCGTGTTGAAGGATAGACAACGGAAGTTTAGACCGTCAAATGGTTAATATTGATAAGGGGGCAAGAAGTGCGTTTTTAACCCATCATAGACGTTCAGAATTCATAAACGAAAAGAATAATAATTCGTAAAAAAATCAAAATTGTAGAGTTAATGTTAGTCGAAATGAAGCCTTTTGCGGTACAACGCCTAAAAAATACATTGTGGTCGTAAGGATCAACAACGGAAGTTTAGACCGTCAAATGGTTAACAATGAAAAGGGGGACAAGAGTGAGCGCGTGTTTAACCCATCATAGACGTTCAGAATTCGAATTCAAAATCTTAGAGTGAATGTCATTCAAAATGAACCATTTTGGCGCTAGCATGCCTAAAAAAATACATTGTGGTTGTAAGGATCGACAACGGAAGTTTAGACCGTCAAATGGTTAACAATGACAAGGGGGACAAGAAGCGCGTGTTAAACCCATCGTAGACGTTCAGAATTCGAATTCAAAATCTTAGAGTGGGAATTTCAATCAAAAAATGACGCCTTTTGCGGTAGAACGCCTAAAAAAATACATTTTGGTCGTAAGGATCACAACGGAAGTTTGGACTGTTAAATGGTCAATAACGATGATGTCGACAAGATGCGCGTGTTTAACCCATCATAGACGTTCATAATTCGAATTCAAAATCTTGGATTAAATGTCAGGCAAAATGACGCCTTTTGAGGTAGAACGCCTAAAAAAATAAATTTTGGTCGTGAGGACCAACAACGGAAGTTTAGACCGTCAAATGGTTAATATTGACAAGGGGGACAAGAAGCGCGTTTTTAACCGATCATAGACGTTCAGAATTCGAATTCAAAATCTTAGAGTGAATGTCAATCAAAATGATGCCTTTTGCAGTAGAACGCCTAAAAAAATACATTTTGGTCGTAAGGATCAACAACGGATGTTTGGACCGTTAAATGGTCAACAACGACGACGTCGACAAGATACGCGTGTTTAACCCATCACAGACGTTCAGAATTCGAATTCAAAATCTTAGAGTGAATGTCAATCAAAATGACGCCTTTTGCGGTAGAACGCCTAAAAAAATAGATTTTGGTCGTAAGGATCAACAACGGAAGTTTGGACTGTTAAATGGTCAATATTGACAAGGGGGACAAGAAGCAAAATAAAATGGTCAATATTCGAATTCAAAATGTTAGAGTTAATGTTAGTCGAAATGAAGCCTTTTGCGGTACAATGGCTAAAAAAATACATTTTGGTCGTAAGGATCAAGAACAGAAGTTTAGACTGTCAAATGGTTAATATTGACAAGGGGGACAAGAATCGCGTTTTTAGCCCATCATAGACGTTCAGAATTCGAATTCAAAATCTTAGAGTTAATGTTAGTCGAAATGAAGCCTTTTGCGGTACAACGGCTAAAAAATACATTTTGGTCGTAAGGATCAACAACGGAAGTTTAGACCGTTAAATGGTTAATATTGTCAAGGGGGACAAGAAGCGCGTTTTTAACCCATCGTAGACGTTCAGAATTCGAAATCAAAATCATAGAGTTAATGTTAGTCAAAATGAAGCCTTTTGTGGTACAACGCCTAAAAAAATACATTTTGGTCGTAAGGATCACCAATGGAAGTTTGGACTGTTAAATGGTCAATAACGATGATGTCGACCAGATGCGCGTGTTTAACCCGTCATAGACGTTCATAATTCGAATTCAAAATCTTGGATTAAATGTCAGGCAAAATGACGCCTGAGTTGCGGTAGAAACGCCTAAAAAAATAAATTTTGGTCGTGAGGACCAACAAAGGAAGTTTAGACCGTCAAATGGTTAATATTGACAAGGGGGACAACAACAGCGCATTTTTAACCCCCATCATAGACGTTCAGAATTCGAATTTAAAATCTTAGAGTTAATGAAGCCTTTTTGCGGTACAACGCCTAAAAAATACATTGTGATTGTAAGGATCGACAACGGAAGTTTAGACCGTCAAATGGTTAACAATGACAAGGGGGACAAGAAGAGCGTGTTTAACCCATCATAGACGTTCAGAATTCGAATTCAAAATCTTAGAGTGAATGTCATTCAAAATGAACCATTTTGGCGCTAGCATGCCTAAAAAAATACATTTTGGTCGTAAGGATGAACAACGGAAGTTTAGACCGTCAATTGGTCCCGAATGACAACGAGGACAAGAAGAGCGTGTTTAACCCATCATAGACGTTCAGAATTCGAATTCAAAATCTTAGAGTGAATGTCAATCAAAATGATGCCTTTTGCGGTAGAACGCCTAAAAAAATACATTTTGGTCGTAAGGATCAACAACGGATGTTTGGACCGTTAAATGGTCAACAACGACGACGTCGACAAGATACGCGTGTTTAACCCATCACAGACGTTCAGAATTCGAATTCAAAATCTTAGAGTGAATGTCAATCAAAATGACGCCTTTTGCGGTAGAACGCCTAAAAAAATAGATTTTGGTCGTAAGGATCAACAACGGAAGTTTGGACTGTTAAATGGTCAATATTGACAAGGGGGACAAGAAGCAAAATAAAATGGTCAATATTCGAATTCAAAATGTTAGAGTTAATGTTAGTCGAAATGAAGCCTTTTGCGGTACAATGGCTAAAAAAATACATTTTGGTCGTAAGGATCAAGAACAGAAGTTTAGACTGTCAAATGGTTAATATTGACAAGGGGGACAAGAATGGCGTTTTTAGCCCATCATAGACGTTCAGAATTCGAATTCAAAATCTTAGAGTTAATGTTAGTCGAAATGAAGCCTTTTGCGGTACAACGGCTAAAAAATACATTTTGGTCGTAAGGATCAACAACGGAAGTTTAGACCGTTAAATGGTTAATATTGTCAAGGGGGACAAGAAGCGCGTTTTTAACCCATCGTAGACGTTCAGAATTCGAAATCAAAATCATAGAGTTAATGTTAGTCAAAATGAAGCCTTTTGTGGTACAACGCCTAAAAAAATACATTTTGGTCGTAAGGATCACCAACGGAAGTTTGGACTGTTAAATGGTCAATAACGATGATGTCGACAAGATGTGCGTGTTTAACCCATCATAGACGTTCATAATTCGAAATCAAAATCATAGAGTTAATGTTAGTCAAAATGACGCCTTTTGCGGTAGAACGCCTAAAAAAATAAATTTTGGTCGTGAGGACCAACAACGGAAGTTTAGACCGTCAAATGGTTAATATTGACAAGGGGGACAACAATCGCATTTTTAACCCATCATAGATGTTCAGAATTCGAATTTAAAATCTTAGAGTTAATGAAGCCTTTTGCGGTACAATGCCTAAAAAAATACATTGTGGTTGTAAGGATCGACAACGGAAGTTTAGACCGTCAAATGGTTAACAATGACAAGGGGGACAAGAAGCGCGTGTTAAACCCATCGTAGACGTTCAGAATTCGAATTCAAAATCTTAGAGTGAATGTCAATCAAAATGACGCCTTTTGCGGTAGAACGCCTAAAAAAATACATTTTGGTCGTAAGGATCACCAACGGGAGTTTGGACTGTTAAATGGTCAATAACGATGATGTCGACAAGATGCGCGTGTTTAACTCATCATAGAGATTCATAATTCGAATTCAAAATCTTCGAGTGAATGTCAGTCAAAATGAAGCCCTTTGCGGTAGAACGCCTAAAAAATACATTTTGGCTGTAAGGATCAACAACGGTAGTTTAGACTGTTAAATGGTCAAGAACGACAACGTGGACAACATGCGCTTGTTTAACCCATAATAGACGTTCAGAATTCGAATTCAAAATCTCAGAGTTAATGTTAGTCAAAATGAAGCCTTTTGTGGTACAACGCCTAAAAAAATACATTTTGGTCGTAAGGATAGACAACGGAAGTTTAGACCGTCAAATGGTTAATATTGATAAGGGGGCAAGAAGTGCGTTTTTAACCCATCATAGACGTTCAGAATTCGAATTCAAAATCTTAGAGTTAATGTTAGTCGAAATGAAGCCTTTTGCGGTACAACGCCTAAAAAAATACATTGTGGTCGTAAGGATCAACAACGGAAGTTTAGACCGTCAAATGGTTAACAATGAAAAGGGGGACAAGAAGAGCGTGTTTAACCCATCATAGACGTTCAGAATTCGAATTCAAAATCTTAGAGTGAATGTCATTCAAAATGAACCATTTTGGCGCTAGCATGCCTAAAAAAATACATTGTGGTTGTAAGGATCGACAACGGAAGTTTAGACCGTCAAATGGTTAACAATGACAAGGGGGACAAGAAGCGCGTGTTAAACCCATCGTAGACGTTCAGAATTCGAATTCAAAATCTTAGAGTGAATTTCAATCAAAATGACGCCTTTTGCGGTAGAACGCCTAAAAAAATACATTTTGGTCGTAAGGATCACCAACGGAAGTTTGGACTGTTAAATGGTCAATAACGATGATGTCGACAAGATGCGCGTGTTTAACTCATCATAGAGATTCATAATTCGAATTCAAAATCTTGGATTAAATGTCAGGCAAAATGACGCCCTTTGCGGTAGAACGCCTAAAAAATACATTTTGGCTGTAAGGATCAACAACGGTAGTTTAGACTGTTAAATGGTCAAGAACGACAACGTGGACAACATGCGCTTGTTTAACCCATAATAGACGTTCAGAATTCGAATTCAAAATCTCAGAGTTAATGTTAGTCAAAATGAAGCCTTTTGTGGTACAACGCCTAAAAAAATACATTTTGGTCGTAAGGATAGACAACGGAAGTTTAGACCGTCAAATGGTTAATATTGATAAGGGGGCAAGAAGTGCGTTTTTAACCCATCATAGACGTTCAGAATTCGAATTCAAAATGTTAGAGTTAATGTTAGTCGAAATGAAGCCTTTTGCGGTACAACGCCTAAAAAAATACATTTTGGTCGTAAGGATCAACAACGAAAGTTTAGACCGTCAAATGGTTAACAATGACAAGGGGGACAAGAAGAGCGTGTTTAACCCATCATAGACGTTCAGAATTCGAATTCAAAATCTTAGAGTGAATGTCATTCAAAATGAACCATTTTGGCGCTAGCATGCCTAAAAAAATACATTTTGGTCGTAAGGATGAACAACGGAAGTTTAGACCGTCAATTGGTCCCGAATGACAACGAGGACAAGAAGAGCGTGTTTAACCCATCATAGACGTTCAGAATTCGAATTCAAAATCTTAGAGTGAATGTCAATCAAAATGATGCCTTTTGCAGTAGAACGCCTAAAAAAAATACATTTTGGTCGTAAGGATCAACAACGGATGTCATTGGACCGTGAAATGGTCAACAACGACGACGTCGACAAGATACGCGTGTTTAACCCATCACAGACGTTCAGAATTCGAATTCAAAATCTTAGAGTGAATGTCAATCAAAATGACGCCTTTTGCGGTAGATCGCCTAAAAAAATAGATTTTGGTCGTAAGGATCAACAACGGAAGTTTGGACTGTTAAATGGTCAATATTGACAAGGGGGACAAGAAGCCTTTTTAAAATGGTCAATATTCGAATTCAAAATGTTAGAGTTAATGTTAGTCGAAATGAAGCCTTTTGCGGTAAAATGGCTAAAAAAAATACATTTTGTCGTAAGGATCAAGAACAGAAGTTTAGACCGTCAAATGTATATTGACAAGGGGGACAAGAATCGCGTTTTTAGCCCATCATAGACGTTCAGAATTCGAATTGAAAATCTTCGATGAATCTCAGTCAAAATGAAGCCCTTTGCGGTACAACGGTCAAAATACATTTTGGTCGTAGGATCAACAACGAAGTTTAGACCGTTAAATGGTATAATATTCAAGGGGGACAAGAAGCGCGTTTTTAACCCATCGTAGACGTTCAGAATTCGAAATCAAAATCATAGAGTTAATGTTAGTCAAAATGAAGCCTTTTGTGGTACAACGCCTAAAAAAATACATTTTGGTCGTAAGGATCACCAACGGAAGTTTGGACTGTTAAATGGTCAATAACGATGATGTCGACAAGATGCGCGTGTTTAACCCATCATAGACGTTCATAATTCGAATTCAAAATCTTGGATTAAATGTCAGGCAAAATGACGCCTTTTGCGGTAGAACGCCTAAAAAAATAAATTTTGGTCGTGAGGACCAACAACGGAAGTTTAGACCGTCAAATGGTTAATATTGACAAGGGGGACAACAAGCGCATTTTTAACCCATCATAGACGTTCAGAATTCGAATTTAAAATCTTAGAGTTAATGAAGCCTTTTGCGGTACAATGCCTAAAAAATACATTGTGGTTGTAAGGATCGACAATGGAAGTTTAGACCGTCAAATGGTTAACAATGACAAGGGGGACAAGAAGCGCGTGTTAAACCCATCGTAGACGTTCAGAATTCGAATTCAAAATCTTAGAGTGAATGTCAATCAAAATGACGCCTTTTGCGGTAGAACGCCTAAAAAAATACATTTTGGTCGTAAGGATCACCAACGGAAGTTTGGACTGTTAAATGGTCAATAACGATGATGTCGACAAGATGCGCGTGTTTAACTCATCATAGAGATTCATAATTCGAATTCAAAATCTTGGATTAAATGTCAGGCAAAATGACGCCCTTTGCGTAGAACGCCTAAAAAAATACATTTTGGCTGTAAGGATCAACAACGGTAGTTTAGACTGTTAAATGGTCAAGAACGACAACGTGGACAACATGCGCTTGTTTAACCCATAATAAACGTTCAGAATTCGAATTCAAAATCTCAGAGTTAATGTTAGTCAAAATGAAGCCTTTTGTGGTACAACGCCTAAAAAAATACATTTTGGTCGTAAGGATAGACAACGGAAGTTTGGACTGTTAAATGGTCAATAACGATGATGTCGACAAGATGCGCGTGTTTAACCCATCATAGACGTTCATAATTCGAATTCAAAATCTTGGATTAAATGTCAGGCAAAATGACGCCTTTTGCGGTAGAACGCCTAAAAAAATAAATTTTGGTCGTGAGGACCAACAACGGAAGTTTAGACCGTCAAATGGTTAATATTGACAAGGGGGACAACAAGCGCATTTTTAACCCATCATAGACGTTCAGAATTCGAATTTAAAATCTTAGAGTTAATGAAGCCTTTTGCGGTACAATGCCTAAAAAAATATATTGTGGTTGTAAGGATCGACAACGAAAGTTTAGACCGTCAAATGGTTAACAATGACAAGGGGGACAAGAAGCGCGTGTTAAACCCATGGTAGACGTTCAGAATTCGAATTCAAAATCTTAGAGTGAATGTCAATCAAAATGACGCCTTTTGCGGTAGAACGCCTAAAAAAATACATTTTGGTCGTAAGGATCACCAACGGAAGTTTGGACTGTTAAATGGTCAATAACGATGATGTCGACAAGATGCGCGTGTTTAACCCATCATAGACGTTCATAATTCGAATTCAAAATCTTGGATTAAATGTCAGGCAAAATGACGCCTTTTGCGGTAGAACGCCTAAAAAAATAAATTTTGGTCGTGAGGACCAACAACGGAAGTTTAGACCGTCAAATGGTTAATATTGACAAGGGGGACAACAAGCGCATTTTTAACCCATCATAGACGTTCAGAATTCGAATTTAAAATCTTATAGAGTTAATGAAGCCTTTTGCGGTACAATGCCTAAAAAAAATACATTGTGGTTAAGGATCGACAACGGAAGTTTAGACCGTCAAATGGTTAACAATGACAAGGGGACAAAAGCGCGTGTTAAACCCATGGTAGACGGTCAGAATTCGAATTCAAAATCTTAGAGTGAATGTCAATCAAAATGACGCCTTTTGCGGTAGAACGCCTAAAAAAATACATTTTGGTCGTAAGGATCACCAACGGAAGTTTGGACTGTTAAATGGTCAACAACGATGATGTCGACAAGATGCGCGTGTTTAACTCATCATAGAATTCATAATTCGAATTCAAAATCTTCGAGTGAATGTCAGTCAAAATGAATCCCTTTGCGGTAGAACGCCTAAAAAATACATTTTGGCTGTAAGATCAACCAACGGTAGTTTAGACTGTTAAATGGTCAAGAACGACAACGTGGACACATGCGCTTGTTTAAACCCATAATAGACGTTCAGAATTCGAATTCAAAATCTCAGATTAATGTTAGTCAAAATGAAGCCTTTTGTGGTACAACCCTAAAAAAATACATTTTGGTCGTAAGGATAGACAACGGAAGTTTAGACCGTCAAATGGTTAATATTGATAAGGGGGCAAGAAGTGCGTTTTTAACCCATCATAGACGTTCAGAATTCGAATTCAAAATGTTAGAGTTAATGTTAGTCGAAATGAAGCCCTTTTGCGGTACAACGCCTAAAAAAATACATTTTGGTCGTAAGGATCAACAACGGAAGTTTAGAGTCAAATGGTTAACAATGACAAGGGGGACAAGAAGAGCGTGTTTAACCCATCATAGACGTTCAGAATTCGAATTCAAAATCTTAGAGTGAATGTCATTCAAAATGATCCATTTTGGCGCTAGCAGCCTAAAAAAATACATTTGGTCGTAAGGATGAACAACGGAAGTTTAGACCGTCAATTGGTCCCGAATGACAACCGGACAAGAAGACGTGTTTAACCCCATCATAGACGTTCAGAATTCGAATTCAAAATCTTAGAGTGAATGTCAATCAAATGAATGCCTTTTGCGGTAGAACGCCTAAAAAAATACATTTTGGTCGTAAGGATCAACAACGGATGTTTGGACCCGTTAAATGGTCAACAACGACGACGTCGACAAGATACGCGTGTTTAACCCATCACAACGTTCAGAATTCGAATTCAAAATCTTAGAGTGAATGTCAACAAAAGACGCCTTTGCGGTAGAACGCCTAAAAAAATAGATTTGGTCGTAAGGATCAACAACGAAGTGTTGGACTGTTAAAATGGTCAATATTGACAAGGGGACAAGAAGCAAATAAAATGTCTTTAATCGAATTCAAAATGTTAGAGTTTAATGTTAGTCGAAATGAAGCCTTTTTGCGGTACACTCATGGCTAAAAAAATACATTTTGGCGTCGAAGGATCAAGAACAGAAGTTTAGACTGTCAAATGTTAATATTGACCAGGGGGGACAAGAATCCGCTTTTTAGACCCATCATAGACGTTCAGAATTCGAATTCAAAATCTTAGAGTTAAATGTTAGTCTCGAAAATGAAGCCTTTTGCGGTACAACGGCTAAAAAATACATTTTGGTCGTAAGGATCAACAACGGAAGTTTAGACCGTCTAAATGGTTAATATTGTCAAGGGGACAAGAAGCGCGTGTTTAACCCATCGTAGACGTTCAGAATTCGAAATCAAAACATCATAGAGTTAATGTTAGTCAAAATGAAGCCTTTGTGGTACAACGCCTAAAAAAATACATTTTGGTCGTAAGGATCACCAACGGAAGTTTGGACTGTTAAATGGTCAATAACGATGATGTCGACAAGATGCGCGTGTTTAACCCATCATAGACGTTCATAATTCGAATTCAAAATCTTGGATTAAATGTCAGGCAAAATGACGCCTTTTGCGGTAGAACGCCTAAAAAAAATAAATTTGGTCGTGAGGACTCACAACGGAGTTTAGACCGTCAAATGTCATCAATATGACAAGGGGGACAACAAGCGCATTTTTAACCCATCATAGACGTTCAGAATTCGAATTTAAAATCTGAGAGTTAATGAAGCCTTTTGCGGTACAATGCCTAAAAAAATACATTGTGGTTGTAGGATCGACAATGGAAGTTTAGACCGTCAAATGGTAACAATGACAAGGGGGACAAGAAGCGCGTGTTAAACCCATGGTAGACGTTCAGAATTCGAATTCAAAATCTTAGAGTGAATGTCAATCAAAATGACGCCTTTTGTGGTAGAACGCCTAAAAAAATACATTTTGGTCGTAAGGATCACCAACGGAAGTTTGGACTGTTAAATGGTCAATAACGATGATGTCGACAAGATGCGCGTGTTTAACTCATCATAGAGATTCATAATTCGAATTCAAAATCTTCGAGTGAATGTCAGTCAAAATGAAGCTTTGCGGTTAGCTAGAACGCCTAAAAAATACATTTTGGCTGTAAGGATCAACAACGGTAGTTTAGACTGTTAAATGGTCAAGAACGCAACGTGGACAACATGCGCTTGTTTAACCCATAATAGACGTTCAGAATTCGAATTCAAAATCTCAGAGTTAATGTTAGTCAAAATGAAGCCTTTTGTGGTACAACGCCTAAAAAAAATCATTTTGGTCGTAAGGATAGACAACGGAAGTTTAGACCGTCAAATGGTTAATATTGATAAGGGGGCAAGAAGTGCGTTTTAACCCATCATAGACTTCAGAATTCGAATTCAAAATGTTAGAGTTAATGTATCGAAATGAAGCCTTTGGCGGTACAACGCCTAAAAAAATACATTTTGGTGTAAGGATCAACAACGGAAGTTTAGACCGTCAAATGTTAACAATGACAAGGGGACAAGAAGCGTGTTTAACCCATCATAGACGTTCAGAATTCGAATTCAAATCTTAGAGTGAATGTCATCAAAATGAACCATTTTGCGCTAGCATGCCTAAAAAAATACATTTTGGTCGTAAGGATGAACAACGGAAGTTTAGACCGTCAATTGGTCCCGAATGACAACGAGGAAAGAAGAGCGTGTTTAACCCATCATAGACGTTCAGAATTCGAATTCAAAAATCTAGAGTGAATGTCAATCAAATGATGCCTTTTGCAGTAGAACGCCTAAAAAATACATTTTGGTCGTAAGGATCAACAACGATGTTTGGACCGTTCAAATGTCAACAACGACGACGTCGACAAGATACGCGTGTTAACCCATCACAGACGTTCAGAATTCGAATTCAAAATCTTAGAGTGAATGTCAATCAAAATGACGCCTTTTGCGGTAGAACGCCTAAAAAAATAGATTTTGGTCGTAAGGATCAACAACGGAAGTTTGGACTGTTAAATGGTCAATATTGACAAGGGGGACAAGAAGCAAAATAAAATGGTCAATATTCGAATTCAAAAGTTTAGAGTTAATGTTAGTCGAAATGAAGCCTTTTGCGGTACAATGGCTAAAAAAATACACATTTTGGTCGTAAGGATCAAGAACAGAAGTTTAGACTGTCAAATGGTTTAATATTGACAAGGGGAAAAGAATCGCGGTTTTAGCCCATCATAGAGTTCAGAATTCGAATTGAAAATCTTCGAGTGAATCTCAGTCAAAATGAAGCCCTTTGCGGTACAAACGGCTAAAAAATACATTTTGGTCGTAGGATCAACAACGGAAGTTTAGACCGTTAAATGATTAATATTGTCAAGGGGACAAGAAGCGCGTTTTTAACCCATCATAGACGTTCAGAATTCGAAATCAAAATCTTAGAAGTTAATGTTAGGCAAAATGATGCCTTTTGCGGTAGAACGCCTAAGAAAATACATTTTGGTCGCAAGGATCAACAACGGAAGTTTAGACTGTTAAATGGTCAATAACGACAACGTGGACAAGATGCGCTTGTTTAACCCATCGTAGACGTTCAAAATTCGAATTCAAAATCTTAGAGTGAATGTCATTCAAAATGAAGCCTTTTGCGGTTGAACGCCTAAAAAAATACATTTTGGTCGTGAGGACCAACAACGGAAGTTTAGACCGTCAAAATGGTTAATATTGACGAAGGGCGGACAAGAAGCGCGTTTTTAACCCATCATAGAGTTCAGAATTCGAATTCAAAATCTTAGAGTTAATGAAGCCTTTTTGCGGTAGACAACTAAAAAAATACATTGTGGTTGTAAGGATCGACAATGGAAGTTTAGACGTTAAATGGTTAACAACGACGAGGGGGACAAGATGCGGTGTTAAACCCATCGTAGCCGTTCAGAATTCGAATTCAAAAATCTTAGAGTGAATGTCAATCAAAATGGCCTTTTACGGTAGAACGCCTAAAAAAATAATTTTGGTCGTAAGGATCACCACGGAAGTTTGACTGTTAAATGGTCAATACGATGATGGGGACAAGATGCGCGTGTTTAACTCATCATAGAGATTCAGAATTCGAATTCAAAATCTTGATTAATGTAGGCCAAATGAAGCCCTTTGCGGTTAGTAGAAGCCTAAAAAAATACATTTTGGCTGTAAGGATCAACAACGGTAGTTTAGACCGTTAAATGGTCAATGAACGAAACGGGGACAAGATGCGCTTGTTTAAACCCATCAAACGTTCAGAATTGAATTCAAAATCTCAGAGTTAATGTTAGTCAAAATGAAGCTTTTGTGGTACAACGCCTAAAAAAATACATTTTGGTCGTAAGGATAGACAACGGAAGTTTAGAGACCGTCAAATGGTTAATATTGACAAGGGCGGCAAGAAGTGCGTTTTTAACCCATCATAGACGTTCAGAATTCGAATTCAAAATGTTAGAGTTAATGTTAGTCGAAATGAAGCCTTTTGCGGTACAACGCCTAAAAAAATACATTTTGGTCGTAAGGATCAACAACGGAAGTTTAGACCGTCAAATGGTTAACATGACAAGGGGGACAAGAAGAGCGTGTTTAACCCATCATAGACGTTCAGAATTCGAATCAAAATCTTAGAGTGAATGTCATTCAAAATGAACCATTTGGCGCTAGCATGCCTAAAAAATACATTTTGGTCGTAAGGATGAACAAAACGGAAGTTTAGACCGTCAATGGTCCCGAATGACAACGAGGACAAGAAGAGCGTGTTTAAACCCATCATAGACGTTCAGAATTCGAATTCAAAAATCTTAGAGTGAATGTCAATCAAAATGATGCCTTTTGCAGTAGAACGCCTAAAAAAATACATTTTGGTCGTAAGGATCAACAACGGATGTTTGTACCGTTAAATGGTCAACAACGACGACGTCGACAAGATACGCGTGTTTAACCCATCACAGACGTTCAGAATTCGAATTCAAAATCTTAGAGTGAATGTCAATCAAAATGACGCCTTTTGCGGTAGAACGCCTAAAAAAATAGATTTTGGTCGTAAGGATCAACAACGGAAGTTTGGACTGTTAAATGGTCAATACTGACAAGGGGGACAAGAAGCCTTTTTAAAATGGTCAATATTCGAATTCAAAATGTTAGAGTTAATGTTAGTCGAAATGAAGCCTTTTGCGGTACAATGGCTAAAAAAATACATTTTGGTCGTAAGGATCAAGAACAGAAGTTTAGACCGTCAAATGGTTAATATTGACAAGGGGGACAAGAATCGCGTTTTTAGCCCATCATAGACGTTCAGAATTCGAATTGAAAATCTTCGAGTGAATCTCAGTCAAAATGAAGCCGTTTGCGGTACAACGGCTAAAAAATACATTTTGGTCGTAGGATCAACAACGGAAGTTTAGACCGTTAAATGGTTAATATTGTCAAGGGGGACAAGAAGCGCGTTTTTAACCCATCGTAGACGTTCAGAATTCGAAATCAAAATCATAGAGTTAATGTTAGTCAAAATGAAGCCTTTTGTGGTACAACGCCTAAAAAAATACATTTTGGTCGTAAGGATCACCAACGGAAGTTTTGACTGTTAAATGGTCAATAACGATGAAGGGTCGACAAGAAGCGCGTGTTTAACCCATCATAGACGTTCAGAATTCGAATTCAAAATCTTGGATTAAATGTCAGGCAAAATGACGCCTTTTGCGGTAGATGACGCCCCTAAAAAAAAATAAATTATGGTCGTGAGGACCAACAACGGAAGTTTAGACCGTCAAATGGTTAATATTGACAAGGGGGACAACAAGCGCATTTTTAACCCATCATAGACGTTCAGAATTCGAATTTAAAATCTTAGAGTTAATGAAGCCTTTTGCGGTACAATGGCTAAAAAATACATTGTGGTTGTAAGGATCGACAATGGAAGTTTAGACCGTCAAATGGTTAACAATGACAAGGGGGACAAGAAGCGCGTGTTAAACCCATCGTAGACGTTCAGAATTCGAATTCAAAATCTTAGAGTGAATGTCAATCAAAATGACGCCTTTGCGGTTTTAGAACGCCTAAAAAAATACATTTTGGTCGTAAGGATCACCAACGGAAGTTTGGACTGTGAAATGGTCAATAACGATGATGTCGCAAGATGCGCGTGTTTAACTCATCATAGAGATTCATAATTCGAATTCAAAATCTTGGATTAAAGTCAGGCAAAATGACGCCCTTTTGCGGTAGAACGCCTAAAAAAATACATTTGGCTGTAAGGATCAACAACGGTAGTTTAGACTGTTAAATGGTCAAGAACGACAACGTGGACAACATGCGCTTGTTTAACCCATAATAAACGTTCAGAATTCGAATTCAAAATCTCAGAGTTAATGTTAGTCAAAATGAAGCCTTTTGTGGTACAACGCCTAAAAAAATACATTTTGGTCGTAAGGATAGACAACGGAAGTTTAGACCGTCAAATGGTTAATATTGATAAGGGGGCAAGAAGTGCGTTTTTAACCCATCATAGACGTTCAGAATTCGAATTCAAAATGTTAGAGTTAATGTTAGTCGAAATGAAGCCTTTTGCGGTACAACGCCTAAAAAAATACATTTTGGTCGTAAGGATCAACAACGGAAGTTTGGACCGTTAAATGGTCAACAACGATGAAGTCGACAAGATGCGCGTGTTTAACCCATCATAGACATTCATAATTTGAATTCAAAATCTTCGAGTGAATCTCAGTCAAAATGAAGCCCTTTGCGGTAGAACGCCTAGAAAATACATTTTGGCTGTAAGGATCTACAACGGTAGTGATGAGCCTGAGGATAGCACGAGAGCTAGATCATGGAGTGAAGACTGTGCAGATCCCATCCGGGTTCCAAGTGGTCCAATCACCCGAGCTAGAGCAAGGAAGATGAAGGAAGCACTCGTGAGCATGGTCCACGAGTGCTTCCTTGGAGAAGCATTCAAGGAGATGAAGAGCACGAATGGAAAATAATGCTTAGCCAAGAAGACGTAGAATAATTAGGGCGTTTTTATTATTGTTTTTATTAGTTTGCAGCCCAAGGATTATGTATAATTAGTATTTAGAGTGATGGGCTTGTTAAGGGTGTTTTTGGGCTTGTTTAGAGCTCTCCATTATTTTTGTTGCACTAGAATTGGGCTTGTTTAGAGCTCTCCATTATTTTTGTTGCACTAGAATTGGGCTTGTTTTTGTTATTTTCGAAATTAGGGTTTGTTTAGGGTTTCATTAGGGTTTTCTCTTCTCCTCCTATTTAAAGGAGGCTACTCTTATGTTTGGAGGCAGCTTATTATCTAATACGAAATTGAGAGTGTTTTTCACCTCTTGTGTTCTAAGAACACTTCGAGCAGCCGGAATTTAATTCTTGTTGTTCTTCGACTTATCAA
This sequence comes from Lonicera japonica, assembly GCA_021464415.1. Lineage (NCBI taxonomy): Eukaryota > Viridiplantae > Streptophyta > Magnoliopsida > Dipsacales > Caprifoliaceae > Lonicera > Lonicera japonica. The sequence continues at coordinate 19,566,036 of CM038468.1, forward strand.
TCAATTAACCCATCAATTGATTGTTTGTCTTCGATTATACCAAGGTTCATTCTCGTTTTAGGGATTGGGTCGAGGTTCCACCTCCATCATCTTCGCGTGATTCCAAGGTTCTTACGTGTTCAACGTTAAGGGTCGCGGATTCGTCATATCGGATAGAAATACGGTCGCGATTCACATCAGGTAGCTTAGACTGTTAAATGGTCAACAACGACAACGTGGACAACATGCGCTTGTTTAACCCATTATAGATGTTCAGAATTTGAATTCAAAATCTTGGAGTGAATGTCAGTCAAAATGACGCCTTTTGCGGTAGAACGCCTAAAAAATACATTTTGGTCGTGAGGATCAACAACGGAAGTTTAGACCGTCAAATGGTTAATATTGACAAGGGGGACAAGAAGCGCGTTTTTAACCCATCATAGACGTTTAGAATTCGAATTCAAAATCTTAGAGTTAATGTTAGTCAAAATGAAGCCTTTTGTGGTACAACGCCTTAAAAAATACATTTTGGTCGTAAGGATCGACAACGGAAGTTTAGACCGTCAAATGGTCCCGAATGACAACGGGAACAAGAAGAGCGTGTTTAACCCATCATAGACGTTCAGAATTCGAATTCAAAATCTTAGAGTGAATGTCAATCAAAATGATGCCTTTTGCGGTAGAACGCCTATAAAAATACATTTTGGTCGTAAGGATCAACAACGGATGTTTGGACCGTTAAATGGTCAACAACGACGACGTCAACAAGATGCGCGTGTTTAACCCATCATAGACGTTCATAATTCAAATTCAAAATCTTCGAGTGAATGTCAGTCAAAATGAAGCCCTTTGCGGTAGAACGCCTAAAAAATACATTTTGGTTGTAAGGATGAAAAACGGAAGTTTAGAACGTCAATTGGTCCAGAATTACAACGAGGACAAAAAGAGCGTGTTTAACCCATCATAGATGTTCAGAATTCGAATTCAAAATCTTCAAAATCTTGTAGTGAATGTCAGTCAAAATGACGTCTTTTGAGGTAGAACGCCTAAAAAAATACATTTTGGTCGTGAGGATCAACAACGGATGTTAATGGTTAATACTGACAAGGGGGACAAGAAGCGCGTTTTTAACCCATCATAGTTGTTTAGAATTCGAATTCAAAATCTTAGGGTTAATGTTAGTCAAAATGAAGCCTTTTGCAGTACAACGCCTAAAAAAATACATTTTGGTCGTAAGGATCAACAACGGAAGTTAAGACCGTCAAATGGTTAACAATGACAAGGGGGACAAGAAGCGTGTGTTTGACCCATCATAGACGTTTAGAATTCAAATTCAAAATCTTAGAGTGAATGTCAATCAAAATGATGCTTTTGCCGGTAGAACGCCTAAAAAAATACATTTTGGTCGTAAGGATCGACAACGGAAGTTTAGACCGTCAAATGGTTAATATTGACAAGGGGGCAAGAAGCGCGTTTTTAACCCATCATAGACGTTCAGAATTCGAATTCAAAATCTTAGAGTTAATGTTAGTCGAAATGAAGCCTTTTGCGGTACAACGCCTAAAAAAATACATTTTGGTCGTAAGGATCAACAACAGAAGTTTAGACCGTCAAATGGTTAACAATGACAAGGGGGACAAGAAGAGCGTGTTTAACCCATCATAGACGTTCAGAATTCGAATTCAAAATCTTAGACTGAATGTCATTCAAAATGAAGCATTTTCGCGCTAGCATGCCTAAAAAATACATTTTGGTCGTAAGGATGAACAACGGAGGTTTAGACCGTCAATTGGTCCCGAATGACAACGAGGACAAGAAGAGCGTGTTTAATCCATCATAGACGTTCAAAATTCGAATTCCAAATCTTAGAGTGAATGTCAATCAAAATGATGCCTTTTGCGGTAGAATGCCTAAAAAAATACATTTTTGTTCATAAGGATCAACAACGGAAGTTTAGACTGTCAAATGGTTAACAATGACAAGGGGGACAAAAAGCGCGTGTTTAACCCATCATAGACGTTCAGAATTCGAATTCAAAATCTTGGAGTGAATGTCAGTCAAAATGAAGCCTTTTGCAGTACAACGCTTAAAAAATACATTTTGGTCGTGAGGAACAACATCGGAAGTTTAGACCGTCAAATGGTTAATATTGACAACGGGGGCAAGAAGCGCGTTTTTAACCCATCATAGACGTTCAAAATTCGAATTCAAAATCTTAGAGTTAATGTCACTGAAAATGAAGCATTTTGCGCTAGAATGCCTAAAAAAATACATTTTGGTTGTAAGGATGAACAACGGATGTTTAGACCGTCAATTGGTTCCGAATGGCAACGGGGACAAGAAGAGCGTGTTTAACCCATCACAGACGTTCAGAATTCGAATTCAAAATCTTAGAGTGAATGTCAATCAAAATGACGCCTTTTGCGGTAGAACGCCTAAAAAAATAGATTTTGGTCGTAAGGATCAACAACGGAAGTTTGGACTGTTAAATGGTCAATATTGACAAGGGGGACAAGAAGCCTTTTTAAAATGGTCAATATTCGAATTCAAAATGTTAGAGTTAATGTTAGTCGAAATGAAGCCTTTTGCGGTACAATGGATAAAAAAATACATTTTGGTCGTAAGGATCAAGAACGGAAGTTCAGACCGTCAAATGGTTAATATTGACAAGGGGAACAAGAATCGCGTTTTTAGCCCATAATAGACGTTCAGAATTCGAATTCAAAATCTTAGAGTTAATGTTAGTCGAAATGAAGCCTTTTGCGGTACAACGGCTAAAAAATACATTTTGGTTGTAAGGATCAACAACGGAAGTTTAGACCGTTTAATTGTTAATATTGTCAAGGGGGACAAGAAGCGCGTTTTTAACCCATCATAGACGTTCAGAATTCGAAATCAAAATCATAGAGTTAATGTTAGTCAAAATGAAGCCTTTTGTGGTACAACGCCTAAAAAAATACATTTTGGTCGTAAGGATCACCAACGGATGTTTGGACTGTTAAATGGTCAATAACAATGATGTCGACAAGATGCGCGTGTTTAACTCATCATAAAGATTCATAATTCGAATTCAAACTCTTCGAGTGAATGTCAGTCAAAATGAAGCCCTTTGCGATAGAACGCCTAAAAAATACATTTTGGCTGTAAGGATCAACAACGGTAGTTTAGACTGTTAAATGGTCAACAACAACAACGTGGACAACATGCGCTTGTTTAACCCATTATAGATGTCCAGAATTTGAATTCAAAATCTTGGAGTGAATGTCAGTCAAAATGATGCCTTTTGCGGTAGAACGCCTAAAAAAATACAGTTTGGTCGTGAGGATCAACAACGGAAGTTTAGACCGTCAAATGGTTAATATTGACAAGGGGGACAAGAAGCGCGTTTTTAACCCATCATAGACGTTTAGAATTCGAATTCAAAATCTTAGAGTTAATGTTAGTCAAAATGAAGCCTTTTGCGGTACAAGGTCTAAAAAAATACATTTTGGTCGTAAGGATCAACAACGGAAGTTTAGACCGTCAAATGGTTAATATTGTCAAGGGGGACAAGAAGCGCGTTTTTAACCCATCATAGACGTTCAGAATTCGAAATCAAAATCATAGAGTTAAGGTTAGTCAAAATGAAGCCTTTTGTGGAACAACGCCTTAAAAAATACATTTTGGTCGTAAGGATCGACAACGGAAGTTTAGACCATCAAATGGTCCCGAATGACAACGGGAACAAGAAGAGCGTGTTTAACCCATCATAGACGTTCAAAATTCGAATTGAAAATCTTAGAGTGAATGTCAATCAAAATGATGCCTTTTGCGGTAGAACGCCTATAAAAATACATTTTGGTCGTAAGGATCAACAACGGATGTTTTGACCGTTAAATGGTCAACAACGACGACGTCGACAAGATGCGCGTGTTTAACCCATCATAGACGTTCATAATTCAAATTCAAAATCTTCGAGTGAATGTCAGTCAAAATGAAGCCCTTTGCGGTAGAACGCCTAAAAAAATACATTTTGGTCGTAAGGATGAAAAACGGAAGTTTAGAACGTCAATTGGTCCAGAATTACAACGGGGACAAGAAGAGCGTGTTTAACCCATCATAGACGTTCAGAATTCGAATTCAAAATCTTCAAAATCTTGTAGTGAATGTCAGTAAAAATGACGCCTTTTGAGGTAGAACGCCTAAAAAAATACATTTTGGTCGTGAGGATCAACAACGGATGTTAATGGTTAATACTGACAAGGGGGACAGGAAGCGCGTTTTTAACCCATCATAGTCGTTTAGAATTCGAATTCAAAATCTTAGGGTTAATGTTAGTCAAAATGAAGCCTTTTGCGGTACAACGCCTAAAAAAATACATTTTGGTCGTAAGGATCAACAACGGAAGTTTAGACCGTCAAATGGTTAACAATGACAAGGGGGACAAGAAGCGTGTGTTTAACCCATCATTGACGTTTAGAATTCAAATTCAAAATCTTAGAGTGAATGTCAATCAAAATGATGCTTTTGCCGGTAGAACGCCTAAAAAAATACATTTTGGTCGTAAAGATCAACAACGGAAGTTTAGACCGTCAAATGGTTAACAATGACAAGGGGGACAAGAAGCGTGTGTTTAACCCATCATAGACGTTCAGAATTCAAATTCAAAATCTTAGAGTGAATGTCAATCAAAATGATGCCTTTTGCGGTAGAACGCCTAAAAAAATACATTTTGGTCGTAAGGATCAACAACGGATGTTTGGACCGTTAAATGGTCAACAACGACGACGTCGACAAGATGCGCGTGTTTAACCCATCATAGACGTTCATAATACGAATTCAAAATCTTCGAGTGAATGTTAGTCAAAATGAAGCCCTTTGCGGTAGTACGCCTAAAAAATACATTTTGGCTATAAGGATCAACAACGGTACTTTAGACTGTTAAATGGTCAACAACGACAACGTGGACAAGATGCGCTTGTTTAACCCATTACAGATGTTCAGAATTCGAATTCAAAATCTTGGAGTAAATATCAGTCAAAATGACGACTTTTGCGGTAGAACGCCTAAAAAAATACATTTTGGTCGTAAGGATCAACAACGGAAGTTTGGACCGTTAAATGGTCAACAACGATGAAGTCGACAAGATGCGCGTGTTTAACCCATCATAGACATTCATAATTTGAATTCAAAATCTTCGAGTGAATCTCAGTCAAAATGAAGCCCTTTGCGGTAGAACGCCTAAAAAATACATTTTGGCTGTAAGGATCAACAACGGTAGTTTAGACTGTTAAATGGTCAACAACGACAACGTGGACAAGATGCGCTTGTTTAACCCATTATAGATGTCCAGAATTCGAATTCAAAATCTTGGAGAGAATGTCAGTCAAAATGACGCCTTTTGCGGTAGAACGCCTAAAAAAATACATTTTGGTCGTGAGGATCAACAACGGAAGTTTAGACAGTCAAATGGTTAAAATTGACAACGGGGACAAGAGGCGCGTTTTTAACCCATCATAGACATTCAGAATTCGAATTCAAAATCTTAGAGTTAATGTTAGTCAAAATGAAGCCTTTTGCGGTACAACGCCTAAAAAGATACATTTTGGTCGTAAGGATCGACAATGGAAGTTTAGACTGTCAAATGGTTAACAATGACAAGGGGGTGAAGAAGAGCGTGTTTAACCAATCATAGACGTTCAGAATTCGAATTCAAAATCTTACAGTGAATGTCAATCAAAATGATGCCTTTTGCGGTAGAACACCTAAAAAAATACATTTTAGTCGTGAGGATCAACAACGGATGTTAATGGTTAATATTGACAAGGGGGACAATGATGCGATCCTGGATCGTCTTTTCTCCCAGTTTGATGGATCCTCAACCCGTAGTCTATAAACGGACTCGAACCTTGGAAAACGTCGAAGTGATGGAAGGCGGAAACCTCAACCCAACCCTTGATAACAAGAATCGAACCTTGGTATAAGTCGAATGACGCCACAATCAATTGATGGAGAATTGATTGATAAGTCAAGAACAATACGAATTAAAATTAATTCAAAACTGTTCAACAAGTTCTTAGGAACTAAAAGGAGCAACACTCAAATTCGTAATTCATCCCTCAAACCTGTCAACTCCCTTAAATAGGAGTAAAAACAACCCTAAACGAAAATAAAAACACAAACGGGCTAAGCCCACTTCGAAAATAGAGAATAGTCTAGAACAAGCCAAAACACACTTAGCAGGCCCAAGTCTTAATCTAATAATTATCCACAATCCATGGGCTTCAACAATAAAAATAATAATAATAATAAAAACGCCATGAAATAATTCAGACGTGTGGTTCCACTTCTTCTTGGCTAAGCATTATTTTCCATTCGTGCTCTTCATCTCCTTGAATGCTTCTCCAAGCGTCAGCTTTATTCATCAGCTCGTGGACCATGCTCATGAGTGCTTCCTTCATCTTCCTTGCCCTAGCTCTGGTGATCGGACCACTTGGAACCTGGATGGGATCTGCATAGTCTTCACTCCATGATCCAGCTCCCGTGATATCCTTAGGCTCATCAGACAAGAAGCGCGTTTTTAACCCATCATAGACGTTCAGAATTCGAATTCAAAATCTTAGAGTGAATGTCATTCAAAATGAAGCATTTTGGCGCTAGCATGCCTAAAAAAATACATTTTGGTCGTAAGGATGAACAACGGAAGTTTAGACGGTCAATTCGTCCCGAATGACAACGGGGACAAGAAGAGCGTGTTTAACCCATCATAGACGTTCAGAATTCGAATTCAAAATCTTAGAGTGATTGTCAATCAAAATGATGCCTTTTGCGGTATAACGCCTAAGAAAATACATTTTGGTCGTAAGGATCAACAACGAATGTTTGGACCGTTAAATGGTCGACAACGACGACGTCGACAAGATGCGCGTGTTTAACCCATCATAGACGTTCATAATTCGAATTCAAAATCTTTGAGTGAATGTTAGTCAAAATGAAGCCCTTTTTGGTAGAACGCCTAAAAAAATACATTTTGACTGTAAGGATCAACAACGGTAGTTTAGATTGTTAAATGGTCAACAACGACAACGTGGACAAGATGCGCTTGTTTAACCCATTGTAGATGTCCAGAATTCGAATTCAAAATCTTGGAGTGAATGTCAGTCAAAATGACGCCTTTTGCGGTAGAACGCCTAAAAAAATACATTTTGGTCGTGAGGACCAACAACGGAAGTTTAGATCGTCAAATGGTTAATATTGACAAAGGGGACAAGAAGCGCGTTTTTAACCCATCATAGACGTTCAAAATTCGAATTCAAAATCTTAGAGTTAATGTTAGTCAAAATGAAGCCTTTTGCGGTACAACGCCTAAAAAAATACATTGTGGTCGTAAGGATCGACAACGGAAGTTTAGACCGTCAAATAGTTAACAATGACAAGGGGGAGAAGAAGCGCGTGTTAAACCCATCGTAGACGTTCAGAATTCGAATTCAAAATCTTAGAGTAAATGTCATTGAAAATGAAGCATTTAACGCTAGAATGCCAAAAAAAATACATTTTGGTCGGAAGGATGAACAACGGAAGTTTAGACCGTCAATTGGTCCCGAATGACAACGGGGACAAGAAGAGCGTGTTTAACTCATCATAGACGTTCAGAATTCGAATTCAAAATCTTAGAGTGAATGTCAATCAAAATGATGCCTTTTGCGGTAGAACGCCTAAAAAAATACATTTTGGTCGTAAGGATCAACAACGGAAGTTTGGACCGTTAAATGGTCAACAACGACGACGTCGACAAGATGCGCGTGTTTAACCAATCATAGACGTTCAGAATTCGAATTCAAAATCTACGAGTGAATGTCAGTCCAAATGAAGCCTTTTGCGGTAGAACGCCTAAAAAAATACATTTTGGTTGTAAGGATTAACAACGCTAGTTTAGACTGTTAAATGGTCAACAATGACAACGTGGACAAGATGCGCTTGTTTAACCCATTATAGATGTTCAGAATTCGAATTCAAAATCTTGGAGTGAATGTCAGTCAAAATGAAGCCTTTTGCAGTACAACGCTTAAAAAATACATTTTGGTCGTGAGGATCAACAACGGAAGTTTAGACCGTCAAATGGTTAATATTGACAAGGGGGCAAGAAGCGCGTTTTTAACCCATCATAGACGTTCAGAATTCGAATTCAAAATCTTAGAGTTAAGGTTAGTCAAAATGAAGCCTTTTGCGGTACAACGCCTATAAAAAGTACATTTTGGTCGTCAGGATCACAACGGAGTTTGACCGTCAAAAGGTTATATTGACAAGGGGGACAAGAAGCGCGTTTTTAACCCATCATAGACGTTCAGAATTCGAATTCAAAATCTTAGAGTTAATGTTAGTCAAAATGAAGCCTTTTGCGGTACAACGCCTAAAAAAATACATTTTGGCCGTAAGGATTGACAACGGAAGTTTAGACCGTCAAATGGTTAACAATGACAAGGGGGAGAAGAAGCGCGTGTTTAACCCATCGTAGACGTTCAGAATTTGAATTCAAAATCTTAGAGTTAATGTCAGTCAAAATGACGCCTTTTGCGGTAGAACGCCTAAAAAAATACATTTTGGTCGTAAGGATCAACAACGGAAGTTTGGACTGTTAAATGGTCAACAACGATGATGTCTACAAGATGCGCGTGTTTAACTCATCATAGAGATTCATAATTCGAATTCAAAATCTTCGAGTGAATGTCAGTCAAAATGAGCCCTTTGCGGTAGAACGCCTAAAAAATACATTTTGGCTGTAAGGATTAACAACGGAAGTTTAGACTGTTAAATGGTCAACAACGACAACGTGGACAAGATGCGCTTGTTTAACCAATTATAGATGTCCAGAATTCGAATTCAAAATCTTGGAGTGAATGTCAGTCAAAATGACGCCTTTTGCGGCAGAACGCCTAAAAAAATACATTTTGTCGTTGAGGATCAACAACGGAAGTTTAGACCGTCAAATGGTTAATATTGCAAGGGGGACAAGAAGCGCGTTTTTAACCCATCATAGACGTTCAGAATTCGAATTCAAAATCTTAGATCTAATGTTAGTCAAAATGAAGCCTTTTGCGGTACAACGCCTAAAAAAGTACATTTTGGTCGTCAGGATCAACAACGGAAGTTTTGACCGTCAAAAGGTTAATATTGACAAGGGGGACAAGAAGTGCGTTTTTAACCCATCATAGACGTTCAGAATTCGAATTCAAAATCTTAGAGTTAATGTTAGTCAAAATGAAGCCTTTTGCGGTACAACGCCTAAAAAAATACATTTTGGCCGTAAGGATCGACAACGGAAGTTTAGACCGTCAAATGGTTAACAATGACAAGGGGGAGAAGAAGCGCGTGTTTAACCCATCGTAGACGTTCAGAATTTGAATTCAAAATCTTAGAGTGAATGTCATTCAAAATGATGCCTTTTGCAGTAGAACGCCTAAAAAAATACATTTTGGTCGTAAGGATCAACAACGGATGTTTGCACCGTTAAATGGTCAACAACGACGACATCGACAAGATGCGCGTGTTTAACCCATCATAGACGTTCATAATTCGAATTCAAAATCTTCGAGTTAATGTCAGTCAAAATGAAGCCCTTTGCGGTAGAACGCCTAAAAAAATACATTTTGGCTGCAAGGATCAACAATGGTAGTTTATACTGTTAAATGGTCAACAACGACAACGTGGACATGATGCGCTTCTTTAACCCATTATAGATGTTCAAAATTCGAATTCAAAATCTTGGAGTGAATGTCAGTCAAAATGACTCCTTTTGCGGTAGAACGCCTAAAAAAATACATTTTCGTCGTGAGGATCAACAACAGAAGTTTAGACCGTCAAACGGTTAATATTGACAAGGGGGACAAGAGGCGCGTTTTTAACCCATCATAGACGTTCAGAATTCGAATTCAAAAACTTAGAGTGAATGTCATTCAAAATGAAGCATTTTGCGCTAGAATGCCTAAAAAAATACATTTTGGTCGTAAGGATGAACAACGGAAGTTTAGAACGTCAATTGGTCCCGAATGACAACGGGGACAAGAAGAGCGTGTTTAACCCATCATAGACGTTCAGAATTCGAATTCAAAATCTTGGAGTGAATGTCAATCAAAATGATGCCTTTTGCGGTAGAACGCCTAAAAAAATACATTTTGGTCGTAAGGATCAACAACGGTAGTTTAGACTGTTTAATGGTCAACAACGACAACGTGGACAAGATGCGCTTGTTTAACTCATTAAAGATGTTCAGAATTCGAATTCAAAATCTTGGAGTGAATGTCAGTCAAAATGACGCCTTTTGCGGTAGAATGCGTAAAAAAAAACATTTTGGTCGCGAGGATCAACAACGGATGTTAATGGTTAATATTGACAAGGGGGACAAGAAGCGCGTTTTTAACCCATCATAGACGTTCAGAATTCGAATTCAAAATCTTAGGGTTAATGTTAGTAAAAATGAAGCCTTTTGCGGTACAATACCTAAAAAAAATACATTTTGGTCGTAAGGATCGACAGCGGAAGTTTAGACCGTCAAATGGTTAACAATGACAAGGGGGAGAAGAAGCGCGTGTTTAACCCATCGTAGACGTTCAGAATTTGAATTCAAAATCTTAGAGTGAATGTCATTCAAAATGAAGCATTTTGCGCTAGAATGCCTAAAAAAATACATTTTGGTCGTAAGGATGAACAACGGAAGTGTAGACCGTCAATTGGTCCCGAATGACAACGGGGACAAGAAGAGCGTGATTAACCCATCATAGACGTTCAGAATTCGAATTCGAAATCTTAGAGTGAAAGTCAGTCAAAATGATGCCTTTTGCGGTAGAACGCCTAAAAAAATACATTTTGGTCGTAAGGATCAACAACGGATGTTTGGACCGTTAAATGGTCAACAACGACGACAAGATGCGCGTGTTTAACCCATCATAGACGTTCATCATTCGAATTCAAAATCTTCGAGTGAATGTTAGTCAAAATGAAGCCCTTTGCGGTAGAACGCCTAAAAAATACATTTTGGCTATAAGGATCAACAACGGTAGTTTAGACTGTTAAATGGTCAACAACGACAACGTCGACAAGATGCGCGTGTTTAACCCATCATAGACGTTCATCATTCGAATTCAAAATCTTCGAGTGAATGTTAGTCAAAATGAAGCGCTTTGCGGTAGTGACGCGGATAAGGCTACATGGGCTCAAATCAACTTGTAGAGGCCCATTAGAATAAATTAGAAGCTTTATTTTTAAGTAGTTTTAATTATAAGAATTATTTCCTTATTCAATTAGGAATGTTTTCATTATTTAATTAGGAATATTTTCCTTAGTCAATTAGGATTTAGATTAGTAGTTTCCTTATTGTGGTTAGATTAGTATTTTCCTTATTCTATTTGGATTAGTATTTTCTACACCCTATTTAAAGGGGGGTTCATTGTTTTATTTTAATTAGCTAAGACATTATTCATAATAATATTGAGTGATTTTAATCCTCTTTGGTTCTTCACGAACTACTTGAACTTATTGGTTTGTCTGTGGCGTTCATCCGACTTATCAATCGGTATTCCGCACCCGGTTGTGGCGTCTTCGATTTCCATCCTAATCTGATTGTAGAAACGGTCCAGGTTCTTAATTTGCTACGGTTTTCGTGTGTGTCTGTGTCGAGGTTCGCTCAACCAATTCGTTGTGTTTGCGGGTTTCGTACGATATCACCGTAGGTCGTATCAGTTGGTTGTGCGAACCTCGACACAGACACACACGAAAACCGTAGCAAATTAAGAACCTGGACTGTTTCTACAATCAGATTAGGATGGAAATCGAAGACGCCACAACCGGGTGCGGAATACCGATTGATAAGTCGGGTGAACGCCACGGACAAACCGATAAGTTCAAGTAGTTCGTGAAGAACCAAAGAGGATTAAAATCACTCAATATTATTATGAATAAAGTCTTAGCTAATTAAAATAAAACAATGAACCCCCCTTTAAATAGGGTGTAGAAAATACTAATCCAAATAGAATAAGGAAAATACTAATCTAAACACAATAAGGAAACTACTAATCTAAATCCTAATTGACTAAGGAAAATATTCCTAATTAAATAATGAAAACATTCCTAATTGAATAAGGAAATAATTCTTATAATTAAAACTACTTAAAAATAAAGCTTCTAATTTATTCTAATGGACCTCTACAAGTTGATTTGAGCCCATGTAGCCTTATCCGCGTCATCAGGGGGGGTTTGTCGCCCAACATTTTCATATATCGCGAGATAATTCTACCTAAAAATAAGTTTGTTTCGCCAACAAACCCTTTCGAGGCAGTTTCGGGTGCTCGGGTGGGTCCCGGACTTCAAAAACTGTATTTCTCGAATGTCGTTAGGTTCTTGCGGGGGTCACGGATCGGGGTGTCTATAACTGTGTTTTAACCAAATGAAGGTTTTCATGAATTAAATGCCTTATTGAATAAGGTCTTACGCAAAATTTTGCCTCTCCGAAAAGCAAAAGTTTTATCAAGTTAATTGGCTGCCTTGTTGAGCAAGGTCTTACAATGAGAATCTTGCCTTTACATGGTAAATGTCTTATTCATTTATTTGCCTTGCCGAGTAAGGTCTTACAAAAAGAGCTTTGCCTTTACATGGTAAAGGTCTTATTTATTTAACTGCCTTGCCTAGCAAGGTCTTACGTGTTATCTGCCTTGTCGGGCAAGGTCTTATGTAGAGTTTGTCTTTTCCAGAAAAGGTCTGAAATGTGTTTTTATGACATCAAATTTCAAAGTGTGAACCCATTCTCATTAATATCGAACAATCTGTACACGTGTTCTTGAATTTTCAAAATCACAATCAATGGTAGTAACTTCTCAAGTTAGATACATTCCATGGATTGGGGATTGACCGGTCGTCCATGTCTTATAGATGATAAGAACTCGGCTCGCTGGCCGATGTTACCATATATGGACCTTCCCAATTTTGGTTGAGCTTCCCGTGACTAGGCTGTATTGATGTGCCTAACACTTTCCTAAGAACCAACTCCCCAACTTTAAATTCTCTGGGCCTCATGTGAACTTTATATTGCTTTGCCAAAGTGTTGTGGTAATTTGTTAGGTGAACTGCAGCAATTTTTCTTTGAGATTCCGAAAAATCTAAAGTCTCTTAGCTTCCAGAGCGGCTTTGTTGTTTTCAGTTTCGACCAGAGTTGTCCTCAGTGTGAGTAGATCGATTTCCAATGGGATAACTGCTTCTGTACCATAAGTTAGGGAATAGGGTGTATCACTAGTTGAACGGCAGGGTGTTGTTCTGAATGCCCAAAGTACGAAAGACAATTCTTGCACCCATCTTCCCTTTATTTCCTTCAACCTTTTCTTTAGTCTGTCTAAGATGACTTTGTTTGATGCCTTAGCCAATCTGTTTCCTTGGGGATATGATATACTAGAGAAATATTGCTTAATTCTGTAGGAGATGCAAAACTGTTCGATCATCTAACTCTTGAACTGTGTCCCATTGTTGGAAACTAGGGCCCTCGAAATACCAAAGCAAGTGATGATGTTCTTCCACAAGAAGGTTTTCACATTAGTCTCTGTGATGTTGGCCAAGGGAATTATTTCTACCCACTTGGTAAAATAGTAGGTGCCAACTAGGAGAAACCTCTTATTGCTCGGCCCTCGAGAAAATGGTCCTATAATGTCTAACCCCCACATAGCAAGAGATCAAGGGCTAAGGATCGAATACAAGGCCGTGGCGTGTTGGTGTACCATGGGAGGGTGTTTTTGGCATTTATCGCATTGCTTAACATACTGTATTGCATCCTTTTACATAAACGGCCACCAATAACCCTGGGATCTGGCTCGATGAGCCAATGAACTTCCACCAGTCTGACTTGAAGAAGACATAAATACAGGATCGTTTGATTTTGCGTATAGATTGAACAAAATACTTTTGCTAAAACCCTATAAGAATAAAGGGATTTCACCTTTGTGGATCATGTAGAGGATCCATATGAGGAGACTAGGGTTTGAAGGCATCAAATTGCAATTTGGTCAGATTTTTATAATTCTCGCTAGGCTGCGAAAATCAATTGTTTTCGTCACCAAAACGTCTTCTGATCGTCCTAATTTTATGCGCAATAATTTTAACTTTGCGTTACGAACGACATATCCAAAAATCAGTCCGATCCAACGGTGCGATCAAAAGTTATGATTGATTTACGACTACTGTGCCGAAAAACCTAAAGATCTTCTATCGTATTCCTTCTGCCATCAAATCTTGCACCGAGTGTGGGCTACGGTATCACCAAGATTTTCTCCTCTCTCAATATAGAACAAACCCTAACTCATGAGAATTATTGTTATGAAGAGAAGAGACAAGGCCGGCGTATATATAAGGCTACAATAGGGACCTTAAGGAGAAATAAGTATTTGGGCTTCCTATAGAAAGTTGGAATCCTAATTCCACTATGAATTAGTTCCTTCCATAAATTATAATTCACACCACTAAAGAATTATAATTGCACTCCCGTTCTTATCTCAAAATTATATTTCGAGCTCCTTATTATTAAATACTTATTATTCTCCCCACGTTAAGATTACAGATTGACGCGAACCCAGATCGTCTTTCCTAGCCAGGCTAATGGATCCTCAACCCTTGAACTACAAATGTAGCAAGAACCTTGGAATACGTCGAAAAGATGGAAGATGGAACCTGACGCGAACCCGGATCGTCTTTCCTAGCCAGGCTAATGGATCCTCAACCCTTGAACTACAAACGTAGCAAGAACCTTGGAATACGTCGAAAAGATGGAAGATGGAACCTCAACCCAACGCTTAAAGAAGCGCGAACCTCGGTATAATGAATGACGCCACAATCTAGTGTGATTGCTAGATTGATAAGTCAAGAACAATTGAATTTACTCAATTCAACATGTTCAACATGCTCTTAAAGAACACAAAGAGAAAGCTCTCAATTTAATTAATCATCATAACTTAATTAATAAAACAATAATGTGCCTCCTTTAAATAGGAGAAACAAAACTAGAATCCTAATTCAAAAAGGAAACTAATTCCTACTTAGAAAAGGAAAATAACTTCTAGAATAATCCTAACACAATAAGGAAATTAATAATAAGACAATAAGGAAAATATTCAAAAAGGAAACTACTAATTCTAATTCCTAATTGAATAATGAGACTCAAGAAGCCCTATTAATTTAAAAACAATTTAAATTAATATCTTCTAGATTATTCCAATGGGACTCCTTGCCATTTTAACCTCTTGAACTTCCACGCCCCAGTCCTTAGGAACTCCATTAAATGTATGATTATCATTTAAGCTCCTTGCTTCAAGCATGTGAAATTCTATAAAATTCCATTTGAATTTCCATGCTCTATCCTTGTGATTCATCATGTGCGGATCATCATTTAGAATGCCACAAACCACCATGGTTGAATAGAAATTGAAGCTAGACCGGATCATATCAGAACCTCAACCCAACGCTTAAAGAAGCGCGAACCTCGGTATAATGAATGACGCCACAATCTAGTGTGATTGCTAGATTGATAAGTCAAGAACAATTGAATTTACTCAATTCAACATGTTCAACATGCTCTTAAAGAACACAAAGAGAAAGCTCTCAATTTAATTAATCATCATAACTTAATTAATAAAACAATAATGTGCCTCCTTTAAATAGGAGAAACAAAACTAGAATCCTAATTCAAAAAGGAAACTAATTCCTACTTAGAAAAGAAAATAACTTCTAGAATAATCCTAACACAATAAGGAAATTAATAATAAGACAATAAGGAAAATATTCAAAAAGGAAACTACTAATTCTAATTCCTAATTGAATAATGAGACTCAAGAAGCCCTATTAATTTAAAAACAATTTAAATTAATATCTTCTAGATTATTCCAATGGGACTCCTTGCCATTTTAACCTCTTGAACTTCCACGCCCAGTCCTTAGGAACTCCATTAAATGTATGATTATCATTTAAGCTCCTTGCTTCAAGCATGTGAAATTCTATAAAATTCCATTTGAATTTCCATGCTCTATCCTTGTGATTCATCATGTGCGGATCATCATTTAGAATGCCACAAACCACCATGGTTGAATAGAAATTGAAGCTAGACCGGATCATATCATACCCCTCTTCTTCAAGAAGATTCGTCCTCGAATCTTTGCTAAGCTTTGTTTGATTCAACCCACATCTTCCAATTTGCAGCTTGGCCTTCTTTGACAAACGGAATTCATCGAACTTGAGGCTATGCTTCAACTCGATCATCTTTAGTTCATTGAAGAAACTTCCCGGCTGATAATTCGGATGGAAATCATACTTGTCCACACCAATGAAGTCTACATGCTCCACTTCATCAACTTCCAACTCCGGTTCTTTGGCTAGAATCTCTTCTCTTCCCTTTGCAAAGATCCTCCTCGCTTCCATGGCTGCCTTGGAAATTCCTTGATCTCCTCCGTAACTAATCTCCATATTTCTTTCACTCTCTATGGCTGCCATGCTATTCAACTCCCCCACTAAATCCGGCTTACCTACAACACTCTCATAAAAGCAAAGAAACATAGTCTCATTCGTGCCAAGAGTGCACTTCTTGAGGTTAGCGATTAGCGCATCAAAATTCATCATAAGCAATTGACTAATCGATATGTAACAATTCAAACTACTATTGTTACATGACAATGTGATATTCCAATGATCAAAGCCTTTCAAAACAATTTTTCCCCAAGAATGGCTCAAAATTTTGATTATTTAAACTCACAAAAGCATTATTCAAATTCACAGAGTTAGTTACCCATTCAAACAATCCACGCTCAGTTTTGAATCCCATAAGCTTCTTTGGGCAACAACTTTCCAATTCAAGTTCATCAACACCTTGCTTTAAAGCTTGATGTCTATGTTCCAACTCAACTTTTCCTTGGTGTTGATCTCCAACGCCCTGCAAATAAGACACAATAGATATAGGCAAAACGGGATTAAAATTGTTAGTATTTGAAAATTCTTCCTCCGATTCACTCTTTTTTCCTTAATCTCCCTCACTTCACTCAAGTCTTTTTCAAACTCATTCTCACTAGAGATCACTGAATTTTCTTTTTCTCTCTCTTTTACCTCAGCCTCTCTCTTTTCATTACTCTCTTTATTTTTCTCTCTCCTTCTTTCTTTTCAACTTCGCTCTCTTTCCTTTCCACTCCTTCACCATTTTTCTCTTGTTTTCGCGCACTCTCTCTCTTTTGATCACTCTCCTTTTGTAACTTCATTTGATCTTCATGAGCTTGCTTTGGTGGCAATGGAACAAGAGTAACGGTTCTCTCATTCATCTTGAAAGAGTATTTATTGGAAACGCCATTGTAATTGGCTTGCCTATCAAGTTGCCATTGTCGACCCAAAATTATGTGGCCGGCTTGCATTGGAACCACATCGCATAAAACTTCATCCTTGTACTTCCCAATGCTAAGAGAAATAAGCACTTGTTCGTTCACCCTTATCACTCCATTATCATTCAGCCATTGCAACTTATAAGGACACGGGTGCTTGAACGTAGGCAGTTTCAACTTCTCAATCATTGTTGTGCTAGCAAAGTTTGAGTAAACTCCCCCATAAATTATCAAACTACACACCTTATCTTGCACGAGGCATCTAGTTCGAAATATATTCGTTCGCACACTTGGGTCACCACATTCAGCTAGCAATTCACCTTCTACGGCATGCTCTTCAATTTGGTTTGGTATAAAACTTTCCCTCCTCTTAAATTGCTCGTAAGTTTTGGAAAACAGTTCGTGCTACTACCCAAATTTTGTTTTCTCCTTTCCCTGTTAGGAGTTTCACTTAACCGTCTGCGCCGTCTAATTTCTAGATTTTTTACTCGCGCACTATCCCTTTTAAACTCCTCATCACGCCAACTTTGCTCAAAATTAAAATAAGACATTCTTGCGCTGCCAAAATAAGGATTAGTACAAAGAAATAAAAATTTCCTCACGCACTCCCTTACGTGTATCACTCAAGTATCACACATTTTTTTTTTCTCTCGTGTTTGTCACTCAAGTAATAATAAACCTCACAATTTTTCTCTTTGGAACTTCAAAACAAGTTGAAGAATATGAATATCACAAGTCCTCAACAATCAATCACACACCCAACAATTAGATTTAGATGCGTTCAACAATGTAAGACTAAAGAAACCAAATTCTAGCAATATTAATGAGCCAAACGAATTTCTAAAATTGCTAGAATAATGCAAGCAGATTTCCAAAAGATAGGCAACAATCAAATCCTTAATTAACGCAAATCAAATATCCTATGGCTTTCTAGATTTCCCAAGCAAAATAGATTTATATGGAACACAAAATAAGAATCCCAAATAGAATGAAGATGCAACAAGGATCAACAAACCCAAACGATTGATTATGAATCGAAATTTTCTAGGGTTCAACTTAAATCCTTAATTTCAATAATAGCGCCCAAATTCGCAGTAATTGAATCGCTATTCGACGAAGAATAAACAACCTAGGGTTTTCGCTTCAACATTCAAACTTTGATGTAATCCAATTCAAAACAACTAAACCCTATACACAATAATCATTTTTTTTTTCTAGGGTTTACAAGCAATTCAGAATTCTTTTTTTTTTTTTTTTTTGCAGCAGCACTGTTCACGCACAGCACTATTCACAGCAGTCACCTTTTTTTTTTTTATTCAATGCAGGTGCGGTCGTAAAACAGCAATAACTTTTGATCCAACCGTTGGATCGGGCTGATTTTCGGATATGTTGTTCGGGACGCAATTTTACTATAATCGGGCGAAAAATCAGAACAATCCGAGGTCGTTTTGATAGCGAAAATCACAAATTTCGACAGCCCAGCGGGATTATGAAATAGAAATCTGTTTTTTTTTTCAGAAATCACTGTTCATCGACACTGTTCATGCGCTCCTATTCACACGGCACTGTTCACAGCACTGTTCATCGTTACTGTTCACGCGCACTATTCACGATTACTGTTCATCCGATTTTTTTTTTTTTTTTTTTTCAGAATCTATAAACCCTAACACAATTTTTTTGGAATAAAATTAACAAGAATGAAGACCTAGGGTTTCAAGAATCTACTAAGAAATTGAAAGAACAAGAAACTAAGATAGAAAACCTGGATGGAAAAGTTTGCTCTGATACCAATGACGCGAACCCGGATCGTCTTTCCTAGCCAGGCTAATGGATCCTCAACCCTTGAACTACAAACGTAGCAAGAACCTTGGAATACGTCGAAAAGATGGAAGATGGAACCTCAACCCAACGCTTAAAGAAGCGCGAACCTCGGTATAATGAATGACGCCACAATCTAGTGTGATTGCTAGATTGATAAGTCAAGAACAATTGAATTTACTCAATTCAACATGTTCAACATGCTCTTAAAGAACACAAAGAGAAAGCTCTCAATTTAATTAATCATCATAACTTAATTAATAAAACAATAATGTGCCTCCTTTAAATAGGAGAAACAAAACTAGAATCCTAATTCAAAAAGGAAACTAATTCCTACTTAGAAAAGGAAAATAACTTCTAGAATAATCCTAACACAATAAGGAAATTAATAATAAGACAATAAGGAAAATATTCAAAAAGGAAACTACTAATTCTAATTCCTAATTGAATAATGAGACTCAAGAAGCCCTATTAATTTAAAAACAATTTAAATTAATATCTTCTAGATTATTCCAATGGGACTCCTTGCCATTTTAACCTCTTGAACTTCCACGCCCAGTCCTTAGGAACTCCATTAAATGTATGATTATCATTTAAGCTCCTTGCTTCAAGCATGTGAAATTCTATAAAATTCCATTTGAATTTCCATGCTCTATCCTTGTGATTCATCATGTGCGGATCATCATTTAGAATGCCACAAACCACCATGGTTGAATAGAAATTGAAGCTAGACCGGATCATATCAGAACCTCAACCCAACGCTTAAAGAAGCGCGAACCTCGGTATAATGAATGACGCCACAATCTAGTGTGATTGCTAGATTGATAAGTCAAGAACAATTGAATTTACTCAATTCAACATGTTCAACATGCTCTTAAAGAACACAAAGAGAAAGCTCTCAATTTAATTAATCATCATAACTTTTTTAAAACAATAATGTGCCTCCTTTAAATAGGAGTAAACAAAGCCTTAGAATCCTAATTCAAAAAGGAAACTAATTCCTACTTAGAAAAGGAAAATAATAACACCTATAATATTCCTAATGCAACAAGGAAATTAATAATAAAAATAATATGGAAACTATTCAAAAAGGAAAATAATAACCTAATTCCTAATTGAATAATGAGACTCAAGAAGCCATATTAATTTAAAAACAACTTAAATTAATATCTTCTAGATTATTCCAATGGGCCACCTTGCCGATCTACCCTCTTGAACTTCCACGCCCAATCTTTAGGAATCCCATGGAATGCATGATCATCGTTTAAGCTTCTTGAATCGAACATGTGAAATTCTATGAAATTCCTTTTGAATTTCCATGCCCTATCCTTGTAATTCAGCATGTGTGGATCATCATTTAGAATGCCATGAACCACCATGGTTGAATAGAAACTGGAGCTAGACCGGATCATATCATACCCCTCTTCTTTAAGAAGATTCGTCCTCGAATCTTGGCTATGCATTGCTTGATTCAACCCGCATCTTCCAATTTGTTGCTTGGCCTTCTTTGACAAACGGAATTCATCGAACTTGAGGCTATGCTTCAACTCGATTAACTTTAGTTCATTGAAGAAACTTCCCGGCTGATAATTCGGATGGAAATCATACTTGTCCACACCAATGAAGTCAATATGCTCCACTTCATCAACTTCCAACTCCGGTTCTTTAGCTAGAATCTCTTCTTTTCCCTTTGCAAAGATCCTCCTCGCTTCCATGGCTGCCTTGGAAATTCCTTGCTTCCCTCTGTATTGAATCTCTGAATTCTTTTTGAACTCATCAATCTCCACGGCTGCCATGCTACGGAACTCCCCCGCTAAAGCCGGCTTACCTACAACACTCTCATCAAAGCAAAGAAACATAGTCTCATTCGTGCCAAGAGTGCACTTCTTGAGGTTAGCGGTTAGCGCATCAAAACTCATCATAAGCAATTGATCATTCCAACTAATCGATAAGTAACAATTTAAACTACTATTGCTACATGACAATGTGATATTCCAATGATCAAAGCCTTTCAAAACAATTTTTCCCAAGAATGGCTCAAAAATTTGATTCTTTAAACTCATAAAAGCATTATTCAAAATCAAAGAATTAGTTACCCATTCAAACAAGCCATACTTTGTTTTAAATCCAAATAATTTCTTCGGAGAACAACTTACCAATTCCAACTTAGAAAACTCACCAACTCTTTGCTTTAAAGCTTGTTGGCCATGTGCCAACTCAACTTTTTCTTGGTGTTGATCTCCAACTCCCTGCAAATAAGACACAATAGATATAGGCAAAACATGATTAAGTTTGTTAGTATATGAAAATACTTCATCCGATTCACTCTTTTTTGCCTCAATCTCCCTCACTTCACTCAAGTCTTTTTCAAACTCATTCTCACTAAAGATCACTGAATTTTCTTTTTCTCTCTCTATTACCTCAGCCTCTCTCTTTTCATTACTCTCTTTTATTTTTCGCTCTTCTTCTTTCTTTTCATCTTCGCACTCTTTCCTTTCCACTCCTTCACCACTCTTCTCTTGTTTTCGCTCACTCTCTCTTTTTTGATCACTCTCCTTTTGTAACTTCATTTGATCTTCATAAGCTTGCTTTGGTGGCAATGGAATAAGAGAAATGGTTCTCTCATTCATCTTGAAAGAGTACTTATTGGAAACGCCATTGTAATTGACTTGCCTATCAAGTTGCCATTGTCGACCCAAAATCATGTGGCCGGCTTGCATTGGAACCACATCGCATAAGACTTCATCCTTGTACTTTCCAATGCCAAGAGAAATAAGCACTTGCTCATTCACCCTTATCACTCCATTATCATTCAGCCATTGCAACTTATAAGGACACGGGTGCTTGAAAGTAGGCAGTTTCAACTTCTCAATCATTGTTGTGCTAGCAAAGTTTGAGTAAACTCCCCCATCAATTATCAAACTACACACCTTCTCTTGCACGAGGCATCTAGTTCGAAATATATTTGCTCGCACGCTTGGGTCACCACATTCAGCTAGCAACTCACCTTCTACGGCTTGTTCCTCAATTTGGTTTAGCACAAAACTTCCCCTCCTCTTAAACTGCTCATAAGTTTTGGTAAACAATTCGTTAAACTTAGAACAACCCTCTTCATCAAACAAGGAAGCCTTTTTCGTGGTACTACTGAAATTTTGTTTTATCCTTTCCCTATTAGGAGCTTCACTTAATCGCATGCGCCGTCTAATTTCTAGATTTTTTACTTGCGCACTATCCCTTTTAAACTCCTCATCACGCCAACTTTGCTCAAAATTAAAATAAGACATTCTTGCGCTGCCAAAATAAGGATTAGTACAAATAAAGAAATAAAATTTCCTCACGCACTCCCTTACGTGTATATCTCAAGTATCACACATTTTTTTTTTCTCTCGTGTTTGTCACTCAAGTAATAATAAACCTCACAATTTTTCTCCTTGGAACTTTTAAAACAAGTTGAACAATATGAATATATCGCAAGTCCCCAACAACCAATCGCACACCCAACAATTAGATTGAGCGCCTTCACAATGATTAACTAAGGACTCAAGAAACCAAATTCTAGCAATATTAATGAGCCAAACGAATTTCTAGAATTGCTAGAATATTGCAAGCAGAATTTCAAATAACAAACGAGCAATAAGTCCTAGTTTATAAAGCAATTCAAAGTTCCTGTGGAGATCTAGAATTCCCAACACAATCCAATTTAAGAACGTATCTCCAATTAGAATGCCCCCAACTAGAATAAATATGCAATAAGGATCAACAAACCCAAACGAATGATTATGATTCGAAATTTTGTAGGGTTCAATGGGAATCTTCAATTTCAATAATAGCGCAAGAGTTCATAACAATCAAAACCCTATTCCATAAAGCATAAAAAAAACTAGGGTTCTCGTTTCAACGATTCAACTTTCGTGTATTTTAATTCTAAACAACTCACCCTAAAGAGAATAATCAATTTTTTTTTCATGCAATTTCGAAATTCAGTTTTTTTTTTTTTTTTTCTTTCAGAAAACACTGTTCACGCCAAAACACTGTTCATCGCGCACTGTTCATCGCGGTTACTGTTCATCACTGTTCATCGCGATTACTGTTCATCACTGCTCATGATTACTGTTCATGCGCACTGTTCACGGCACTGTTCACCCGAATATTTTTTTTTTTTTTTTTTTTTTTTTCAGAATCTATAAACCCTAACACAATTTTTTTTGGAATAAGATTAACAAGAATGAAGGCCTAGGGTTTCAAGAATCTACTACGAAATTGAAAGAACAAGAAACTAAGATAGAGAACCTGGATAGAAAAGTCTGCTCTGATACCAATGACGCGAACCCGGATCGTCTTTCCTAGCCAGGCTAATGGATCCTCAACCCTTGAACTACAAATGTAGCAATGATACGACCTACGGTGATATCGCACGAAACCCGCAAACACAACGAATTGGTTGTGCGAACCTCGACACAGACACACACGAAAACCGTAGCAAATTAAGAACCTGGACCGTTTCTACAATCAGATTAGGATGGAAATCGAAGACGCCACAACCGGGTGCGGAATACCGATTGATAAGTCGGATGAACGCCACGGACAAACCGATAAGTTCAAGTAGTTCGTGAAGAACCAAAGAGGATTAAAATCACTCAATATTATTATGAATAAAGTCTTAGATCATAAAATAAAACAATGAACCCCCCTTTAAATAGGGTGTAAAAAAATACTAATCCAAATAGAATAAGGAAAATACTAATCTAAACACAATAAGGAAACTACTAATCTAAATCCTAATTGACCAAGGAAAACATTCCTAATTGAATAATATTAATCCAAACACAATAAGAAAACTATTAATCTAAATCATAATTGACTAAGGAAAACATTCCTAATTGAATAATAAAATTAATAAATAATTTTTATAATTAAAATTACTTAAAATAAAGCTTCCAATTTATTCTAATGGGCCTCCACAAGTTGATTTGAGCCCATGTAGCCTTGACCGCATCATTCCCCTCCTCTTGAAAAGGATTTGCCCTCAAATCCGTGTTAGATTGCACACAAATCGCCCACTTTTTGACAAAACTGATCATCGAATACCTCTTCGAAGCTTGATATCTTCCATGCCAATAGAATAAGTACTTCGAATATTTATGATGCTTGAAATTCCTTGCCTTTCGAAACTCATCAAACTTCTTGTCATGCAACAATTCAATTTTTCTCAATTTGTTGAAGAAGTTAACTAACTGGTAATTCGGATCAATATCAAACTTATCAACGCCAATGAAATCAATATGCTCAATTTCAACAATCTTTAAATCTAATCCTTCAACTTGAATATCCTCTTTTTTCTTAGTGACGATGACGTTCGTGTCAATAGCTATCTTTGGAGCTTCATGCATGATATTTTGTACTTGAATGATATCTTCTTGCCGTACTTCTTCATCTTCTTTTACTTGCACACTTGGAACTATAATTACTTGCAATGATTCAAATTGTAGATCACTCTCTTTGTCCTCCAATGATGGCTTAAAATTAGATTCACGTTCATTCTCCGATAGTAGCTTAGATATGGTTGCATTCTCCTCCTCTTTACATTGATTTGATTCACAAGAGAATGCTTTCGGACTTGACTCTACGCTGCTCATCATGTTGAATTCAAGATAAGCCTCCATCATCTTCTCCAATTTACGCCAATTTTCTGGATCATTCGAATGAGTTTTCTTCTTGATACTACACATATTGTTATTATCCCAAACTCTACATTCTTTAAACCTACCATCATGTCTCCTATTAGCAATTCCCGGATCCCAATCATCTTCAACCCTATTTTTTCTAGGATGAATTATCCTTCTACCATTAGGATTATTATGTGATAGCTTTACTTATCTCTTCTCAACTCGATCTAAACTTTTACAAACTTTCTCCATTCGCTCATGAAGTGGATCAAACTCCTCTCTAAAAACCTTTCTCATCTCACTCACGAAAGCTCCAGTAAACAATTTTAGATCATCCATAACTAAAACTCGCAAATCACACTTTTTTTTTTTTTGCTGGTGCTATCGTAAAACTGCTATAACTTTTGATCTCACCGTTGGATCGGGCTGATTTTCGGATATGTTGTTCGGAACGAAAAATTACTATAATTGCGCGAAAAATCAGGATGATCCGAAGTCGTTTCGATAGCAAAAACCCATAATATTCGACAGCCAGCGGGATTTTTTTTTTTTTTTTTTTAAAAAAAAAACAAATCTTATCTTAACTTAATTTTTTTTTCTTTTTAAATTGAATTGAATCTCTAACAAGAACAAGAAATAAAAAGATAGAAAAAACCTGAATGTAGAAGCTCTCCTCTGATACCAACTGATACGACCTACGGTGATATCGCACGAAACTCGCAAACACAACGAATTGGTTGTGCGAACCTCGACACAGACACACACGAAAACCGTAGCAAATTAAGAACCTGGACCGTTTCTACAATCAGATTAGGATGGAAATCGAAGACGCCACAACCGGGTGCGGAATACCGATTGATAAGTCGGATGAACGCCACGGACAAACCGATAAGTTCAAGTAGTTCGTGAAGAACCAAAGAGGATTAAAATCACTCAATATTATTATGAATAAAGTCTTAGATCATAAAATAAAACAATGAACCCCCCCTTTAAATAGGGTGTAAAAAAATACTAATCCAAATAGAATAAGGAAAATACTAATCTAAACACAATAAGGAAACTACTAATCTAAATCCTAATTGACCAAGGAAAACATTCCTAATTGAATAATATTAATCCAAACACAATAAGAAAACTATTAATCTAAATCATAATTGACTAAGGAAAACATTCCTAATTGAATAATAAAATTAATAAATAATTTTTATAATTAAAATTACTTAAAATAAAGCTTCCAATTTATTCTAATGGGCCTCCACAAGTTGATTTGAGCCCATGTAGCCTTGACCGCATCAAGCAAGAACCTTGGAATACGTCGAAAAGATGGAAGATGGAACCTCAACCCAACGCTTAAAGAAGCGCGAACCTCGGTATAATGAATGACGCCACAATCTAGTGTGATTGCTAGATTGATAAGTCAAGAACAATTGAATTTACTCAATTCAACATGTTCAACATGCTCTTAAAGAACACAAAGAGAAAGCTCTCAATTTAATTAATCATCATAACTTTTTTAAAACAATAATGTGCCTCCTTTAAATAGGAGTAAACAAAGCCTTAGAATCCTAATTCAAAAAGGAAACTAATTCCTACTTAGAAAAGGAAAATAATAACACCTATAATATTCCTAATGCAACAAGGAAATTAATAATAAAAATAATATGGAAACTATTCAAAAAGGAAAATAATAACCTAATTCCTAATTGAATAATGAGACTCAAGAAGCCATATTAATTTAAAAACAACTTAAATTAATATCTTCTAGATTATTCCAATGGGCCACCTTGCCGATCTACCCTCTTGAACTTCCACGCCCAATCTTTAGGAATCCCATGGAATGCATGATCATCGTTTAAGCTTCTTGAATCGAACATGTGAAATTCTATGAAATTCCTTTTGAATTTCCATGCCCTATCCTTGTAATTCAGCATGTGTGGATCATCATTTAGAATGCCATGAACCACCATGGTTGAATAGAAACTGGAGCTAGACCGGATCATATCACAGATAACCGTCATTTAAATTAAATTACTGACAATTATATTTAAATGACTTCTTAATCCTTGAGCCTACCACTTAACTTATTTGACATATCGGATTAACATAATCCACCTGCATGGTTTGACATGATCAAAACTTATAAGCTTCTCAAGGGGCTATCATCAATCCCTATACTGGGATGTGGATTCCATCAATAATTAATATTCATGATACATATAGTGTTATCATCCAATTCATGAAAATTATTGATCCATAAATGAATCTCACTCATAATGAGTCAAAACAACAAACACTACATATATATGTCTATTAATTATTTCAGGATTAAGAGCATAAGTAATTATAATAACCATGGGATTTTAAATTGTTTTATATAGTCAGTATAAAAACAATTAACCCAAACTGGTCCTATTCAATACACATAAAGTGTACTAGCACAACGAGTTAAAACTATACCGTTTCCCGTAGTTAAGATAAACTACTAAAACTTGTGCTACAATCCTACTGATGGATGTCCAATTCCATCTAAGACTGTGAACCATTAAACTTATATTCCACAAGAACCGATGATATGATCTTCTGTGTGTAAGCTATACTCTACACACCAAATCATCTACTATATGAAATAAAAGACACACATGCACAATATTTAAATAAATAATATAATGCAACCATTGCCCATAAAGATTCTCATTAAAATAGTAAAACCAAGTTTATAACACATCCAAACCAACAAGAAAATTATGGCTTTTAGTATATCACTCTAACTCTTGAAATAATTAATAGACATATATATGTAGTGTTTGTTGTTTTGACTCATTATGAGTGAGATTCATTTATGGATCAATAATCTTCGTGAATTAGATGGCGACACTATATGTTTGATGAATATTAATTATTGACGGAATCCACGTCCCGGTATAGGGATTGATGATAGCCCCTTGAGAAGCTTATAAGTTTTGATTATGTCAAACCCTGCAGGTGGATTATGTTAATCCGACATGTCAAATAAGTTAAGTGGTATGCTCAAGGATTAAGAAGTCATTTAAATGTAATTGTCAGTCATTTAAATGTAATTGTCAGTAATTTAATTTTAAATGACGGTTATATCTTAATGTGGGGAGAATAATAAGTATTTAATAATAAGGAGCTCGAAATATAATTTTGAGATAAGGACGGGAGTGCAATTATAATTCTTTAGTGGTGTGAATTATAATTTATAGAAGGTCCCATAATTTCCTTCATGCAACTCATTGAGGGTGTTCTGAACTAGCCTTGGATGAACGCATCTGAGATAAGGCCCAGAATATGACCTTTTATATAGATTTTGTTCACGCGCGATAGCCAGTATATACTGGCTTGGGCTTTGACTTTACCCACTGTCTTGGGGGACCGTTCCATCCTTCAAGTATTTGACAATTAGGTCCATCTAGCATACTCCCAAATTGTCCTCAATGTCACATACCATTCGTTGCTCCCCAGACTCAATACTCGGGCTGGGCAGGAATTCTTCCTCGATAGTTCTGAATTGACGGCTGAAGCCAGTGTTGCGAGAGCATCCGCATGCGAATTACTGGTTCTCAAAAATCTTTCTATAAATGTCGATCTGAATTCCTTCATCATTTTCTGAGTGGTCCTCATATATGCTGCCATCCGTTCGTTCTTTAAATTTGCTGTGTATTTTCTGGTTAGCTAATTAGCGACTAATTGAGAATCGCAATGAATTATGAGGTTTTGAACTCCGAGATGCTTAGCCTTTTTTCATACCAAGGATCAGTGCTTCGTATTCAGCTTTATTATTGCTAGCTTAAAATTCAAAACGAATTGCCTGTTTGATAGTTCCTCCCTCCGGGGCGTTAAGCACTATTCCAACACCCGAACTTGCATTTGCCAAGGACCCATCTATGCATAGCAGCCAAGAAGTTGGGTTTTTCATTGTCTGAGACTATGGTATGCTCAGATTGCCCAGAGTCGTTTATGCCCATGTCATCGTCCACTTACCCCACAGTTGGGACAAGAAATTGGTCCGGGTTTCCTGTTGCAGCTGTGCCAGTGAATTCGGCAATGAAATCAGTAAGGACTTATCCCTTGATTGCTATTCTTGGTTCATACTCGATATGTAATCTCCCCAATTCGACTGACCATTTTTTATTCCATCGGACAGATCAGCCTTTCTTAAAGTGGCTTTGACTAGACTTGATGTGAGTACTTTAATCAGATGAGTATCAAAATAATGCCACAGCTTCCTCGACACTGTGATTAGTGCTAGTACAAGTTTTTCTAAAGGCAAGTAATTTAATTCTGACCCTATCAAACATTTACTAGTAAAATACACAAGTTTTTAAACATTATCATGTTCTCTGATTAGGGCCGAACTTACTATCCAATTAAAGGAAGCTAAGTACACATAAAGTTGTTCATGGGGTTTAGGGATAGATATTAGGGGTGGGCTACTCATGGGGTTCAGTGCTTTATATAAAGGCATACATTTGTTTGAACATTTAGATATGAAGCGATTTAGTGCAGCAACCATACCGGTGAGTTTTTGCATCTCTTTCAGGTTGGTGGCCCTTTGAACGTCAAGGATTGCTTGAACTTTCTCTGGATTAGCCTATATTCCTCGATTATTCACCATAAAACCCAAAAACTTACCTGAACTGACCCCAAAAGTGCATTTCGTGGCATTGATCTTCATTCGATAGTGCCTCAGGGTATCAAAAGTTTTACCCAGATCTTGGACATGATCGGTTGTGAACTTGCTTTTCACCAACATGTCATCCACATAGACTGCCATCAATTTTCTGATCTCATCTCGGAACATCTTTGTTACCAACCGCTAATACGTAGCCCTTGCGTTTTTCAATCCGAATGGCCTAACCTTATAACAATAAAGTCCCATTATCGTGATGAAAGCCGTAACTCTTGATTTGGTCTGAACAAAGGAATCTGGTGATAGCCCGAATACATGTCTAAAAGACTCAACCTATGATGCCCAGCTGTTGAATCTACCAATTGATCAATTCTCGGTAAGGGAAAACTGTCTTTCGGGCAAGCTTTATTCAAATATGTGATGTCGATGCACACTCGTCATTTTTTTTGTTCCTCTTTTTCACGACCACCGGATTGGAAATCCATTATGAAAATTTCGTTTCTCTTATGGCCCCAGCCTTGAGCAATTTTTGAACTTCCTCTTCGACTGCTGCAGCTTTCTCAGGCGATGCTCGATGTGATTTTTGTTTGATTGGCTTGAAATTTTGGTTAATGTGGAGTTTGTGACATATGACTTTGGCTGGGATCCCTGACATATCAGAAGGCTGCCAGGTGAAAACATTCATGTTCCTTCTAAGGAACTCGGCTAAGATGTTTCTCTCATCAGGGTTCAAACTGCTACCGATCAGAAAAAATTTATCTTCATCCTTCAAACCAAGAACTGTAGGGACTTGAACGAGGTCTTCAAAGACCTTTTCTTCTAGTCATCCTTTGGCCCCACCATCTATGGGACGACCACTTTTTGATTGTTATTTGCTCGATTCAGTGCCCTTTCCCTTGTTCGAAGATTCGGGCACATATTTTTTTTCATCAATAATCATTTCCTCGGACTTTTTTTTTCGAGCTTGCTTTTTCCTTGGGATTTGATTCCTTTTTCTCAGATATCGATCCTCTAACCGCTAAATTAAAATAAAACCTCGTATCCTCTTGATTCCCCTTTATTATATAAACACCCTTGAGCGTTGGGAACTTCAACTTTTGGTGGAACGGTAAAGTAACAACCCTTATATCTCCTAACCAATTTCTGCCCAAAATTGCATTGTATGGAGAATTGATATTCATAACAAAGAAGTCCATCATTGAAACCATTTCCCATAATCCTGACTGACACATTTACAATACAAATCGGCCAAATGGCGTCTTCGCTGAAACTATATATAGGGGCGTCCACTGACTTGATATTCTTAGCATAAATGAAAGGCAACAATTGGTTGTATGCGTTAAAGTACATTACCTCTGAGAAACTTCTCGGATATATTAGAACTCTCTTTATATCAAAATTACAGATATTAACCATGATTACCATAGCATCGTTATGGGGTAGATCGACCCTGACGCGGTCAAGGCTACATGGGCTCAAATCAACTTGTGGAGGCCGATTAGAATAAATTAGAAGCTTTATTTTAAGTAGGTTTAATTATAAGAATTATTTCCTTATTCAATTAGGATTGTTTTCATCATTTAATTAGGAATATTTTCCTTAGTCAATTAGGATTTAGATTAGTAGTTTCCTTATTGTGTTTAGATTAGTATTTTCCTTATTCTATTTGGATTAGTTTTTTTCTACACCCTATTTAAAGGGGGATTCATTGTTTTATTTTATTATCTAAGACTTTATTCATAATAAGATTGAGTGATTTAATCCTCTTTGGTTCTTCACGAACTACTTGAACTTATCGGTTTGTCCGTGGCGTTCACCCGACTTATCAATCGGTATTCCGCACCCGGTTGTGGCGTCTTCGATTTCCATCCTAATCTGATTGTAGAAACGATCCAGGTTCTTAATTTGCTACGGTTTTCGTGTGTGTCTGTGTCAAGGTTCGCACAACCAATTCGTTGTGTTTGCGGGTTTTGAGCGATATCACCGTAGGTCGTATCAGTTGGTATCAGAGGAGAGCTTCTACATTCAGGTTTTTTCTATCTTTTTATTTCTTGTTCTTGTTAGAGATTCAATTCAATTTAAAAAGAAAAAAAAAATAAGGTTAAGATAAGATTTCTTTTTTTTTTTTTAAAAAAAAAATAAAAAAATCCCGCTGGCTGTCGAAAATTATGGGTTTTTGCTATCGAAACGACCTCGGATCGTCCTGATTTTCCGCGCACAATAGTAATTTTTCGTTCCGAACAACATATCCGAAAATTAGCCCGATCCAACGGTGAGATCAAAAGTTATAGCAGTTTTACGATAGCACCAGCAAAAAAAAAAAAAAAGGTGTGTGATTTGCAATTTAAAGTTATGGATGATTCAAAATTCATTACCGAGGCTTTCGTATCTGAGGTGAGAAAGGTCTTTAGAGAGGAATTTGATCCACTTCATAAGCGGTTGGCAAAAGTTTGTAAAAATCTAGATCAAGTTGAGAAGAGACAAGTCAAGCTATCACATAATGATCCTAATGGGAGAAGGATAATTCATCCTAGAAAAAATAGGGTTGAAGATGATTGGGATCCGGGAATTGAATTCAACATGATGGGAAGCATAGAGTCAAGTCCGAATGCAACCCTAAAGAGGAGGAGAAGGAAGCATTATGCATTAAATCAATGTAAAGAGGAGGAGAAGGAAGCCATATCCAAGCCACTATCAAAGAATGAACTAGAAGAGAGTCTAATTTTAAGCCATCAATGGAGGATGAAGAGAGTGATCTACAATGCGAATTGTTGGATGCAAGTAAAAGAAGATGAAGAAGTACATAGTTCCAAGTGTGCAAGTAAAAGAAGATGAAGAAGTACAGCGAGAAGATATTATTCAAGTACAAAACATTATGCATGAAGCTCCAAAGATAGCTATTGACACGAACGTAAGAAAAAAGAGGATTGTCACTAAGAAAAAAGAGGATATTCAAGTTGAAGGATTTCATTGGCGTTGATTTAAAGATTGTTGAAATTGAGCATATTGATTTCATTGGCGTTGATAAGTTTTCAACAAATTGATATTCTTCCGAATTACCAGCTAGTTAACGAAAGGCAAGGAATTTTTCAACAAATTGAGAAAAAATGAATTATTGCATGGCAAGAAGTTTGATGAGTTTCGAAAGGCAAGGAATTTCAAGCATCGTAAATATTCGAAAAGTGGGTGATTTGTGTACTTGTTCTATCCTTTTCAAGGCAGGAGGGGAATGGAAGATATCAAGCTTCGAAGAGGCATTCAAGGATTGTGGAATTTTGTCGAAAAGAATAAATTAGGGTGATTTGTGTACAACCTAACACGGATTTGAGGGCAAATCCTTTTCAAGAGGAGGGGAATGACGCGGTCAAGGCTACATGGGCTCAAATCAACTTGTGGAGGCCGATTAGAATAAATTAGAAGCTTTATTTTAAGTAGGTTTAATTATAAGAATTATTTCCTTATTCAATTAGGATTGTTTTCATCATTTAATTAGGAATATTTTCCTTAGTCAATTAGGATTTAGATTAGTAGTTTCCTTATTGTGTTTAGATTAGTATTTTCCTTATTCTATTTGGATTAGTTTTTTTCTACACCCTATTTAAAGGGGGATTCATTGTTTTATTTTATTATCTAAGACTTTATTCATAATAAGATTGAGTGATTTAATCCTCTTTGGTTCTTCACGAACTACTTGAACTTATCGGTTTGTCCGTGGCGTTCACCCGACTTATCAATCGGTATTCCGCACCCGGTTGTGGCGTCTTCGATTTCCATCCTAATCTGATTGTAGAAACGATCCAGGTTCTTAATTTGCTACGGTTTTCGTGTGTGTCTGTGTCAAGGTTCGCACAACCAATTCGTTGTGTTTGCGGGTTTTGAGCGATATCACCGTAGGTCGTATCAGACCCCTTCTAAATCTTGCTCAAAAAATGACAATTGGTACAGTGGGTTGTTGTCTCGATCTCTCTTGGGGGGTGCTAAGATTGTTAATACTTCTCTGATTGGATAAGCCTCAGACCAAAGTCATGCACAGGCCATCCTCGCTCGGAAAAAGTTCTTGGTTGCTTCGGACCGATCAACTATGCCATGAATAGCTTCGATCACACCCGTCACCTGTCTATTTGTTTGCTACCACTCGTTCCTCGGCAGCTTTACCTTTTCTTTCATTGTCCCCATCGGATGTCACATACTTGGCCAAGTGCCCCTGCTCCACCAATTTTTCTAGAAATTGCTTCAGCGTTTTGCAGTTCTCGGTTTTATGACCCCGATCCTTATGATAAGAGCATATAAAGGCAGCATTTCTAGTGCTTGGGTCACCAGCCATTGGCTTAGGCCATTTGAAAAACTACTCGCCCTGTATTTTAAACATGATCTTGTGTATCGGTTTATTGAAAATCGTGTTAATGCCTTTGAATGCATTCGAACTCTTTCGATCGTCATTCCCCTCATTCTTATTCTTCTTTCCTTGGTGGTCATCTTTACGTTATCCATTGCCATTCTTGTCTCTTTTTGAACCGTGTCTGTTCGACGTATGATAGTCATCTTCGAGTCTTAAAAATCCATCCACCCTTGACAGCAGGTCATTAAAGTCTTTTGGAGGTTTTCTTGTTAAATTGTTGTAGATACCATTGCTATCCCAAGGTAGCCCAAATTTAAAAGTGCTCACCATAAACTTCAAATCAAAATCCTCGATCTCCCCAAAGAGTGCCCAATATCGTTGGGAGTATTCTCTCAAACTTTTACCCTATTTTTTCTTCAAATGGGCCAGGGCCTCTGGTCTTTTAATCATTCGGCTATTAGTGATGAATCTTACTGTGAATTGCTTGGCCAGTTGTCTAAAAATATCAATTTCTATAGGAGGCAATTTTTCGAACCATCGCAATGCTGAATCCCCTAAACTTGCCGGGAAGATTCTACACATCAAGGCTTCTTCATTTGTCCAGTAGGCCATTACTTGTTTGTAATGCATGATGTGATATGCTGGGTCGAATTTTCCATCGTATAGATTAAATTTTGGCTAGCCGAATTTCTTCGATGGTGGTGCGTCTTAGATGGGCTGTGTAAATGAGGAACCATTATATTCTCCTAAGGCCCTCCTGGAAAGTTCGGCTATTGACTTTTTCTTATCAGATTTATCTACTATCGCTTAGTAAATCATTTTTCTTAGATCTTGTTCGGCCCAATTCTTCGTTCGGCCCTTGGCTTTGGAAATAACTTTCACTGTTTGGTCTTTAAGCCGATCAAAAGCACTTGGTCGGGCAGACATGGTTGGGCATTGTGGTTCTTTTTCTTTTTCGGTGTTCTAGTTCATGGCTTCTCGGCTATTACTTGTTTTCCTTTGTCATGGAGTTGTGAACTCACTTCGTCTTCCACACATTCTTTTATGGTTGAAGAGACGTGGGTCCCAGCAAGAGTTGGGATCCAAGGTTTAGGTAACCTTAATGCAGCGTTTGCTGCAATATGTTCTCGCAACATCTACAGTAGTATTTCTTTCTCTTGTTGGAGTTTTGATATTTGACTTTGTTCTTGAGAAACCTCTAGACCTTTGTCCACATAATTAGGGTTGAAAGGGGAGGACGAATGGGTTTGCGAGTGACCTAGACCCCTGAAAAGGCATCTGGCCATGTCTACATCTGGGATCACAGTTCGGCTTGTGGTTGGGTTGACAACAGGGTTTATATCGGGATTAACATTTTATATAAGGTGGCTTCTAGTATGAACCATTTTCTAGAAATAACAATGCCCAAACAAATCAAATAGTACCGCGCGAAGAATAGTTATAAGCTCGAAAATACTGCAAAATTTAAGTAGAGAGAAAATGAATTTGATTACCGAATTGCTGCTTTTCTATCGCCGATTCCCACAAATGGGCTCCAAATTGTGGGTGGTATAAATCTGACCGAACCCAAGGGAAATCG
This sequence comes from Lonicera japonica, assembly GCA_021464415.1. Classification (NCBI taxonomy): domain Eukaryota; kingdom Viridiplantae; phylum Streptophyta; class Magnoliopsida; order Dipsacales; family Caprifoliaceae; genus Lonicera; species Lonicera japonica. Next base: position 19,601,434 of record CM038468.1, read on the forward strand.
AATTGGCCCAAATTGGTAGAGTCTATAACCAAATTCAACAAAGGTAGCAATGAACAGTAAATTAGCAGTGGAGACAACGGGTTTTTGTTTGTGTGGGCAGGTTCCTCCAGTGCCTTTTATTCCCAATTCGGCAGTACATCCTCCCAGAGTGTGTGATTGTGTTCTTCATTAGGCTCTAATGGCCAAATGGATACAATTTTCAGAGAGAGAGAGGTGGGTTAAATATATGG
>CM038468.1:20206663-20564368 GCA_021464415.1 Lonicera japonica
CTAATTTTTCACATGCATTGAATATATCTCGAAAATCAGCATCATCACAATACAAATCCTTGATGTATTCAAACCCAAGCAATTTAGCATCCAAAGTAGCAATTAAAGTATACCTGCGTGATAAAGCATCCGCTACAACATTCTCTTTACCTTGCTTGTACTTGATCACATATGGAAATGTCTCTATGAACTCCACCCACTTGGCATGGCGCTTGTTTAGCTTTTGCTGCCCCTTCAAGTGCTTCAATGATTCATGATCCGTGTGAATCACGAACTCCTTTGGCCAAAGATAGTGCTGCCAAGTATCCAACGCTCTCACCAACGCATAAAGCTCCTTGTCGTACGTAGGGTAATTTAAGGTCGCCCCACCTAGCTTCTCACTAAAGTATGCTATTGGCCTTCCTTCCTGCATAAGAACAGCACCAATTCCATTTCCTGAAGCATCGCATTCAATTTCAAAAGTTTTTGCAAAGTTAGGCAAAGATAACAAAGGGGCGTTACTTAGCTTGCTTTTTAGTAATTCGAATGCCTTCTCTTGCTCCTCTCCCCATTTGAATCCCACATTCTTTTTGATCACTTCAGTCAATGGCGCTGCAATAGTACTAAAGTCTTTCACGAACCGCCGATAGAAACTAGCAAGTCCATGGAAACTTCGCACTTGCCCAACACTTGTAGGACTTTGCCATTCTTGAATAGCCTTCACCTTTTCTTTATCAACCTGAATCCCTTGTGCACTTACAACAAAACCAAGAAATACAAGCTTATCCGTGCAAAAAGTGCACTTTTTCAGGTTAGCATATAACTTCTCCTTTCGCAAGACATCCAAAACAGATTTTAATTGAATTACGTGGTCATCTAGACTCTTGCTATAGATAAGAATATCATCAAAATAGACTACAACAAACCTGCCTATAAAAGGTCTCAAAACATGGTTCATTAATCTCATGAAAGTGCTAGGTGCATTAGTCAAACCAAAAGGCATAACTAACCATTCATATAAACCATATTTTGTTTTAAAGGCTGTTTTCCATTCATCTCCTTCTTTCATCCTAATTTGATGATATCCACTCTTCAAATCAATTTTAGAGAATATACTAGACCCATGCAACTCATCAAGCATATCATCTAAACGTGGAATGGGATGACGATATTTTACCGTGATATTATTTATGGCTCGGCAGTCCACGCACATTCTCCATGTTCCATCCTTTTTTGGCACTAGCAACACTGGCACCGCACATGGGCTCATACTCTCTCTCACATACCCTTTCTCCAACAGCTCCGTAACTTGCCTTTGAAGTTCCTTCGTTTCCTCCGGATTACTCCTATAGGCTGGCCGGTTTGGAATGGAGGCCCCGGGTACAAAATCAATTTGGTGTTCTATTCCTCGGATGGGTGGTAAACCGCTTGGCGTATCCTCCGGAAAGACGTCACCAAAATCCTGCAACAAAGAGACAATAACACTAGGCAAAGAAGAATTTAGCTCGTTAGTATTCAAAAGCGCTTCTTTGTATACAAATACAATAAGCTGATTACAAAGCATCGCTCTTTTCACTTCACTAGCTCTCGCATAGAAATTCTTTTGCCTCCTCTCAAACTTGCTCTCAATAGTCACTGGTTTTTCCACTCTACTCTCTTTTTTCTCAAGTTCTTTTCTTTTTCCCTCACTCTCTTTCTTTTCCTCACCATTTTCTCTCTTTTTCTTTTCAGCTCTCCGTTGCTCCTCCTCACTTTGCAACTTCAACTGATCGGAATAGGCTTGCTGTGGCGGTAAAGGTGCAAGAATGATTGTTCTCTTGTTCATCTCAAATGAATATTTATTGGTGAAGCCATCATGTTTAACTCTCCTATCATATTGCCATGGCCTCCCAATAACATATGGCCGGCTTGCATGGGAACCACGTCACAAAGCACTTGGTCCTCGTACCTACCAATGCTAAAGGACACCAAAACCTGCTTGTTGACCCTCACTTCACCGCTATCATTCAGCCACTGCAATTTGTAAGGCCTTGGGTGCTTAGTCGTGTGCAATGCTAGCTTCTCCACCATCGTCGTGCTAGCCACATTAGTGCAACTACCTCCGTCTATCACCAAACTACACACCTTGCTTAGCACTAGGCATCTAGTGTGGAAAATATTCTCGCGCTGCTCCTCATCCTCCTTTGCTTGCGTGCTAAGCGCTCTTCTTGCAACTAATAATTCACCCTGGATGGCGCTCTCCTCTTCTTCTACATCTTCCAAAGGTGGCATAGCTTCAGCGCCTTCTTCATCCATCTCATATTCTCCATTATCTAGAAGCATCATTACTCTCTTATTCGGGCATTGAGTGGAAACATGGCCTCTCCCTTGACACTTCCAACATATAATGTCCCTATTTCGGGTAGTAGGGGTATTAGTGGTGTTAGGGGCTGTCTTAGCTTGGCCTCCACTAGGAACTTCTGATTTTGAATCAACTTTCGGTTTCGGAGTGGTTGCTTTGTCATCCTTCTTCCACGGACTTTGTTTCCATGGAGTAGAGTAAGAACTTTGGCTTGGCTTGAAACTACCCCTCCTCTTGAGCTGCCTCTCTATTTTAATTGCCGTGTGCACCATATCTTCAATCTCAACATATGGCTGCAATTCAACCGCGTTGGCAATTTCCCGGTTTAACCCACTCAAGAACCGTGCCATGGTAGCTTCTCTATTTTCATCAACCTTGGCCCGAATCATGGCCACTTCCATCTCCTTATAGTATTCATCAACACTACGATTTCCCTGCGTAAGCCCCTGCAATTTTTGGTACAATTCCCGATAATAGTGATCGGGTACAAACCGCCTTTTCATCAACCGCTTCATCTCATCCCAAGTCTCCACGGGCCCTTCATCGCTTCGCCTTCTCTCTACCATCAAGCGATCCCACCAAACAAGTGCGTAATCTGAAAATTCAATGGCCGCCAATTTCACCTTCTTGGACTCGGAGTAATTATGGCAAGCAAAGACCAATTCAACTTTCTTGACCCACTCAAGATAGGCCTCGGGGTCATTTTTTCCTTGGAAGGATGGAATCCTCATTTTGATCCCATTCATGTTGTCATCTTCCCGATAAGATCCCCTACCAAACCGCCTACCATTCCGCCGATTAGCGATTGCCGAATCAACATCGCTATCCCCATCGTCAAAACTATCGCGGTAATAGTTGTCAAAATCAGCCCGCCGTTCCCTAGGCTGCGGTCTCCCACTTCTTTGAGCATTTTGTGATATGCCGGATTGCTCAATTTGAGTGCTCTCAACTCTGTCTACCTTCACCCGCATTCTCTTCAATTCCTCACTCATTTCTTCCACCTGCTCTTTAAAGCCACCCAACTCCTCTCTCATCATTTTTTGTAAGGTGCTCGTCATGGCTTCTTGGAATAACCTAGGATCGAAACTCGTCATATTGCTGCAAAACAGAGGTTAGCACAATATAAAGAAATAAATTTTCCTCACTGCACTCCCTTACGTGTTTCGCTTAAAATAATATCACTCTGATTTTACCGCTCGTGTTTAGTGTTCAATGTATTGATATTCCTCTCAATTTTCACCTTTTGGAACTTCAAACGGATCGAAAAGCAAGAACCTTTTCCTTGGCTGCCCAAATAGACCAATCACAACCCAAACAGATCAATTGTATGCTAGGACAAGTACGTTTTCACCAAGAACTCAAGAAACAAGAATCCCAATGAAATATGGACAAAATACGAAGCCAAATTTCGACAAAATTGAGCGAAAATTTAGGCTAGTGAAAAAGTGATTTTTGGAACCCTTGGAACCTATAGAATCAGAATGCTAAAAGAAATAAAGTCAAATTTCGGAATTTTTTGTACTTTTTTTTTTTTTTTTTTTTTTTTCCTGACCTAGAATCACAGGTCTAGGGTTTTATGAACCAGCCGCCACAAATTTAATCACAAGTCTACTAGGTTTTTTTTATGTTGTTCACAGCCGCCACAAATTTCAAAACCTAGAAATAAAAGTCAAGTCTAGGGTTTTATGGTGTTTGAAATACTAGCCACCACAACTAGGGTTTTTGACCAAGAATTGTGTCTAGGGTATTATGATATTTGTAAGACCAGCCGCCTCAACTATCAAAAGCCACCGCAATATCAAGTTAACTAGGAATCAAGAGAATCGCAACTAGAGATTATTGCAAACAACAAATCGAGCTCTACTAAAATCTGGACAGATTATGAATGGACAGATTTGCGAATATTGTTTTAGCAACGAAATTGAAGATTTCGACTTTGAACAACACAGATGAAACAAGACAAGCAAATCCGTAGATACCAAGAACAGATTATCAAAGGTAAGAACAGATTTTTTTTTTTTTTTTTTTTTTTAACAAGAACAGATCCGAAAAAAAAAATAGCAAGAACAGATTATCAAATCTGTGAATAGCAAGAACAGATTTGTTATAACAAGAACAGATTCGTAAGAGTAAGATCCGAAATAGCAAGAACAGATTTGTTATAACAAGAACAGATTCGTAAGAATAAGATCCGAAATAGCAAGAACAGATTCGTAAGATTCAAAATAGCAAAAAACAGATTCGTAAATAGCAAGAACACGATAAGATAAACCTGGATAGAAAGAATCGCTCTGATACCAATGATGTGATTCACGACCGTATTTCTATCCGATATGACGAATCCGCGACCCTTAACGTTGAATACGTAAGAACCTTGGAATCACGCGAAGATGATGGAGGTGGAACCTCGACCCAATCCCTAAAACGAGAATGAACCTTGGTATAGTCGAAGACAAACAATCAATTGATGGGTTAATTGATTGATAAGTCGAAGAACAACAAGAATTAAATTCTGGCTGCTCGAAGTGTTCTTAGAACACAAGAGGTGAAAACAACACTCTCAATTTCGTATTATCAAATAAGCTGCCCATACAAGAGAGTTTGCCTCCTTTAAATAGGATGAGACATAAGCAAACCCTAATTCAAACCTAAGAAACCCTAAAAACGAAAATACAATCACAAGCCCAATTCTAAGGCAACAAAAAAATAATGGAGAGCCCTAAACAAGCCCAAAAACACTCTTAGCAAGCCCATCACTCTAAATACTAATTATACATAATCCTTGGGCTTCAAATTAATAAAAACAATAATAAAAACGCCTTAATTATTCTACATCTTCTTGGCTAAGCATTATTTTCCATTCGTGCTCTGAATCTCCTTGAATGCTTCTCCAAGCGTCAGCTTTATTCATCAACTCGTGGACCATGCTCACGAGTGCTTCCTTCATCTTCCTTGCTCTAGCTCGGGTGATTGGACCACTTGGAACCCGGATGGGATCTGCATAGTCTTCACTCCATGATCTAGCTCTCGTGCTATCCTCAGGCTCATCAATCCGGGATCGCATCAGATAAGACCCATGAATCCTCAACAAAGCGTAATCCTTCGGGTTTTGAGTATGCAAAGACGGGTGATAAGGAAAAACAAATAATAATTCCTAACAAATCTTCACAAGTATCAAAGTCGAAGAAATAAATTGTAAAGAAGAAGAAGACTGGGTTGATAGGACGACGAAGTGGGAATTGGAAACTTATATGCAATACATCCCTACTCTCATGCATCCATTCATCGCAACTATAGAAAATGTACCTGGTGACGGCCATTATGGGTCTCGGTGCATTGCAAAACAAACGGGATGGCATAATGATGATCAAGATTATAAGATGGTAAGATATGATTTACTAACTGACCTTGTTAGACACAAAGATCTCTATGATACTATGTGGGAAAATTGGTTCTGCATTGATAATCGAGCCAGAATTATTATTTTTACCCAATGCCAAAGACCCAAAACATTGGATGTGCATGTCTGATGTGGGTTTCATCACAGAGTCGTCATATAATTATGTAGTTGTGTATGATCACGGGAAATCTAACTTTCTTTCCTTATTTCGACCCGCCAGTGGAGGGTAGTGAAGTTCGCGTTATCTGCATTGTTAGTTGTGTATGCCCCACTTCCCAATGTTGTTAGCATGTGGAACATACTTCAATTCGAACTCCTGAGGCAGCCACTTGGGAGCAACTTTTCCTTCCTATGTATTTTCCTCCCTCATTGTAAGTAAAACAAAATCCCTTGATAGTAACACCAAGGATGGTTCTCACATCATCCAACGTTATCATCTTCTCACCGAATAAGAGATGGAACGTGTTCATGTCCGGTTGCCATCGCTCAACAAAGGCAGATATAGCAACATATTTGATGCAACAGTTGTTAGGATTTATCAATGGTAATAAAACACTATTCCTCACCCAAATTTACACCGTAACAACCTCCTTAAACAAATCCTACGCCTTCAACTTTGGCCAGTGACAACTAGTGGCTAATTTATTATTTCCTTCTTGCATTGATTCAAATAATTAGCAGCAATTATATGCATGTTTATAGAGAGTGATATTTGAATGCTCAAATTACATAGAAATTAGGAAATTGATTAAGTAAGTAAATACCAATTCTCGACTCCAAATAGCATATGCAATATGATCATTAAACGTCCTCAAAACACTTTTGTTCACTGCCCCCCGTCATCGTCATCTTCTTCAGAGGCAACACTGGACCTTCACCTACATCATGTATGGGTTCCTTTGGAACCACCTCTTCAGCTTGACGCTTTGTTTGGGTTTGACTTAGTGAGTAACCATGGCTATATGGTGAAGATTCATGAACAGGACTTGTTAATTCAATCGGGGTAGCTTTTCCTTTCCCCTTATAAACGTATTGTTTGGTTTTTTTTCTCTCATAAGCTGTCATTGGTTTATTTTAAGTCATGCCTAAAACAAGCAAACAAATTTAACATTAATAAAGTTGGGTATCCTAAAATAATCAATGTATAATCCATAAAATTTATTTCATTATTAGTTATTGACTACTTGCTACATTTGTAGAATTTTTTGTGTCAGCGTGTACAGGCCATATCCATGCAAATGCTTCATATTTATGTGTACAATGGTACATGAAAATAATGACTTGGATATATAATTTTGACGTAGCCCTTGCACAATTTCTTGCACATCTTTATATTCTCCTTGCATCCTTTCTTATCGATTGATATTTTCAAGTTTATTTTCCTTTCCATTAATTATATTTAAAAATATGATAATATCCTTTAACTTCAACATAATTAATAAAGAAACAAGATTTGAAAAGCAATATTGTGAGAATCCCGACAGGACACCCCCCCAACACCGCTCGGCGCGTGGCTCGTCCTTGAGACGATTTTCGAGTCGTTAGTGTAAATTTTTCGATAAAATGGACAAAAGTGTGTTTGTATTCTTTTTGGGGTACAATGCAGTCTGCGAAACCATATTGAGTTCAGGAACTATGTTACGACACGGGAAGGTATTAGGCATCCACGTCCCCCTTTCGGTTTCTAAATGTACATGCTCGTTTTATCATTTTTTAATCCCATTCTATTGTTTTGGGCCCAAATATGCCTATATCAGTTTTATTATCATGTAGGAGTGATGGCACGAAGTACGGTGTAAAAATGGGAAAATCTTGAAAAGATTGATCGGTCATAAATAGAGACCAATCAGTCATAGACAGAGACCGATCGGGCATCCCAAAGACCGATTGGTCTTTTATTAGAGTATACTAGATTTACTATTTTTGGAGCAGGGGAGCATGCCGGGGTTAGTTTAAGACCAAATAAAAACACAACAGTGTATTTATACCGTATTCTCAGTCCAGAAAGCCTTTTGTACAAGATAATGGAAAAAAGATGTTCAGAAATATACATAATACGCATTTCTACACAACATGTAAGATGGTTCTGATTTTGCGGCAAAAACTTATAGACCGATTGTTCAACAACATAGACCGATCAGTCATTCATGTCTATTTCTAGATTCAGTTCTACACTGGCTTACACTATCTGACTTTATCCATTTTTGGACCAAACAACATGCAAGTAGCATACAATATTCACAGCACGTATACAACAAACATATTATATACATAGGAGGCAGTTGAAAATTTTAAAAGATGCCAAAAGATTACCCTCATAGCGAAGATAAATTTATTGTTTTGATTAATAATGCAGAAGTGTTACAAGTTTAACTAGTCTAAGAATTTCGAATACATCATTATAAACCTAGTTACAATGTGTTCCTGTCTTTAAATCTAGGTTTTGTATCTACTTTTTAAGTATTTTCGAGCCTTTGTTCTTTATTTGCTTGTCTCCGGCTCTTTGCAGCTCTTCTTCTCCTCCTCGGAGTTCTATACTCTACTTCAGGACTGTCCCTGGCTCTCTATTCAGAGGCTTTTTTTATTTTTCCTTTCTGTTTGGCTAATATAGTGGTGAAACGAAATGCCTCTGTCGAAGACTGATTGGATTGAAATGAAGACCGATTCGGTTAAGCTAATAACAGATTCGAAGCAACTAAGGGCTGATCGGTCTCCCTTGATAACCGAATTATTGTAGTTCAAAACTGATCGTTCTTTAACGATTGACGGTAAGACTGATCCATGGGCATGTAAAACTGATCTGAGCAGCATAAAGTACGATCCATTAAAGCATAGACCGATCGATCACCAATGAAACCCGATCGGTCATAGGTTGATCTTTGTAATGTAAGCTATTTTTCCCTTGGATTTAATCTTTGAAAACTGTAAATTTCTTGATGCTATTGAAGTTGAGATACGTCTTTCTCGGTGCTGTTTGAGCCTGATACTTGATCTTCGATGTCTTTTGAGTCTGGTCTTGTTTTTGTCAAATAATGAGCAATCCTCTTTTTCTTCAAGGGTAGCAAAATAGGGTGTCTACAAAAGCCTTTCGGCACTTGTATATTTTGAAAAAATGTGCAATGTCAAGAAAAACCTGAAGTTAAGGTAATATGAGCATTTTACGGCTTTTATTCGTTGATCCGATTTCTTATTGATGAAGCATTTGCAGGCAGATAAGTTACCGGGACCTTAAAAAGTTTATAAAACAGATGCATTTCTGAAGACCGATCTAATTGCTGCGAAGATCGATCAATATGTTGTAAAGGCCGATTCGTCTCCCCTATGAAGACCGACTAGATATGACTGAAAATCGACTGATTATCGTCAAGGACCGATTCAGTGGGCAAAAAGACAGGCCGGTCTTCATTTCTTATTCTATGCTCCGCGATTTCAAGTTGTGTTTCTTTGGAAAACACAATGTTCACCTCAACTCTCTTGCATTGTATTCATCTTTTTCGGCGTTGAAACACTTCTTTCTCTTTTTGACCTTATAGCAATGGAAGATTATATGGCTCCAATTCACCAAGCGTATGTCAATGCAGCAAACAAAAATCTGGGTTGGAACGAAAACTTCTCTTTCAATGCTGGGCGATTCATTCCTAAATTCCATGAGGATGACTAGGCCGACGTGTAGTATGAGGGGGCTACAGTTGCGATAGAAGGCCGCAATCAAGTGTAATTCACAGTTGGGCGACAACTGTTGGCAAATTTCAAATTTTGCTTCAGCACCCGAACAACCATCTTTGTACTTTTACTATGCCTCATACGCGGGTGTGTTTTCTTTTTCTATTCTTTTGTATCTCTTCATTTTTATTAATAGTTGATAGATATTTATATATGTGTGTGCGAAATTGAAAGAGGTAGAATTATTACCTATCTTAAAAGTGACACCAATTTTTGTGTCTAGTTGTGATATATTATATTAGTTGCAAAATTACATAATGGCCCCTAAAAGACATATTAGTAAATAAAACAAACTAAATATAATGATAATAACAATAATGATAATGACTTACCACTTAGGTAGTCAAGAAAACTTACCGCTTAGGTAGATAACGAATTTTACCATTTCGGTAGATAAGAGTCTTGCTGTTTCGGGAGACTTTGTCGTCTTGCCATTTCGAGAGACCATGTTGTTCGTCTTGCTTTTTTGAGCTATTGGAAATTTGTCTTGCCTTTTTGGGAGACTTAGCGTTCATCTTGCCTTTTCAGGAAACTTGGTTGTTCATCTTGTCTTTTCAAGAGATTGGATGTTCGTCTTGCCTTTTTGGGAGACTTAGCGTTTCGTCTTGCCTTTTCAGGAAACTTGGTTGTTCCTCTTCCTTTTTCGGGAGACTAATATTACCACTTTGGTAAGAAATTACTAAATTGTTGCTGAAAGACAAAGTTAGTACAAATAAATACTGTTTAGGCTGAAATATTACTAAAATGCCCCTAAAAGACAAAGTTAGTGCAAAATGATGCCGTTTAGGTAGAAAATTCCTAAAATGTCCCTAAAAGATAATGTTAGTTAGAAAATGATGCCGTTTAGGCTAAAAATTACTAAAATGCCCCTAAAAGACAAAGTTAGTACAAAATGATGCCGTTTAGGCTGAAAATTACTAAAATGCTCCTAAAAGACAAGGTTAGTAGATGGTAATGCCGTTTACATAAAATTACTAAAATGCCCCTAAAAGACAAAGTTAGTACATGATGCCATTTAGGTTGAAAATTACTAAAATGCACTTGAAAAACAAAGTTAGTACAAAATGACAGCATTTAGGCTGAAAATTACTAAAATGTCCCTGAAAGACAAAGTTAGTACATGATGATACCGTTTAGGCAGAAAGTTATTAAAATGGCCCTGAAAGATAAACTTAGTACATGATGATGCTGTTTAGGCAGAAAATTACATGATGATGCCGTTTAGGATGGAGTTCGAGGCCGCGGTGTGGCCATGAGCATTTTGAGAGAGTTGCCCTTTAGATGTCTCGATCCTCGTTCGCTTAATGGATTTCAAGGTGTTCCTGGATTCGATGGGGGCCCCGAGGAATAGGCGGCTTATTGTGAATTCAGCCCTGGCCCAATATTGGTGGGATATCACCAACACTTTTCACTGTCGATTTGGGGAGATGACAATCCCCTCTCGATTTTCATATGATAATCGAGATTTTATTTATGGGAGAGCCTATTTAGATTGACAGGAGGAGAGTGGTGATTGAGGCGGGCATGGGGAGAGCACTCGGGTTCATATTCCCACTTCATGAAGGAAACGCTATCAGGATTAAGGACCTGAGGCGTTATTTACATGGCTAGGCTCAGAATGATATTTTGACTGTTGTACAGGTTCAACAGTGAGCCCGGTGCCTTTTGTTGTTTGTGTTGACCTAGAAGGTCTTAATCTTATTTTGATAATGACAAAAAGTTAATCATGTGTATTTTACATGCATTTTAAATGTATTTAGCTTAAACTAATTTAACAAGCCGCATTGTTTTTCCCGAAGTATCCCGAGAAATAAAATCGAAACCTTATCAAGTGTCTCACCACTCCGCGAGATTCTCTCTACTCTCACATGAACTTATGTAATTCTTGAAGATCAAAGATCAAATGAATTGATGAAAAAGTTTCAAGGCAAATGATGCAAGTGAAGATCATATTGAAGAAACAAATCAAAGCATTCGAAGGCTAGTTAATTTAAAAATTGAGTGAGTGCTTAGGATTTATGTTAAGTTTCTCGATTGATCAATCTCTATGGCTCAAACGTATTCATTCATCTTTTAAAGATTGGTTCAAACAATGTTGAAATTGAATTTATTTAAAAAACATCATTTTACAAAAACCGAGTTTCAAAATAAATTCATATTTTAAGCTCTTATAAAAATAGGTATCTTAGAAACATATCTTTTAGGTTCACAAATCATTAGAATTGTATTTGGAACTAAATTGCAAAATTGCAAAAATGTTTTTATTTTTCATTTTAGATTCGCTCAATTTTGGCACAGTTTTGATCTAACCGTATGATGGACACCTTCCCAGACTTCGATCATTTTGAAATTTTTACAGTAGTTAGAAAACATCTTTTAGCACTTTTTAGGGAAATTTAAGCATGATCCAACAGTCAAATTAGGAGAAATTATCAAAACAAATTTGAATTGTTTATCAAAACTAGTTTTTGGAAAGTTTAAAAATGTATACCTTTGACCCAAAACCTTTCTTAATCATCCCCAACGGCCATATACTTTTGGGAGCTATATATATGAAGTCTTAGACATGTTATAACATACTTGAATCATTCTACAAACTCATTTTACATATATACAAAGTTATTCAAGTATTCAATTCATTTCATTGATTATATTCTTCATCTTTGAGCTTATTTATTGATCAATTTTGATAACTCTAATGTGAGCTTCATTTGTAATCTTTAGATACACTTGAGAGTTATTGCTCATTGGTGTGAATCACCAAACTATCTTTATTCATCAATTGTGAGAGGTTTATCTCATAGGATAGTAAGAAGGTTAATTCTTGTGTTGAGTGTGGCGAGTAGAATCATACTTGTTGAGTGTGGCGAGTAGAATCACACTTGTAGAGTGTTGTGAAAAGAACAACACTTGTTGAGTGTAGTGAGAAAGCTTACATTTGTAATGGTTTGATTTTGACCCGGAAGAAAATCAGTTTTAGTGGAACTTCTCGGGGCACTATCCGGGCGCGGACGTATGGTCTAAACAACCGAACCGCGAGAACAAAACATCATAGTCTCACTTAGTTCAATCTCTCTAACTCAAGCTCTTTATTTACTTGCATTTATATTTATTGCTTGTTTTTTAGATTGATTACTTTGCATATTTTCTTGATATTTATTGAGTTAAAGTTTTATTCTTAAAACTTTTTAATTATGCATTAAGTTTTGAAAACCCTATTCACCCCCTCTAGGGTCATTATCCGACCAACAATTGGTATCAGAGGTTGTACTCTTATTTTGATTTAACAATCTTAGAGTTTACGATCATGTGTATATATCAAGGAACCGATTTTTTTAAAGGTCTTTTCACCTTTAGACCACCATTGTTTGATGGCAAAAATTATAGCTATTAGAAAAATAGAATGTGTACTTTTTTACAAGCTAATGATTTTGTATAATGGAGGGTTATAATTGAAGGACCCTTTGAGATTTTCAAAACTGATGAGAAAGGAAATAAATTTCCCAAACAAATGTTCGAATATGACGAGCATGATATTAAAAAAAATTCAATTTAATGCTAAAACTTTAAACTCTTTAAATTGTGCATTGAGCATGGATGAATATAACAAAATCTCTAGTTGCAAAACCGCCAAAGAGATTTGGGACAAGCTTGAGGTTGCCTATGAAAGAACTTCTTAAGTCAAAGATGATAAAATTAATATGCTTATTCATGATTATGAATTGTTTAAGATGGAGCCTAACGAATCTCTTGCCTCCATGTATAGTATATTTTCTATTATTACTAAGGATTTGGATCTTCTTGGAAAAGTTTATTATAATGAAGATAAGATAAGGAAAATTCTTAGGATTCTTCCTAAAAAGTGGCGACCAAAAGTGACGGTGATTCAAGAGGCTAAGAATCTCAAGACTCTTAGTATGAATGAACTCTTGGGTTCTCTCAAAACCCATGAGAAAGAGTTGGAAAAAGAAGATGAAGTAAATGCAAAACCGAAAAAGAATCTAGCCCTCAAAGCAAGCCAACATAAGGATGGCATTGAGTCAATGGGAGAAGATGAAGACATAGCACTTCTCTCTAGGAAGTTTAAAAAATTCCTAACAAAGAAGAAGTACTCTCAAGAGAAGGTCAATAACAATTCTTCGTCCTCAAAGAACTTCAAAGGTATATCAATTCAACCAAAAATTGATAACGAGGAAAGAAAGTGCTTTCATTGTCATGAACCAGGACATTACAAGTCAAATTGTCCGGTTAGAAGAAACTAGAAAAGAGAGAAGAAAGAAAAATTGTATAAGAGATTGAAACATGCACTCAAAGGACCTTTAAGCGATTCGGAAGAAGGAGAATCGGATACCGATTCAAGTGATAAAGAAATGGCATACCTTTGCCTTATGGCAAAAGACGGAGAGGCATGCAAATCTTGGCCTCATAGATGAAGCATACTTGGAGTTACTATTTTCTCTCCGCGGCCTTGATCCCTTTTTGATATTGCCATATGGGGAGAAAATATGTGTATGGTGATCAATGTTGGTAAGACATTTAAATGCTTTATGTCTTTAACATTCATACTTGTTTTCTTTTGCATGTTATATTTCATGTTTTGACATTTTGTTGAGCCATAAAAAATAAAATAAAATAAAAGGAAGTAAAAATGGAAAAACAATGTGTAGAAAATTGGACATGGTACAACTTCACAGCTGAAACTGTACCAATTGGCTGAGAACTAGGTGTTCTACCATATATTTATGGAAAGCTCTATGTGTCTACTTTCTAACCCAATTTACGGTGCATCAATCGGAGTTTTCTACAAAGAGTTATAGCAATTCTTCCACAATGGACTTGCTATGGACATAGTGCAACTTCACAGCTAAAATTGTACCAATTGGCTGAGAATTAGGAGCTCTACCATATATTTATGGAAATCTCTATGTGTCTACTTTTTAACTCAATTTACGGAGCATCAATCGGAGTTTTCTACAAAGAGTTATAGCAATTCTCCCATAAAGGACTTGATATTCCAGCATATTTTTGATGATTCTAGAGTAGCAAAACATCATGCTATCCTAAAAAACAGCTTGTTGGCCTAAGCCAATTTTTTTTCCAGCAGCTCGAGACAACCCACTAGGTGACGTGTATGTGAGTCCAATTCACCATAACCATAACCATAACCACAACCTCAGGAATGACTCCTTCTTTTTGATGATATCAAAGGGGGAGAAATAATGTTTGTGATGTGTGTGAGTTTTTAAGCCAAGTTTAAAGAGTGATAATGGTAGACACTCTTAGAACTATGACTATATTTAAGTTTTAACTATTAACCTTTTACTTTCATTTTATTATTATGCTTGGATTACTTATTATTCTTTATTTTTACTTACATGCATAAATTAAGGGGGAACATATTATTTATTTATATTTATATGATATTTATGCTTACTATTGTTAATACACATTAATTTATTGTCATCATCAAAAATGAGGAGATTGTTGACCTAAGGTTTTAATCTTATTTTGATAATAACAATAAATCAATCATGTATAATTTAACATATTTCTTGATATAAGTATATATGTTCACACTTTTGAAAGGTTTATTTAAATATATATACATATATATATATATATATATATATATTAATTTTGGTTTTGAAACTATCTCAAATATTTGCAATACTTTTTAATTGTTATTTTTGCATAAATTGAGGGGGAGCATATTATTTATTTATATTTATATGTTATTTATGCTAGCAATTGTTAACACACATTAATTTATTATCGTCATCAAAAAGGGGGAGATTGTTGACCTAGAAGGTCTTAATCTTATTTTGATAATAACAAAAAGTTAATCATGTGTATTTTACATGTATTTTAAATGTATTTAGTTTAAACCGATTTAACAAGCTGCATTGTTTTTCCCGAACTATCCCAAGAAATAAAACCGAAACCTTATCAAGTATATCACCACTCCACAAGATTATCTCTACTCTCATATAAACTTATGCAATTCTTGAAGATCAAAGATCAAAGGAATAGATGAAAAAGTTTCAAGGCAAATGATGCAAGTGAAGATCATATTGAAGAAACAAATCAAAGCATTCAAAGACTAGTTAATTCAAAAATTAAGTGAGTGCTTAGGATTTATGTTAAGTTTCTAAATTGATCAATCTTTATAGCTCAAACATATTCATTCATCTTTTAAAGATTGATTCAAACAAGCTTGAAATTGAATTTATTTGAAAAACATCATTTTACAAAGACTGAGTTTCAAAATAAATTCATATTAATTTTAAATGATCATATTTTAAGCTCTCATAAAAATAGGTATCTTAGAAACATATCTTTGAGGTTCACAAATCATTAGAATTGTATTTGGAACTAAATTGTTAAATTGCAAAAATGTTTTTATTTTTCATTTTAGATTCGCTCAATTTTAGCACAGTTTTGATCTAACCGTATGATGGAGGCCTTCCCGGACTCTAATCATTTTAAAAATTTTATAGTAGTTAAACAACATCTCTTATCACTTTTTAGTAAAATTTGAGCATTATCCAAAGGTCAAATTATGAGAAATTATCAAAACAAATTTAAATTTTTTGTCAAAACTAGCTGTTGGAAAGTTTGAAAATGTATACCTTTGACCCAAAACCTTTCTTAATCATCCCCAACGGCCATATACTTTTGGGAGCTATATATATGAAGTCAGACATGTTATAACATACTTGAATCATTCTACAAACTTATTTTACATATATACAAAGTTATTCAAGTATTCAATTCTTTTCATTGATCATATTCTTCATCTTTGAGCTTATTTGTTGATCAATCTTGATAACTCTAGTGTGAGCTTCATTTGTAATCTTCAAATACACTTGAGAGGTATTGTTCATTTGTGTGAATCACCAAACTATCTTTATTCATCAATTGTGAGATGTTTATCTCATATGATAGCGAGAAGGTTAATTCTTGTGTTGAGTGTGGTGAGTAGAATCACACTTGTTGACTGTGATGAGTAGAATCACACTTGTTGAGTGTAGTAAGAAAGATTACACTTGTAAAGGTTTGATTTTCACCCGAAAGAAAATCGGTTTTAGTGGAACTTCTCGGGGCACTATCCGGGCGCGGATGTATGGTCCAAACAACCAAACCACAAGAACAAAACATCATAGTCTCACTCAGTTCAATCTATCTAACTCAAGCTCTTCATTTACTTGCATTTATATTTATTGCTTGTTCTTGAGATTGATTACTTTGCATATTTTCTTGATATTCATTGAGTTAAAGTTTTATTCTTAAAACTTTTCTTGAAACTTTTTAATTATGTATTAAGTTTCGAAAACCCTATTCAATCCCCTCTAGGGTCATTATCCAACCAACATTTTGTTTTGGGGCAGGCCCTCGCGGCAAATGCCGGCAGCGTGTGCATCTGTGGTGGTTGCATTATTTGCGACACTTCTCCAAGATCATAAACTACAATTGGGCCAGTGTCGGCTTGGTAACCATCTATCATTCGATGAGCATTTTCACTAGGAAGGTGTCGATGATTCACATAGGCATGTTCCATTTGTGGGAGGTACGTGTAACACCCGGTTTCTTTATCGCTTGCAAATCACGACCCATATCGGGTATAAGACTGAATTTGGCTCCGGATAGCCAAATTGGGTTCTGTAAAGGTTGGTATGGTTTGGAAACCTCCAACAAGTCATATTAACATATATAAGTGTATTATAATGACCATAAGTTGTTTCGGGTGGTTCGGACGAAAATCGGCTCGAAAATCACAAGTTTGGAACCTACGCGATAAATTATTTTTACCCGACTTTGGATGACCATAACTTTCTCATCCGAACTCCAAATGAGTCCCCTTTTTCGGCCACATCTTCATCTCAATGCCCTCTACAACTTTCGTGTTTTGGCCGAGACCCAATTCCAACTCCTTAATGCCCAAAAGTGCATGCGAAGTCGAGATGTTGACCAAAAGCTGAGGGAGGCAGAAATTAAGCCATGGAGTTGACTCCATGAACAGTGGGCGAGTTGACTACATGGTTTTGGCGAGATTTTTTATATTTCTGCATCTCTTTTCTTCCTCATTTCATCCCCACCATTAGAGAGCCTTTAGAGAGAGAAAGTGGGGCGAATTTGAGGGGCTTAAGAGGGATCATTCAAGGCCTCTTATCCCACAACAAATCCATGCCATCATCATCATCTTCATCATCAATTTCATTTTCTTCCTCCTTGAATTGCCATGGCTAGGGTTTTTGAGCTTATAATTGGGGCTTTTTGTATAAAATCGTTATTGATGTCATATATGATGCAAATCTATCAAAGTTATCCAAATAAATTGACCCAAACCCCATGCATATGCAACTTTGAGTAAAAACCCTAGGTTTGGATTGATTTGAGATGGATAAGTTGTAATCGTAAGAAAAATTGTTAAAATAATATTGTTCCTTAAGTAAATAAATCAGTTTAAAAGAAACTCTGGCATGTGGAGTTCATTCATATGGTAAACCAAAACCTGTCATAAGACATAAATAAATTCATTTACAATCGATACTCCACATTTAAATAAAACGTTTGTACAACGCCTCCAACGAGGTCCCAATCTCACATAAATTATACATATGAAAATCCAATACATAAATAGATCATGGTTTAAGGTATATAATGTAAGTCTCTTCCTAAAGACTTTGGCAACCGGCCATCAGAGCTAACTAGGATCCGTAAGCGTACTGTCCCCGAGAACACTTGCAAAACTATTTGGAAAATGGGAGTGAGCCAAACGGGCTCAGTGGGAACTATAAGGGTTTGGTATAAGAAAATAGGTTAGAAATGATGCATGCCATGATATGCACTATAATGAAAATAGTTTATGAGCTGCTTCTCTATAAAGAATCACCTCTGAGTAATATACATTTCTTTTTGTATATACAAGTGTAAATATATATATATACTATATTTCTGAAGCAGCCAATGTACGGAAAACCTTTCGTGAAATGTATATATATATAATGTCCCCGACCCAAAGTACATGAAAGGCAGTATATATATATACATCATCATACTGCATATGCCACAACACCGCGACTAGATCTATCACATCAATCACATATCATACTCACGTCTAGGATTTTCATAAATCTACTGTACAGAGATAGCCGGCCACTAGGTTTCTTCTGCCCAAGGCAGGGACCACCTACCAGGTCCACCTAGACGCACGCTACCTCACGCAGCCACACAGGCGCACGCTACCTCATGCCGCCATAAAGGCGCACGCTACAATAATACTTACGTAGCCACTAAGGCTATACGCTATCGGTAATAACCATCTATCTAGTACGTACGGTGTGGCCATCCGATATAAAATCACAGAAATCATCTCATCAAAGTATATAATATAATCAAGAACATCCAAATACAAGCTCAACATAAGTATATGAAGTGTGTAGGCCAATACGCCTTAAAATCTGTAGTGGTATTGTTGTTCAGCTTAAACAAGATCCGCCAAGTCCGTCAATTGGTAAGAGAAACCAGAAAATCATCAGTTTGGGAGGTTTCATATGTTTTCATCAATTTGGCCCCAAGCCAAGTCTAATATAACCCAATAATATATACGAGTTCCCAATTAGCCTCTCATTATGATTTAAAGACTTTATTTATTCAAAACATATTTATGTACTTGACCAGCACACGTACGGATTGGCTAGGTAAGTAGAAAATCTCATAAATATGGTTTATAACTTAAAACACGGCAACAATACCACTAATAGATGTAACTTTGTCCAAAACCTACTTTAAATCTTATATATGACATCATATATAAGCGTATCAAAGTCTAGCGTATATAATCGTATACGTACTTGAAGGTCGTATACCAAACTTTCTTATGAATCATTTATAATTGGGGCTTTTTGTATAAAATCGTTATTGATGTCATATATGATGCAAATCTATCAAAGTTATCCAAAGAAATTGACCCAAACCCCATGCATATGCAACTTTGAGTAAAAACCCTAGGTTTGGATTGATTTGAGATGGATAAGTTGTAATCGTAAGAAAAATTGTTAAAATACTATTGTTCCCACCTTAAGAGGGTCAATCCCTCGAAGTATTGCGGAAGAATCGAGCCGAAATCGTGTAGATGCGAAAATCCCCAATTTAAGCTCAAAAACCCTAGCCATGGCAATTCAAGGAGGAAGAAAATGAAATTGATGATGAAGATGATGATGATGGCATGGATTTGTTGTGGGATAAGAGGCCTTGAATGATCCCTCTTAAGCCCCTCAAATTCGCCCCACTTTCTCTCTCTAAAGGTTCTCCAATGGTGGGGATGAAATGAGGAAGAAAAGAGATGAAGAAATATAAAAAATCTCGCCAGAACCATGTAGTCGACTCCCCCACTGTTCATGGAGTCGACTCCATGGCTTAATTTCTGCCTCCCTCAGCTTTTGGTCAACAGCTCGACTTCGCATGCACTTTTGGGCATTAAGGAGTTGGAATTGGGTCTCGGCCAAAACACGAAAGTTGTAGAGGGAATTGAGATGAAGACGTGGCCAAAAATGGGGACTCATTTGGAGTTCGGATGAGGAAGTTATGGGCATCCAAAGTCGGGTAAAAATAATTTATCGCGTAGGTTCCAAACTTGTGATTTTCGAGCCGATTTCCGTCCGAACCACCCGAAACAACTTATGGTCATTATAATACACTTATATATGTTAATATGACTTGTTGGAGGTTTCCAAACCATACCAACCTTTACAGAACCCAATTTGGCTACCCGGAGCCAAATTCAGTCTTATACCCGATATGGGTCGTGATTTGCAAGCGATAAAGAAACCGGGTGTTACAATCTCCCCTCCTTAATAAATTTCGTCCTCGAAATTCATGTAGGATAGCTATCAACCCAATGTACATGTGATTCTGACTTTTACATAGCTCCCCTTCCTTAAAAGAGAAGACTATAATAGCCAATGAAGAAAGATTCTGAACTCGAGGATCAGAACAAGAGGAATAATCATATCAAACAATAAAGAAGAAAGGTCACATGACTAAAGTTACCTAATTCATTCTTTCTCAAAAGCCACAACCTCTTTAAGAGGTTCAATGGAAAGAGATACTGACCAAACATGACGGTTTTCAACCGTTAATAAACATGAACGAAGTAGCGGAAGATATAACTTTCCTTATACACCCTCTTTTCTCTTCCAATTTGTAAAACAATGCAACGATCTTGTCTTCACCACTCCAGTGTCAAACCTCCATGTTCTTCAACTCAATATAGGCATTACACTCAGAATCCACCTCTTAATGGTCTTAGAGGTTTCTAACTCAAGAAACTTATGATGATCATAGTGCAATACAGGGTGACTGCAGTTCCTTCTAGAGTTATCCTCACACAGATTCTTAGGTGACACTAAGTTTTGAATACGGATGGGTTTTCAGTGTCTCATTACTCATGGAAAGGTACCATCTCTAAGGAATCAAAGAATGACTGAAGGATCCAAAATGAAGTGTTAGGTCTACTTTACAGTATATCGATAGCCTGAATCCAATTTCCATATACCCGGAAGAAAAGAGTATAAGTCAATTTCCCAAAAGTTAAAGAAAAGCAATTCTCAATTCGGTTGTGATAACTATAGTGTTATCTAGCCCGTAGACAAATAGTTCCACAAAAATATAGTGACACCGGACCAAAATCGTTACCGTTTGATTATGGAAACCAAATTCCATATCCTACATTAAAATTCTAACTGGATTCTAACTCCATCCAATCGGAACAAGCAGATGAGGAGAAATGCATGGTTCGATCTCCAAAATGAATCAGAATAACTCACATAATTTCAAAATTCAAATACTTAGGAGTTCGTTTCAAAATACAAGCGGTAGCTATACTAACAAATGCATTCCTTGCCCTGAACGTCTCCTCTTAGCCTAGATGAATTTCTTGATCTGAGAATGAAATTTTAATGAACGTCAAGTAAACTTTAGGCGAAG
This sequence comes from Lonicera japonica, assembly GCA_021464415.1. Classification (NCBI taxonomy): domain Eukaryota; kingdom Viridiplantae; phylum Streptophyta; class Magnoliopsida; order Dipsacales; family Caprifoliaceae; genus Lonicera; species Lonicera japonica. Next base: position 20,228,095 of record CM038468.1, read on the forward strand.
TGGATAGGCTCACCAAAAGGGTGTGAAGTCTTCTCATCTGTATACACGATCTCGCAATCATTTCACAATCATAACCCCGGTTACTCCACTAGTAGCCCAGGATGCAAAGCATCGCCATACACAGGCCTGAATCGAATGACATGGTACGAATACTGCATATTCGAACTGTAAGGATTTCCTCATAAAGTATCTGTCATGCATAGCATTTCTAATAAATTTTTTTTTATATAGGATCTTACCTTGTCTTCCCCTTAACAGGTAATAAACACATATCTCTGGAAAATCTGTTGGGGATTCCACTATACAAAGAGCAAAAGTGATACATGTATAGTATGCTAGCATGATCTTAGGAGAGTTCATACTCCTTTAAAGGATGTAACTCATACCCAATAAAATAATTCAGACTGTTCTTCCCTGAGCCAGAACAAGCTTTAACACACCCAAATATATATAGTTGTAAGACGCAAGGGAATAGCGGCATAAATGAGGTCTACTTGCCTCAATCGAGTGTCGTTTCCCCTCCTTAAAGGGTTTGCCCGTGATTGGATTCAATAAGGCTTGAATCTGGAGTACTGCTTCAAATCCCAACTAAAATCAAGAAGGGACTAGGAAGGTCTCAAGCTTGAAATGTTTACCTCATCATCATCTGAACTCTTGAATTAAGGTAGGAGAAATTCTCACTAGAACACTCACTCCGACTTAACATATGATTTTCTGCTCCCGACTTCTCCTTTAGCAAAAACTCGCTTTACGACTAGCATACACATCACTCTAATTAGATGTCCACATAGGAGGTTGGGAAGATTTCTCGAAAATGCTCATCTCGCCGAGGCTGACTCAACAAGGGTCAAGCAATAGTACACCTCGTGTCTCAGAGGTACTGTACATTTCCAGTATGAGGAGAGTTCAAATCCTTAGTTCACTAAGCCACAATTGATACTTTATCATGCAATTATTGAGTAATTCGAACCAATCTCCTCTATCGGGGTAAATGAAATCATATTCAACTCAACTGTGTGCCTAAAGCTTTACTTAGAGTAACAAAGGAAAATGAAATAGAGGAGCATATAGTTCTACTAAGGATTCTCTTTCGCCACGAGATATAATTGTTAAACAAACACTCTCCTTCAAGATTTACTAAGGGAGTTCACTTCTAATCCCTTTACAAATCAAACTCTCATAGTCCAAATCCAATATACTTAACAAATGTGGAAAGCTTACAAAAGGAGTAGTCCCCTTAATCTCGAATTAACAAATCATCATGCTTTCGCTGCGTTACTCTGATAGGTCCCCTTAATGAAAATGGAATAGAATTGTACTTCAGACGAATTCGTTATGGATTCCTTATCACGAAGGAAGGATAAGTCTGCAGCTAGTAAGGGTGAGATGCCTTGCGGATACCATGAAAGATTCTCAATTATCACTTTAGGGAACAAGGCATTACACATCTTTACTGAAGACAAGGTTCACTAAATTGGTTCTCGTTCCCAATTGTACTTACATGACAAACAAAATGAGGATTCGATCCCAAAATAAGCATATTCGATGCTTCTCTCTGAACAGGAACATCTACAACCACCCATTCTCGAAAGAAAAATATATATAGTATGTCTCACCACAGTCATATGCCTCTTATTCCAAGGGATAAAACAACTCAAGTACACACGAGGTATCAGCATTCATAAGAAAATCCAGTCACAAATCCATATCGAATCGAGACTCTTAGGATCAAGTACATAGGCATACACAACCAAACTGTACCAGTCTCCACTATTCCATATCAGGTCTAGACTCACGAGATTGGATATGAGCATGAGCATGACTAAACTTGGTCATTCTCATACATTACATGTGGATTTCCAAGAAAATTTTGCTCACCATACCACCATAAAATAGTCATCTTGCCAAAGAGATCTCGCCAGCCAAATGATTTCTAGAACAATGTAAAAGTTTACTCGTAACAGGGTAGTCAATTTGAATATAATCCACAGATTCCCTCTCTCGTAATCTAGACTTACAAGTTCGAACGCGGCTGTACAGATACGGAGAAGCGATCAACCACCTACTAGGTTCACCCTTCAAGAAAATCGAAGAAGAAGCAATGGGGTAAACATTGGGAATAGGACTTTAGCAGCCACTCTCCTACGAGTATGCCACGTTCTAACCTCAGTCGGCAGTAGTGGACTGGTGGTTTATCAGATAGTCAACCGTTGGCCGGTGGATGACTATAACATAATCCATCAGTCGCCTTTTGCTCACTTAGTAGCAGAACTAATCCTAAACACAATTCTTATGTAAAACAGGCGACATAGGAGCCAATGGCAGAGATAATTTACGAAAGAGGCCAAAAGAGTTAAACAAGAATTTTGTGAATATCTGTAGCCAAGACAAGCCACATCTCCTTTCACAATTCTCCCATTTTCCAAATATCTTAACGGTAGAATCTTATTGCACGAGAGCGTACCAATCTTTTGAGACTATAACTACTCACACCGCTAATCTCGGATCTACCCATGAATTCCCCGAGAAAAACGTCAAACCTATAGCTCTAAAACCAACTTGTGACGCCCCGAAATCCCGTTTAGAGGTTTGTACCTCCGGGACTCGGTTAGCCACGGAGTCGTACACGACGACAGGTGATCAGGTGTAAAACTTAGAATTCCATACCACAAACATGCTAAAGTAAATAAATCAGTTTAAAAGAAACTCTGGCATGTGGAGTTCATTCATATGGTAAACCAAAACCTGTCATAAGACATAAATAAATTCATTTACAATCGATACTCCACATTTAAATAAAACGTTTGTACAACGCCTCCAACGAGGTCCCAATCTCACATAAATTATACATATGAAAATCCAATACATAAATAGATCATGGTTTAAGGTATATAATGTAAGTCTCTTCCTAAAGACTTTGGCAACCGGCCATCAGAGCTAACTAGGATCCGTAAGCGTACTGTCCCCGAGAACACTTGCAAAACTATTTGGAAAATGGGAGTGAGCCAAACGGGCTCAGTGGGAACTATAAGGGTTTGGTATAAGAAAATAGGTTAGAAATGATGCATGCCATGATATGCACTATAATGAAAATAGTTTATGAGCTGCTTCTCTATAAAGAATCACCTCTGAGTAATATATATTTCTTTTTGTATATACAAGTGTAAATATATATATATACTATATTTCTGAAGCAGCCAATGTACGGAAAACCTTTCGTGAAATGTATATATATATAATGTCCCCGACCCAAAGTACATGAAAGGCAGTATATATATATACATCATCATACTGCATATGCCACAACACCGCGACTAGATCTATCACATCAATCACATATCATACTCACGTCTAGGATTTTCATAAATCTACTGTACAGAGATAGCCGGCCACTAGGTTTCTTCTGCCCAAGGCAGGGACCACCTACCAGGTCCACCTAGACGCACGCTACCTCACGCAGCCACACAGGCGCACGCTACCTCATGCCGCCATAAAGGCGCACGCTACAATAATACTTACGTAGCCACTAAGGCTATACGCTATCGGTAATAACCATCTATCTAGTACGTACGGTGTGGCCATCCGATATAAAATCACAGAAATCATCTCATCAAAGTATATAATATAATCAAGAACATCCAAATACAAGCTCAACATAAGTATATGAAGTGTGTAGGCCAATACGCCTTAAAATCTGTAGTGGTATTGTTGTTCAGCTTAAACAAGATCCGCCAAGTCCGTCAATTGGTAAGAGAAACCAGAAAATCATCAGTTTGGGAGGTTTCATATGTTTTCATCAATTTGGCCCCAAGCCAAGTCTAATATAACCCAATAATATATACGAGTTCCCAATTAGCCTCCCATTATGATTTAAAGACTTTATTTATTGATGTGATGCCCTGAGCGATGAGTACTCCTTTGTGTGGAGGAATGGTAGCTCGAGCGATGAGTACTCCTTTGTGTGGAGGAATGGTAGCTAAAAGGGGGCATCCCACACCGGAAGTTGGGGGATCCTTGGAGACCCATATAAGTAAAATATGGTCGCTAATTAAATACGAGGCCTTTTGGGTAGCTCACTGGCTTCGGATCCTATAAGAACTCCGAAGTTAAGCATGCTTGGACCAGAGCAATCCCAGGTTGGGTGACCCCCTGGGAAGCTGGTCGTGAGCTCCCAGAAACAAAGCTGTGAGGGTAGATGTCCTGGGGCTGAGGCCTGGCTAGGACGCTACCCAGAGCGGACAATATCGTACTGAGGTGGGACCGGGTCATTACAAATGGTATCAGAGCGGACCCCACAGAGTACGGTGTGTCGACGAGGACGTCGATTCCCTTGGAGGGAAGGATGTGATGCCCTGAGTGATGAGTACTCCCTTGTGTGGAGGAATGGTAGCTCAAAGGGGGCATCCCACACCGGAAGTTAGGGGATCCTTGGAGACCCATATAAGTAAGATATGGTCGCTAATTAAGTACGAGGCCTTTTGGGTAGCTCACTGGCTTCGGATCCCATAAGAACTCCGAAGTTAAGCGTGCTTGGACCAGAGCAATCCCAGGTTGGGTGACCCCCTAGGAAGCTGGTCGTGAGCTCCCAGAAACAAAGCCGTGAGGGTAGATGTCCTGGGGCTGAGGCCTGGCTAGGACGCTACCCAGAGCGGACAATATCGTACTAAGGTGGGACCGGGTCATTACAGTACGTGATCAGTGCTTTGACTTAATGTTTTAAAAAACGAGCGACCTGTACTAGTCAACTTGCGGGTCGAGGTGAGGCGGAAGAGTAGTGCCTTGAGTCGTACGAGTCATGGGGAAAATCTAGAACTTACAAGTTTTGTGGGTGAGGTGGACGAGTCAACTCGGTTACTAGTTGACTCGTAAGAGGCGGACGAGTCAATAACTTGTGTATTTTTACGTTTTTTGGTTTCAGTAATGTGTGTAGATAGAAGTAGATCTAGAAGACGACCACCAACGAGTAACACAGTAGATATAGAAACATGTACAGAGGGTTTTTTTGAACAAGACATATATGCATGTGTATGTAGAATTTTTTTTAGTGAGAGAGAGAAAGAAGGGAAAAGAGATGGGGATCTCGTGATTTTTAAAAGGAAGCAAAGAATGAATGAATGAATGTGAGCGTCGGAGATAGAAATTTTCTAGAGAGAGAGTAAGAAAGGGTTTTACAGAGATATTAGAAAGGGTATAAAGAGAGAAGGAATGGGAAAGAAAGGAGGAGGCTTTTATTATTAATTTATTATTATTATTATTACCGTTTGTTTTTCCTTCCCCTTTCCTTGTTGTCAATCTGTCAAAAGACAAGTTTTCTTTCTCTCTCTTAATGGTACTTGTAATATATTTTTTAAACACACACATTAAATATATTATATAAAAAAATTTGTGTAAAAATTTATATTTTATTAAATGTGTATTTATATTTTTTTATTATAAATATATTAATAACATGTGTTCTTAAAAAATACATTAATATAATCTTATTATTATTAGTATTAGTATTAGTATTAGTATTAGTATTATTATTAGCTTTTGTTTCAATAGAAACATCATCATAACATAAACGTAATGCTGGCTCACGTTAAATTCACAAAAAAAAAATGCCCAAGTATACACCTTTCTTAACTTAAAAAAAAAGGTTGTGTAATTAACGAAGTATATTACACGAGCTTATAAATTCAAATAATAATAATAATAATAATAATAATAATAATAATAATAATAATAATAATGTTGCATAAAGCCATAAACAGCAAACCCTTATAATTTTTTATTTTTTTTTCCTAAAAAACTGAGGCTTATGCCTCGTTCCGCCTCGAGGCGTACGCCTCACCTCATTCGAGCAAAACGCCTCGAATATGCCTCTCGAATTTTAAAACATTGCTTTGACTTAGTCATTTTGACACTCGAAACTTTATCTTATCTCTAATTCGTGTAATATGTGAACTTATCGACTATTCTTTCCCTTTTCAAGTCTGGTACTACATGTACTTTGGCGGCGAGCATAGATTCTAGCCACTGTTCAGCATATGTATCGAAGGGACAACCGGAGGAAAAATGCTCTCAGCTCTGTCGAGAGGGTTTTGGCAGGGCTTCAAGTTGCTTTGACATATCGGACCTGCGTGCCTTGACGATCGATCATGTATGTCTTTATATTGTGGATGCGACTGGTCTTTCAAGCTTTAGCCCTGTATGAGATACCGATGACTGATGATCTTTTTCCTTTTTCAGGTGACTTGGTTCCTATACTCGTTGCATTAGGGGAGAGGCTAGCCCATGATGATGCTATCCCAGCACAGGCTCTTGCTGCGAGGCCAGTACGACTTCCAATTTTACTTAGCCAAAAAGGTTATTAGACATCATGTGCAGGGCTATCCACTGAGGGCACTGGTAAACCTGCCTATGCTTATGAGGCATCCGGATTTAGTACCGATAAGAGAGATGACCGATTTGGTGGCTGGCGTGTTCTTTGAGGGGTTTTTGCGAGGGCCCGAGATCTTTTATAAGTGCTATGCCACTAGACATCTGATGCTGGGTCATCCATCTGTTTTGGCAGAGGTCATGCAGGCGATGTCCGTTCCTGGTGGGTGTGCTCCTCCTGTAGCCTAGCTTGAGGTTCTACCTCCACCGCAGTCAGAGGGCTCTCCTGACATCCTTACGCTCCCGATGATGATGGTGATGAGCAACAAGGTGAGAATATTTTTGCTGATGAGGGAGATTTAGGAAGTGCAGAGACACTGCCACCATCTCATCCTCGTATGACTCCGCCTGCTGCCCCTCATGCATATGCCGCGGGTGCAAATCCATTTTTATTGACTGCGGGGCCCTCTACTCATCAAGCCAGTTCTTTGTATCAGCCCCATTTTGGCATGCCTTTTGCAACGACATACCATCTGCCTCATATCCCGTTGATATATTGGTACATACATAGAGGGATTATGCACACGAGGGAGATTCCTTGGAACATGACACACAGTAAACAGTTCCTTCCCTTGCTTCCTGACTTGCTCGAGCAGCCGGTATAACTCTCATCTTTATCTATTCTAGCATACACACTGTATATTAATACACTTTTTGCCCATATCAGGTTGCCTAGGTATACACTGCAGATATTCGAGATGCATACGAGGCGGCCAGCTCGTGGAGCTTTTACGAGTCAACCCAGACAGAGGAGATGAAGGTGTGTTAGTGGCCTTTCTTTGGGAGGCACCTGTTCCAAGACTACTTGACGCCAGTCCACTCGTCCGAGTGATAGCTGTTTGAGGAGGCTTAGTTCGTGAAGAGTCGCAAGGCAGCAAGAGAACTCGTCATGATGGGACCGGGACTTCTAGGCATAGCCCGTAGTAGGATTAAATATGCATGTGCTTAATGACATTGTTTTGCCTTTATCTTTCAGACTTGTATTCAGTTTAGAACACTTTTGTCTTGGATTTGACATCTTTATTTCTTTAGATTACTTGCACATTTGTTAGTTATGACAAAGACTTCTTTCTCATTGATGAACCTATAAATTATTGTTAGTTAAGTGGCCTCGGACGGCAAATACCAACATTTAATCAAATTGACTTAATTCAAAGTGCAAAACGAAATCAGGTATTAACATATAAAGAATAAATAAATGAGATAGATGTAATTCACACCGTTTGATCCAAAAGTAAAATTGGCATATCTTGAGACAAGTTTAAGATGATACCGCTCGGTATACTTTCATGTAAAATGATTGGTAAAATGATTGGCGATGTTGTCCGGTCCAGTGTTTGACTGGCACGTTAATCGGCGATTTAGACCGGTGCAGTATCGAAGTCAATGGCAATATTTGGCCTCTGTGACACAACCTTTTGTAGTGTTTTTTAAGAGTTTTAGTTGAAGAATTCTCTTATTTGTTGTCTGAATCAATTGTTACAAGCGCGGTGTCCGACTGGCACGGCAATTGACGAATTAGCCTGGTACATTGTTTGAATTCGATTGAGGTTTCAATGCCTACAAAAGATGTTAAGAATGGAGCGTGGGAGCTCGAATGAGGTTTCATGACCTGGAAAAGATGTTAGAAATGAGGACAATAGAGCCCGGTGCGGTGTTTGACCTATAACCAAAGAATGCACGAGTGATGGAGCCTATACGGTGTTTTGATACGCAAATGATGAACGAATGGGGCGATAGAGCCTGGTGCTATACTTTAGCATGCATACAATGATGGATAAAGCCCGGTACAAAGCTTTAGCATGTAAATGATGAATGGATGGGGCATTAGAGCCCAGTTTAAAATTTTGGCATGCAAATGGTGAATGAATGGGGTGATAAAGCTCAGTGCGAAGTTTTAGCATACAAACGATTAATGAATGGGGCGTTAGAGCCCGGTGCAGTGCTTTGGCATGTGATCGATGAATGGATGAGGCGTTAAAACCCGGTGCAGTGCTTTGGCATGCAATTGTGAATGAATGGTGCGTTAGAGCCCGTGTAGTTCTTTAGCATGCAATCGATGAATAAAAGGGGTGTTTAAACCCGGTGCAGTGCTTTGGCATACAATTTGAAAAATGAATGGGGCATTAGAGTCCGATGCAGTATTTTGGCATACAATTATGAATGAATGGGGCATTAAAGCTCGTGCAGTGCTTTAGCCCAGTGCAGTGCTTTAGCATGCGATCGATGAATGAAATTGGCATTGAAACCCGGTGCAGTGCTTTGGCATGCAATTGATGAATAAATGGGGCATTAAAGCCCGATGCAGTGCTTTAGCATGCGTTCGATGAATGAAAGGGGTGTTACCCAGTGTAGTGCTTTGGCATGAAATTATGAATGAATGAATGGGGCATTAGAGTTAAATGAATGGGGCGTTAGAGCCCGTGTAGTGCTTTGGCTTGCGATTGATTGAATGGATGGGGCGTTAGTGCTTTGGCATGCATACGATCAGAAAAAGGGCAACGGGGCCTGATGTAGTGTATGACTTGCATAAATGAATTAAAGATTGCGCAGTTAGTCTAATGTTATGAATTGATGAATGATGCGGCGATTAGCCAAATGCAATGAATGTATACATGATATGCGATTAGCCCAGTGTGTTAATAGATGCTGTGGCAAATAGCCCAGTATAGAAATGCATGATTGAATGATGCAGCGATTAGCCCATGTGTTGAACTAATTGGCGATTAACCGAGTGTAATGACTTAAAGAATGATGTGGCGATTAGCCCAGTATATTAATGAATGAATAATGTGGTGATTAGCCTAGTGTATGAATAAATGATAATTTAGCGATTAACCCAGTGAATGGTGTGGCGAATAGCCCAATTTATTGCATGAATGAATTGGTGATTAACCGAGTCAAAGAATGATGTGGCGATTAGCCAGTGTAATGAATTAAAGAATGATGTGAAAATTAGCCCAATGCACTAATAATGATGTCATGTGCTGGCGAATGAGATAAATGAAAGGTCTGTGTTTACTTGTACTTATTTGTGAAGTATAAAAAATTCAACGCGCTTGCAGAGTAGTCATGTGGCTAATGTTGAAACACCATGGCAAAAGTAAAAGAACACGTTCGCATGTAATAACAGTAATATCAAGACAAGAAAAATCACATTTGCAAATGATTGTTGGAATCATATGCCGATTACTTCTGCTGGAGTTCGATAAAAATCTCACGTCTCTTGAAAGAATGGAGTCTTGAAATGATTAATTCAGAGTTTGTTATTTGAAAGAATTTAATTATTTATCACACGCAAATTTGGCGTGATTGATTTTTGAAAGAACTTGAATTTATTTGAACACGTGAATTGACGTTATTTTTTCTTTTGAAAGGATTTGATTATTTAAGAAAATGGAATTGTGATTCAATTCTGACTATGATTTTTGAAAATTGTCGATTAAAGGGAGCAAACTCATTCTCGTACATAGCAATGCTATGATTTTTTTTAGATTTTTCTCAGTGTGGAAGGGAAGAAGTTATGTCATGCATCAATCAATTTTGTCGGTTTCTGAACTACCTATTATTAAAGCATGTCATGCGTCAGTGTCGTATTACACTTATTGTTTTCAAAAATTTGGTAAAACTATTGTTACCTATACATTTTGATCAAATGACATAATAAAGTGTTGAAACTCAAGTGGAGACCATCCTATATTCTATTCGTCTGTTTTTGTTTTTCTCCCTCTCTTTTTTTGGAAACAAGAAATGACTTTGTTTCTTTTTTTTCCTTTTTTTATTCACCCTCATCATCTTTTTTCGTTTCATCCCTTCGGACTACACTAGCTAGAATTATGTCTAAGAGTCTTTTTCTCACTTTCAGTTTCATTACCCAACTTCTTTTCGACTGTTTCATTTTTTTTGTATATTTGCCGATTTTGACCGTCTATTCCTCACTTTTTAAATGGGAACGTAGTTTCCTTCCAGTTTTCAATGACTGTTCATGTACAAGCGATCATGTTATATCAATTTTTTTACACGCAATAATTGCTAAGAAAAATAAGTGTGATAGTGCTGTGTTTATGTTCAAATTCTTAAATAAGCTGTTCATGTTCATTAAATTGATTAACTTGTGCGTGAACTCCTAACGAAATAGGGTTGGAGAAAAATCTTTAATGTCGTGATTTTACCTTATCGGATGAAGCGATTTTAACCATGTTCTGGTTAAACGATTTTTTCTTTTATAAAAAATGAGAGTTGAATCATAATCTCGGTTTCAAAGAATACCAATTTTTTAAAAAAAAATGACTTGATTCCAAAATCATGGAATCTATTTATCCAAATTAATTGAATTAAAGAATGGTGAAATTTATATGTCCACAAAGAGTGATTGATTTTATCAAAGGATAATGAATTTTGTTTTTCGAAAGAATGACTTGATTTCAGAATTGTGGAATTTGCTTGTCCAAATTAATTGAATTAAAGAATGGTGAAATTTATTTGTCCACAAAAATTAATTGATTGATTGATTTTTTTTATTTTTTTTATAGAATGTGACTTTATACAAGTAAATATTATTTATTTTTGAAAAGAAATGAAAATAAACGGTACAAGACATGCGAAGCATGCAAAAGAAAATGTATAGTTTGCACATAAATTATTTTTATTTATGAAAGAATTTTTTCTTTACCCTGATATCAAAATTATGAAACACCAGATGGACCAGTAGGGATTTAGAAATTAGGAAATCTATAGGCTTCTTTTATCCTATGTATGTTGTATCTCAGTTAGAAATTGGTACGACTTCTCATTGGCATGGTCTCACGATGTACACTGAGTCTACGTGTGAATGACCATTTGATATACCCTGATTGTATATGGATTGGCCTTTATGCCAACGGCCCACTAAATACTTCACATTATGAAGAATGATTGGTACACGTGGCACTTAATCCGATATACACAGAGTATTATAACAGGTCCCACGATATACCTCCCACCCGTCAGGATGATCGTTAGTATTGTGTTGGAGGGTTACAATATACTCAGAGGGTACGAGATGGAGAAAAAGTGAGGACTTATGCTTCAGCGTTTGCTGACCTGTCAAGTCAGGATGCTTCTACATTCGGCCCTCGGGTATGATAAGGTATGATATATACATGTTGTGCAGATGTGCAAAGTGTTAGCAATTTTGCTTAATTTTATTTTAAAAAAGGGAAAGGGAAAATATATTTTGTTTGTTCTCAGGTCAAAAATATCTACATGGGATCAACCTAGCATTTTTCTATATTCTCGGGGAATCCTAGCATATGTCTAAGTTGTCACATAAAGGCCAAAATCAGTACATAGCATGCAAAAGCATGTTATAACATGCGTGTACAATAAATAGAAAGCATATAGAGCATGATAGCAAACATATACATATCATAGAATCTAGTTCGCTTAAATAGTTCCCCAGCATAGTCGCCACTATGAGAATCCCGACCGGGACCCCCCCTCGCTGCTCAGCACGTGGCTCGTCCTTGAGACGGTTTTCGAGTCGTCAGTACGTTTTTTGGGAAAATGGACAAAAGTGTGTTTTGTACTTTTTTTGGGGTACAACGTAGGCTATGTAACTAGATTGGGTTCGGAAGCTATGTTATGATGCGGGAAGGTATTAGGCATCCGTGTCGCCCTTTTGGCTTCTAAATGTACATGCTCGTTTTATCATTTTCTAATCACATTCTACTGTTTTGGGCCCAAATATGCATATATATCAGTTTTCTTATCATACAGGAGTGATGGTACGGATTACAGTGCTGAAACCATACAGGCATCCCAAAGACCGATCGGTCTTCCATTATAGTACACTAGATTTCCTATTTTTGGAGCAGGGGAGCATGCCGTGGTTAGCTTAAGACCAAATTAAAACATAGCAGTGTATTTACAACGTATTCTCAGTCCGGAAGGCATTTTGCACAAGAGAATGGAAAAGATGTTCAGAAATATACAAAATATGCATTTCTACACAGCATGCAAGAATGGTTCTGATTCCGAGGCAAAAACTTATAGACCGATCGGCCAACAACATAGACCGATCGGTCATTCATGTCTATTTCCAGATTTAGTTATACGCTATCTTACACTATCTGACTTTATCCATTTTCGGACCAAACAACACACAGGCAACATACAATATTCACAGCAAGTGTACAACAAACATATTATATACATAAGAGGCAGTTGAAAGATTTAAAAGATGCCAAAAGATTACCCTCGTAGCGAAGACATATTTGTTGTTTCGATTGATATTGTAGAAGTGTTACAAGTTTAACTAGTCTAAAAATTTTGAATACATCATTATAAACCTGGTTACAATGTGGTCCTATCTTTAGATCTAGGTTTTGTATCTACTTTTTAAGTATTTTCGAGCCTTTGCTCTTTATTTGCTTGTCTCCTGCTCTTCGCGACTCTATTTCTCCTCCTCGGAGTTATGTCCTCTGCTTCGGGACTGTCCCTGGCTCTCTAACGAGCTCTGCCCCTATTTGGGGGTTCTCCCCCATTCAGAGGCTCTTTTTCATTTTTCCTTTCTATTTGGTTGATATAGTGGTGAAACGAATTACCTTTGTCGAAGACCAATTGGATTGAAATGAAGACCAATTCAACGAAGCTAATAACCGATTCGAAGCAACTAAGGGCCGATCGGTCTCCCTTGAAGACCGAATTGTTGTAGTTCAAAACTGATCGTTCTTTAACGATTGACGGTAAGACCAATCAATGGGCATGTAAAACTGATCCGAGCAGCATAAAGTACGATCCATTAAAGCATAAACTGATCGATCGCCTATGAAGCCCGATCGGTCATAGGTTGATCTTTGTAATGTAAGCTATTTTTCCATTGGTTTGATCTTTGAAAAATGTAAATTTCTGGATGCTATTGAAGTCGAGATACGTGTTCCTCGGCGATGTCTGACTTTGATGTCTTCTGAGTTTGGTATTGTTTTTGTCAGATAATGAGCAATCCTTTTTTTCTCCAACGGTCGCAAAACAGGGTGTCTACAAATATGTTTTTCTATACATGACTAATAAGTTTTAAATGATAACCATTATCAAAGCTGGAGGATACTTGAATTTAGCTAAAAATAATTATAACACGAAAGTATTAAAACTTTAGAATTAAAAGGGTACAATTGTGGAACTCTTTTAAAAAAATAAAAATTTAAAGGAGGTTTAAGTCAAACTCTTGATTTTAATGCAAGAGTGGACATTACCTACCATCAAGGCAACCCCTTTAACAGTGTATACACCCGCCATTGGCCATTACAATAGTCAGTAGATATCTTAGTGAAAGTGATATCTTCCGCGTGAGTAAAATTATTTGAAATTTGGACATCAACTAATGCTTAGTTGTAATGAAATAATAATAATAATAATAATAATAATAATAATAATAATAATAATAATAATAATAATAATAATGACAATGACAATGACAATGACAATGACAATAATAATAATAATAATAATAATAATAATAATAATAATAATAATAATAATAATAATAATAATAATAATAATAATAAATGCTTAATTTAAACAAATGATCTGGATTCTAAAGAAGAGTCGAAGTTTTAGGAAATATTTGTAACTTACTTTATATTTTAATCTCTACTTTCCATTTTCATTTTTTTTGATGTACTTATAATTAAATTAGGCATTTACGCCTCTCTTCCTATCATGAGTTTTGGCACATTAATTATATCTAAAAATAGAGTAATATAAAACATACAAAAAATAAATAATACTCGTAATTTTGTTACAAGTAATGTTTCTAAATATAAGTAATATTTCTAATAATATAAATGGAGGACAAGCAGCATAGCAAATTTCATTTCTCAATTAGTCATCATTCGAGAAGAAATGCCATTAAGACCTCATAACAAAAGGTATTGTTTACAGGTTTTTTCTGTATATCTTTCTTTTCTTTATTCATATCTTCATGAAAAGATTTCTTCGAGTAGTCCATATATTGACAAATTTAAATCCTTGGTGTTGTTATGTCTCTCATTGTGCCTTTTTAGTAATTTATAATGCTCTACTAGTTGTCATGTTGTTCTTTATGACATATTTTCTCAAACTTGCACCCACTTTTGAAGTAAGAATTTAAGAGAACATATCTATGTCAAGCTAAAGATATTCGAGTAAAGATTTGCAATTGTGTGATTTGATTTAGTTCCTTTCAAGCGTTCAAATAACAGGGTGGCCAAGTTTGTTGGGTTGGGTAGGTAGAATTTTCTTCCATTTAATTAATGGAATTGGACACCCGTCAATATGATTGTAGCACATGTTTTAGTAGTTTATCTTGACTGCAGGAAACATTATTGTTTTAGTTTGTTGTGCTAGTACACTTTGTGTGTATTGAACATGACCGGTTTGGGTTAATTTTTTGTATACTGACTATATAAAACAATTTAAAATCCCATGGTTATTATGATTGTTTATGCTCTTAATCTTGAAATAACTAATAGACATATATTTGTAGTATTTGTTGTTTTGACTCATTAAGAGTGAGCTTCATTTATAGATCAATAAGCTCTGCGAATTAGATAACGACACTATATGTATGATGAATATTAATTATTGACGGAATTCACGTCTCAATATAGGGATTAATGATAACTTCTTGAGAAGCTTATAAGTTTTGATCATGTTAAACCCTACAGGTGGATTATGTTAATCCAACATGTCAAATAAGTTAAGTGGTAAACTCAAGGATTAAGAAGTCATTTAAATATAATTGTCAGTAATTTAATTTAAATGATGGTTATTTGTAATCTTAGCGTGGGGAGAATAATAAGCACTTAATAACAAGGAGCTCGAAATATAATTTTAAGATAAGGATGAGAGTGCAATTATAATTCTTTAGTGGTGTGAATAATAATTTATGGAAGGAATTAATTCATAATCGAATTAGGATTCCAGTTTTTCATAGTAAGCTTAAACACTTATTTCTCCTTCAGGTCCCTATTGTAGCCATATATATATAAATATATATGTATGCCGGCCTTGCATCTTCTTATAGTACAAGAATTCTCACGAATTTAGGATTTGTGCCGTACAAAGAGGTGAAAGAAATCTTAGTGATTCCGCAGCCCACACTTGGTGCAAGATAGGACGGCAAAAGGAATCAGATAGAAGATCGCGAGGTTCTATCGAGCCCGTATTTTCGATTCGTCTACACCAACTCCTGTTTGTGATGAAACGAGATCAAACTAGAAAGATCTTGAAGGTAAAATTTGATTCTGCACTAGAGTTTTATGTAAAAATTTTGTTCGATCTATACACAATATTAAACGATCATGGTATTAAGTTTTCATCAAAAATAAGATAGCACACAAATATCAAACTCACCAACGACTTAAAATCTAATAACAAGAACCTCGTATAACAATTCTAACTCTAAAGACCATGAATAATATTCATTAAGACAACAATGAATTACTTCCAATATGATAAAAAAAATGTATGTTTGTTTCTTAAAAAAAATGTATGTATGTATCTTTCTTCAAATTTGTTTTTAAAAGAATTTAGTGGCTGTTTCTTCAAAAGAATTAGACACAAAAAAGTATCAAAACCGACATGTTAATTTGCTCTCCCTCTATATGTATATATATTGTTGAGATAATGTTGATTAATTATTTATTTAATTTTTGTTATTGTAATTCAATTGTAAATCAGCGATGAGCTGTTTCCTTATCGCCTTTGGTGGGTTTTAAAACTTCTTCTTGATCCAATTTTTGTTATAAGTTCTTGCTTCTATTACTATTACATGAGCCTAGCAATTTATCTAAAGAAATAATATTTATTGAAGCTTCCATGTTTCTTTTTAGAGCCTTGAAATTTTTAATAATGCTCTATTCACGGTAATTGTTTTTCGCTATTTTGAGAAGATTCACTACATCGTTATAAGCCGTCTTAATCGACACTTCCAACCAATTTTTTTTACGGAAAAACTCCAGCTCTTGATGAATAGCCAAGAGTTCACCTATTAGCTGTGAAGAACCTTTAACTAAATCATAAAAACCTTTCACCCATTTCCCTCAGCATCCTTTCACAAGGCCCCTAAAGCTAGTGTTTATTTTTATTTTTATCTACAAAGCCTACGATATTGATCTTAATAGAACATGCATGGCAAATTAAGTTAAGGGTTAGCTGTTGCTTTCCTTCCTTTTAAATAAAATAAAAGAATTTTTAAAAACTTATTTACCATTCTCCTAAGGACTGTTTTGACGTCAACTTACATAACCTAACTTAACTAGACCTCTATCGTCCACCAACCCAAACCCATCATTGGCACACCACGTGCTTTTCCATGAATTCTTTATTTCCCAAAATTGGATCGATTCCGTATCCAAGGATGAGAACATTGCGATTTAGTTTAATTGGAGTGTTTTTCATAGGTAAGAGGCGTGTTTTATATATCACTGCCTTTTATAGTTTCTTGAATTCTTTTGGTGATTTTCATTCACTATAAGAAATATTTAATGTGGTGATAAATATTTTCATGACGCTAGAATTCATATCATAAAAACGTTTTTCATTACGGCAATTTAACTTGTCAAAATTAAAATAATATATTATGTAATGTGTCTTAACTTAGCCTTTCAACATATCTCCAGTTCGTTACGAGATTTGACTTAGCTGTTACCATAATTTTATTTTAGTTAGTATTTGTGATTGTACGCAATAGTTGTTACGTTAAAAATTAAATGCCCACTTTTTTCCTATAATTTTGTTATATTTGCTCAAACTTTGGTTTTTTCTAAAACAAAAATTGTTCGGGGGAAACAAAATTGCTCTCCCGTGCTTTCTTTGTAGTCTCCATTAATCCATATATATTTCTCACCAATCGTATAATCACCCCTCTGTCCATTCTGAATCTAGGTATGTTGTAAAGTTTAGCCAATTTGAGTTTCTATTTTATAATAAACAATTAGTATTTTATTTTCTTCATAAACCCTAACTTGGACAAAGTTCTAATTTGATTTTCGTATTTTATGCCTTGGATGATGAGATATAAAGATAAGAATGAATTAATTAAATAGCGTATATTAATTAATGGTTAGAGCGCTCAATATGTGGCTTGGGAAGTTAACATAACTTGTAATATTAATAAGTACTCAAACTTCACGCATTGCTATATTAATTACTTAGTTGATTTTTTTCTCATTTTCTTTTTTCGGCTAATTAACCCTTTTGACCCTTAAAGTTTGCTCATTTTCCCACACTCGTCCTGAATCCTCTTTTTTTTCGGCTTAACAAACCCCAAAGTTTCCCCCGCATCCCACATCCATTCAAAAGTGGATGTCCCGTTAAAAATATCAACGGAAACCGCACGTGCAGGGCACGATCCTCTCTGTGTAAGGGCATTTTCGGGCTTTTAAGGCAAATGGAACAAAATCCATACATGAAGGATCAAAGGGAATTAGGGATAGAAGTTTAGAGTGAGAAAACACAATAAAGTTGGAGAAATTAGGGTTCTTTGCTTAAAAATTAGGGCTTTTTCATCTACATAATTTAAGAAGACATTGGGATTGCAGATGAGTTGAACGGTGAGGGAAAAAGAGTACGAGGACTTGGGTACACCACTTTATGGTAAGTGCGCTTATATATTTCCTTCTTAAATCTAGTGTAGTGTTTCGAATATATATATATAATGTTATTTTTTTGGTATTTATGTGTTGTAAGTGTGTGTTTGTCACTTTCACTTTTGTTGGAAGTCTTTATATATATAAGTGGGTTGTTGGTGTGTTGGTGGTCCCGATATATATATATTGAATGCTTAAAAAAGTTTGTTTTTTTGTGAAATAATGAGTTTGTGTATATATATGCAAGTCCAAGCACTGACTTATTTACTATTAAATTACACCATGGTGGTGAATTCAAAACAGTGGGGTCAAAGTGTATATACACGGGGGGGGGGGGGATTACTTTGATTATTTTGAGTTTGATAAAATATCCTTGGTTGAGTTGGGTAATATGGCATCAGAAGTGGGGTATTCTGGTCATTGCACTTTTTATTATGGTAATGAATTGCAGGGTAGGTTTATGGTTATTGAATATGATAAAGATGTGTTGAACATGTCTAACTATATGAATATGGATTGTGAGGTTGATATATACATGGACATTATAGTTCCATTACAAAGTGTTCCAACACCTACAAAGAGTAACCAACAACCAACTGAGGGTGGTGCAATAGATTTAGATGAGGAGGATGATGATGACAATTCATCTTACTGTGAAAGTATGTTTGATCCAGAGTATGATGATGAATTATATGACACTAATATAGATGTAGATGCTGAATACATTAGGGTTGAGGCCCAAACTGAGCCAATTAGTGGGGATAATACTGAGGCTGGTGCTCTTGAGTCAGATAATGAGAGAGGTGACTCCGAGGAGCTTCACAGTCTTAATGGGTCAGATAGTGATGATGGCTTGCCTAACTTGCCTAAGTTCCCAGAGTTTAACTCTCAAATTGGAATGGCTAATCCTGAATTAAAGTTAAGGATGATATTTTAGTGATCATAAAAAGTTGAAGGAAGCAGTGATAGAGTACAACATAAAACTAGGGAAATAAGTTAAATTCCCAAAAAACTAAGTTATTCGGGTTAAAGCTGTGTGCTGCAAGGATGGGTGTCCTTGGCATTTGTATACTTCAAAAATGCAACATTCATCTTCACTGCAAATTAAAACTTTAAATGATGAACATAAGTGTCAGAGGCAGTTCAGAAACAAGAATGTAAACTCTATATGGCTTACAAAGCATTATTTAGAGAGTTTTATGTGTAATCCCAAACAACCAATAGTTTCTTTTAGAGAGACAGTCATGAGGGACTACGTAGTCCAAGTGTCTAGGTCTCAATCATACAGAACTAAGGATTTGGCTATGAAAATGATTGAGGGAACATATAAAGAACAATATGGGAAACTATGGGGGTATATAGAGGAGTTGAGGAGAACAAATCCAGGTTCAACAGTTATCATGAAACTTCAAGAGGGAGCCTTAGAGCAAGGAGAGCCAAGGTTTGAGAGGTTGTATGTGTGTCTAGCAGCTCTTAAAGAAGGCTTTAAAATAGGTTTTAGGCCATTTATAGGTGTTGATGGGTGTTTCTTAAAAGGTCCACATGGTGGACAACTCCTTGTAGCAGTTGGGGTTGATGCAAACAATTGCATGTTCTCTCTTACCTATGCAGTGGTTGAGGGGGAAAACAAAAGTTCTTGGACTTGGTTTTTGGAAATATTGATTGAAGATTTAGAAATAATGAAGCAAGAAGAGTGGACCATAATTTCAGATAAATAGAAGGGATTAGTTCCTGCCTCTTTCAAACTTCTGCCTAAAGCTGAGCATAGGTTTTGTGTGATGCACTTATATTCAAACTTTAAGTCTGCTGGGTATACAGGGAAGGTGTACAAGGACATGCTATGGAATGCTGTAATGTCCACAAATGTACCTAATTTTGTTAATACAATAAAAAAGCTTAAAAATTACAAATTGGAAACATATGAGTGGTTTAAAGACAAGCCACCAGCTCATTGGTCTAGGTCTCACTTTAGTACATTGTCCAAGTGTGATATGCTATTGAACAACATTTGTGAAAATTTCAATAAATGTATACTTGATGCTAGAGAAAAACCAATTATGGGGTTACTTGAGAAGATTAGGGTATATTTGATGGTGAGAATGCAACAAAATAAATAGAAAGCTAGCAAATGGGAAGGCAAATTGTGTCCAAAGATTGGGAAAGTACTTGAGAAGTATAAGCTTGATTATGCCAATTGTATCCCAACATGGGCAGGTGCAGGGAAGTATGAAATAAGTTGTATCCATGGTGACAAGTTTACTATTAATTTGGATGAAAAGACTTGCTCTTGTGGCAAATGGGAGTTAAGTGGGATTCTATGCCCACATGTGATATCAGCCATAGTTTTTAAACAAGTTGAACCAGAGGAGTTTGTCCATGAGTCTTATAATGTTGAAACATTTAAGAAGATATACATGCCAATTATCAATCCAATGAATGGCGCAAATATGTGGCCTGGCACCCAACACCCACCTGTTCTGCCACCACTGGTGACACCACAACTTAGAAAGAAGAAAAAGAATAGGATCAAGAAGCCTAATGAAATAGAAAGGAGCCAAGGCAAGCTAGGGAAGAAGCACCAGTAATCCTTAAGGTGTGGCAATTGTGGTACTCTTGGCCACAATAAAAGAAGTTGCAAAACTGATAATGTAAGCTTTTCTATTGTCTTTGGTGCTCTTTAATTCAATTATATAATTATATTACTGATGAAACCATATAAAATAATTCAATTGTGGTGCATATTTTATAGGTTAACAAGGATCAAGCAAACTCAGTGAATGTGTCTCAGCCACCATCTACATCACATGTAAAAATGCAAAACTCATATTTGAGTGTGTTTTTTGGATAAATAAATGGTGACATGTGTATATATTCCTTTTTTTTATAGGTGAGGCAGCAAGATAAAACAATAAGAGGGGGGAAAAGGGCAACAAAAGCACCAAGAGCAAAAGGGGCTAAAATGGCAAAAAGAACACTAACTAAAACACCAACTCAAGTGTCATCCATGTCTCAGCCACCAATAGAAGATCCACTCATGTCCCAACCAATTGAAGTACCATCCATGTCCTAGCTAGCACCATCATCATATGTAAAGATGCAAAACTTGATTGAATGATTGGTTTACTTGATATATAAATGGTGACATGTATGTATATTTCTCTTCTTATAGGTGAGGATGCAACAAGATAAAACAACAAGAGGGGGTAATAGGGCAACAAAAGCACCAAGAGTAGAAGGAGCTACAATGGCAACTGAAGGACCAAGTCAAGTTCCATTTATGTCTCAGCCACCAATGGAAGATCAACTCATGTCCCAACCAAGTCAAGTGTCATCCTTGTCCCAGCCAGCTCCATTCATTACTGAGACATCTGGCCCAAGTCACCCCAATTAAAAGAATACACAAGTAATCATAAAGGAAGGAAAAAAAATTCTCACCTTGTCAACCTTACAAAACTTGAGTAGGTGAAAGAATGTGAAAGTTGTTTTTTTTTCTGCCATTTGATACAATGAATGCTTTTTTTTGTATGGGGAAGATGTAATTGGTTTGCCCCACTAGTTGTAAATATTCTTTTTTTTGGTACAGGGAACATGTCATTAGTTGGTTTGTTCCATTTGTGGGGACAATGGCAAGTTAGTGGGGCTATGTTGCTATCAATTTCTTTTTTGTGAACAATGATTAGAAAGTGCAATGAAAGCAACTATCTTTTTTGGTTTGTTTTATATGGTTTATTGCTTTCCAATTGTATGTCGTTATGTGCACATCTTTTATTTTCATTTTGCATTACGGGTCTACCAAAATAGAGTTCCACAAACATAAAATAGGGTAATGCACATATTGATACAACTTTATGAAATTTGAAAACAACTTCATCAAATTTAATAACAACTTCATTACAAAAACATATGTTGTACATTGCATTACAAAAACTACTACTTAATCACATTACATCTTTAATAATACATAGTTTCTTTCGTGCATTACAAAATTAAAAAAAAATTAAAAAGATAAAAGACCATATATATGCTTCAGTGGACTACATAATTAATATCCTTCTCCATCAAATTTATTGTTTCATCATGAGTGCAAAGATCAACAACCATGATAACATCAATAAAAAAAACCATATCTTCTCTATGTTTTTAGACTTGTTCAGTTGAGCTTCTGCTGTATTGATCATTCTTAGCAAACCAGGTATAACAACCCTAAATCGTGCACACATTGGAGGGTCAAGCCAAGAAAAAAATCCACAACTGTTGTGTTGTATTTTAAAAAGGAAAATGCCACATTTTCAGCAAGAAGAAGGGTTCAAAATTTACGAGAATAAAAGTGATTTTTTTCGAAAACAAATCGTACTTACCCCCATTATTTCTGCAAGTAAGAAACCTTCTACCTGGATTTAGGTCTATCCATGAAGTCGCCATTCTTGCTCTCTTGAAACAATGGCAAGTTACGGGCTCCATTGTTGCTTTTTCTCTCTGTTTTGCTTTGTACATGAAGAGGAAATGAATCCCTAATTCTCTTTGATCCTTCATGTATGGATTTTGTTCCATTTGCCTTAAAAGCCCGAAAATGCCCTTGCACAGAGAGAATTGTGCCTTGCACGTGCGGTTTTCGTCAGTGTTTTTAACTGGACATCCACTTTTAGACGGGTGTGGGACGCAGGGGAAACTTTGGGATTGTTGAGTTCGAAAAAAAAAGATTCAGGACGAGTGTGGAAAAATGAGCAAACTTTAAGGGTCAAAAGTGTTAATTACCCTCTTTTTTCCATAACTTAATTTTGGAGGAAGAATAACATTGTAGGAAGTATTATACAAAGGCTCTATTGCTTAGATAAATTAAATATTATAGTGAATATTTTATATTTTGAGACGTAAATAAGAACGTTGGTAATATTGCTATCTTATTTAGTTAATCCACTACAAGAAAAATGGTCTTTTGCAACGGCTGAAAAATTGTCACAGAAGGTTAAAATATGTCACAAAAACGCATTTGTGACAGCTTTGCGACGATTTTCGAAGTGTTACAAATTAGGTGGGTCTCAAAAACTCGGTGACAATGAAATTATGTCACAAAAACTTTGTGTGATGGATTTGTGACACTTCTATCGGCGTTACAAAAAACTTGCCATTTTTGTCAATCTATTGTCACATACTATTTGTGACGGCTTGAAGTGCTAATTATATTTTTATTGTGGCGATAACGGTTGTCACCAATACGTAACTTTATCTGTCATAAATACTATATTTGTGACAGCTTGTTCTAGTTACAAACAAACATGCACCTTATTTGTAACAAATTATTAACAATCACAAAAAGTATTTAGCAATGTCACAACACTACTGCCTAATCCAATTGATATTTGAAACTTGTTCTTATTAAGATTTCAATTCCATCAAACCAATTAAACACCAAAAAAGCAAAACTAAATAAAGTCAACTAAATAATTTCCATCACATAGTTTAAACCAAACCAAAATACAATTTCCAAAAGTATTATCCACCAAAGAATATAGTATATTTGTTCAATATCGATCCAAAATTTCAAAATGGTTCATACAACATAATTTAAGCAAACAAAATTATTGTTTATATCATCTATCTTTTCCACAAAGAAGCCTATTTTAGTAATCTTGCTTGCACGACCTTCATTCTTCATCATTTATATCCTGAAATAGAAAAGAAACTTAATATCAAATATTAAATAACTTAAGGTAAGATTTGTAACGTCAACTTCTTGAGGAAAAAAAATACAATCCCGTTTACCAATTACCCACTACATCGGATCCCACTAAGTTCTCAAATATCATTATTGGGACTTTGGAACTGACTAATAATATTGAAAAATAAATAAATAAACAATTACTTAGTTAAACCACACGGTAAGGAAGTACACGTATAACATGCTAAAGCAATGTCATCTTAACATGTCTAAGCAATAATGGGCATGTGTGGCAAGAGGAATTACCTATGATCAAAATTTAAGGAGTTGAAGAAGCTAATAAGTAACCTAAAGCCATCAATCTCTAACTTAATTTGGTAAATTATCATTCACTCTATCATGTGACCCCATCGGGTTTTTCTTTGATTACATTTTGAGCGTATGTATATATATTTTCAAGTATACCCTTTGAATTAGAAAATACACTGACCTTGTGAGAAAAGCTATTATCTTCATTGAGTTATGGGCAGTGAACACTTGATGAAGTAAGAACCTACGTGTATACAATTCGATTTATCAAAAACTTATACTAAATATAAATACTTTGAATTTGAATTATAATATATAAATAATTTGACCAACTTAAACATATATAATATTAGAACTAAAGAGTAAACTTAGACTACATTAAAGTTTTTTTTAATTGATATTAGACAATAAATAACAAATAAAATGAGTAAATAAAAGGAAATACTTGCAGAGATCAGTCTAGGTGCAAATTTTGACCAGTGTCTCATATAGATTTGCCACACCTCTACCTCGTCAATTAGAAGTAGATACTCTAGTGGAAGTACCAATGATGTATGGAAAAACAATTCAACAATTAGCAGCACATTCAAGAAATAGTCCAATAAGAGCAGCAAAAAATGTATAAAGAATCCTAAACAGTGCTAAGAAGCAGTCCAATATAGAGGCCTAGAAATCAGCACAACAGTCCTAACAGAATCCCCAAGCCTTTAGTCCCAAAACGTCCCTAAATTCAATCCTAGAATAGTCCCAAATTTAATCCTAATTCAATTCCAAAATAGTCCCAATTCAATCCCAAAATAGTCCCTATAAAGTCCTAAAAAAATCCCAATTCAATCCTACAACAATCCAAAATTAAGTCCCAATTCAGTCCTAAAAAATAGTCTTAATTCAGTCATAAGACAGTACCTATTCATTCCAAAAACATAGTCCCAAAACAGTTCAAGCATTTATAGATAAAAAGCTAAGGCAATGCGCATAAAATTTAAATATTTATACATGAAAAGTTAAGGTATTGATCAATTGTGCATATCTTCTAATTTAAACGTCCCAAAATTTTTGTTGAAATTAAAAAAATTACAATGTGTTAATTTATAATGAAACAGTTATAAACGAGATAATTTACGCAACCAAACAAGCCTAGTTGTTTGTCTATTGTTTGATAAACTAATTAAATTGAGAATAAACACATTTGAAAGAGTAACAGTGAACTCTTAACATGCATAGAAACATAGGAGAAAATACTTAACACTAATAAATGACATATAATAGAAACTTAGTGATGTGACGCATTATAGCAAAATTAATTTTGAGATATATAATTATTATAACATGAGATTGAAGGAGTAAAGATTTTGCTATATTTTCTTTGGTTACTAAATGTTTAGGTGAGTAGGTTATTCCAATTCAAGGTTTTAAAATCACAAGATTTAGCAAGCACTTAGAATAATTTTTACAAATCATTAATGGACTAGTGACTGAAATAACCCAAGCCTTACGAGCAAAATATTTGAATTTTTACCAACTCAACTACATACTTTTATTAAGAATTGCCGAAAGTACCCATAAAACTCATAAGTAACAAGTAGCGCAGCAGTACTGACCAATTTGATACTCGGTATATATATATATATATGTGTCATAGCCAATAAGGCAAGAAATTTAAAAAAGGCAAAATGTAGAAGGTGAAGGTGGAAAAGGCAAATAACTACTGGATCAGAATGCAAATTCACTAATTGAACTTTGATTTTTAAAATAATAACATAGTACATACATACATAGACAATATATCTTCTTCAAATAGATATGATCTCTCAGGTATAAGAATGACAACCATGTCATTTTTATGGATACAATCTCATCCTTCCTACACCATATAAATATTATATATAGTTTATAAAAGTTAGCCATTCAAATTCTCTTGTTAGTAGTACTAGATACTTGAGATTGTGTCTTCATTAGGGATTGGGATGTTATTTATTTATTTATGTATTTGTTTATTTTATTTATTTTTTGGGTAAGAAAGAGAAATAGAGCCCAAGAAAGTATGGATGAAGAAAGTTCTAAATCAATTCTTCTAAAGTATGGTTGCAAACTCAAATTCCATGATATGGAACTGAAATTGGAACAGAATTAGTTCAAATTTGAATCATCACGACTCCAATTTTAATCTTAAACCTTTAAACTAAAATTCACAAGTATCCTTAAATTAGTTATTATTATTTTTATCAATTATTTATTTCCAAAATTACTAAACTGAACCAATGTTTCTATCAAAGTCCTATATTGTCAAAATTCTCCTAAAAGCAATTTTCATCCATGCCCAGGTTTAATCACACATCACAAAATGTTATAAATTCTCAAATCATTGATGTAATTTCTCATAACAAACAAAATCCACTATAATCCAATTTATCAAATCCCTAAAAAT
This sequence comes from Lonicera japonica, assembly GCA_021464415.1. NCBI lineage: Eukaryota > Viridiplantae > Streptophyta > Magnoliopsida > Dipsacales > Caprifoliaceae > Lonicera > Lonicera japonica. Next base: position 20,254,520 of record CM038468.1, read on the forward strand.
GATTTCAAAAGACAACTAATGAAAAGTGTATATGTACATACAAATAAAACTAGATAGATACATAAACACAAACATTTACATATCAATTTTGTAGTATGGCTTCCATTTTGGAAGAAATATCTCTAAAAAAAATTGATAGTAACATTAATAATAATTAATAGTAATAAATTTGTAGATGAATAGTAGTTGCTAACCAGAGAAAGATTATGAATCGAAGCTGAGAGAAATAGGAAAGAGTGACGATGATCTGTGATGAACGACGTTAGTGACAATGGTGGAAAAAGTGAACAGTAGAGGTGACAGTGGTGATGGTGGCGACAATGGTGGTGAACACCGGAGTTAAAGGGTTTCAAGGTGGAGAAGATGTGATGGAAGTGATGATGGTGATTACGATGTAGACGAGGGAATGGTGGTGACGATAAGCGAATTGGTGATGGAATAGGCAGTCTGAGCGGGAGCGAAAAAGGGGTTTGCGTGGGGGAAAGTTTAGGAATGGAAATGAATTGGAGATTTCTCTAATTATTTTATTCTTTTCTTTTCTTTTTTTCCTTTTTTCCAATATTATTCAAATAAAACGGCGTAGTATTATTGCATAATAATATAATTTTTTTCCATGGGTTTTTTAAGCCGTCACAAATGAGTTTATTTGTCACACTTTTATATTTAACTTCCATAAATATCTACCTATTTGTAACGAAAATACATCTAAATATGACAAATAATTTTAGTTGTTACGGGAGCAAAACCTGCGACAAATAAAGGCTTTTAGTGACAATTTTTGGGCCATTAATTAAACAGTGTATATTAATTTTTAATTGTTATGGCGCTCAATATGTGACTTGGGAAGTTAATATAACTTGTAATATTAATAAGTAGTCAAACTTCACGCATTGCTTTATTAATTATTTTAGCTTATTTTTTTTGCATTTTCTCTTTTGTAGAATTTAATTTTGAAGGAAGAATAATATTGATGGAAGTATTATACAAAAACTCTGTTGCTTAGATAAATTAAATATTATAGTGAATAATTTATATTTTGAGACATGAATATGAACGTTGGTGAGATTGCTATTTTATTTAGTTAATCACTATAGACTTCGTATTATATAACTAATGATTTATAGAGAATATTTTTAGATTATTTTTTATTGTCGTGTTCTCATATAATATTTCGAGAACTTATTAATATAGTAAAATCCGTATTACATTTTTCAGAAGATGTTGGGTTATGTTATGTTTTTCATAAGACGCATGGATTGTAAACTAGTTAAATTATATTTTCCATTACTTAACGAATCATCTCCTTAAGTTCGAATCTCTCACTATTCTTTTCATTAATAGGCTCCTAAATTTGCACTCCCGTTGCCCCTCGGTCACCCTAACGTTCTTTTTGTAAATCAACGATGAGCTGGTTCTTTATTGCATTTAGTGGGTTTTTAAACTTCTTCTTAAGTTAATTTTTTATATAAGTTCTTGCTTTTGTTTCTATTACATGAGCTTAGCAATTTGTCTCTAAAGAAATAGTATTTGTTGAAACTTCCATATTCCTTTGTAGAGCCATACATATTTTAATAATACTCTATTTACGATCATTGTTTTTTTGTTGTTTTGAGAAGATTCACTACATCATTGCAAGCCATCTTAATCAATACTTCTAACCAATTTTTCATACGGCATAACTCCAACTCTTGATGAATGGCCAAGAGTGTAGATCTTAGCTTTGAAGAACCTTTAACTAAATCGTAAAAACTGTTAAAGCTAGGACTGCTAATAAATAAAATAATGTTGAAACAAATGTACCAAATGACGCTGCTGAAAAATTCAGGGTTGAGTCACGACCAAGTCGCTCTCTTTAAGACGTTTCGCGGCTCTGCCCCAAATGTGTGCATGCAGTTCATACAAGACCACGTCGTCTCCAGGATAAAATAAGCCCAGAATTTCCCTATGTCTTGAATTTCTTTGCACAAAAGAAACTCAAAAAACTAGCACTCTTTCTAATTTGCTCGGGAACCAAAAATATCAACCGCAAAAAAAGAGAGAGTTCTCGCCTAAAAGAGAGAGTTCTCGCCTAATAAAGAAGGCTGAGAACTATGAAAAGAGAGAGCTCGATGATTTGGTAAATGAAAAGGTTGAGAAATGAGCTTTATATATAGTGGAGCATGTGGCTAAAAATAGAAAAAGAAGTTTGGTGATAAATCTCAGCAACAGCCACTTTAAAGATTTACTAACTTTGGCCTCCACTAAAAATAGCTTTTACTAAAAATAGCCTAAAGCCAAGTGTCCTCACGTAGATAATCTGTTTTAAGAGAATAACCATTTGTAACAATCTTGACTTGGTCTACACACGTGGCCAAGTCATCTAAAAATAGCTCTCTCTAAATTAAAAAAAAATAAACTCTTTCAAACTTTGATAAGAATAATTAAACTAAATTTGTATATATACAAATATATATCTATCTAGCTTCGTATAATTAATTTTTTTTTCAAAATACAAAAAAGATATCCAACAATCCCCCACTTGTATTTTCGAAAAAAATAATTTTCATCGAGCAAAATTTCATAGTACAATGCATAAGTAAAGGTGTTGTATAACTTGAACCTTCACGTAGTGTTGATGCTCCAAATTTTATTAGAGTAACTCTTAGTTTTGAACTCTATCTCTAACAATCATTACACACACTGTCTACAAGAGTGTAATCCATAAGCCAGCACGATACGGCCATGTGCTTATATCCCGGTTCGGTGATGCTCTAGAGAATTTGGCCAAAATTCCATAGGAAGCGGCCTCACTTCCACATTCACCTAAGTGAATCTATCAACGGTACTCCTGTAGCTAGGTGCCCCACTCTACTTAGAGCTATAGAACTCATTAAGAGTAGATCACTCATCCTAATATCGCTTCAGGATATCATGCTCCATAGGGATGGGTAATATAGCATGCATGATTCGACATATCACTCGCAACTTGTTATTTACCCTTTGAACCTATTTCTTGGGATCTCCAGTCATTTAGGTTGGGTTACTATCACGGTGACTCATCTTAATAGGCTTCAGCCCCATCCCTTGAGAGGCATTCCGAACCCTCTTTCTTGCTAATCCTTTCGTCAAAGGATCAGCCAAGTTCCCTTCAGACCGTACATAATCCACTCTTATAGTACCATTAGAGAAGAACTCTCTAACTGTACTGTGTTTGCGACGAATTTGTCGCTTCTTGCCATTATAATAAGGGTTCTCAACTTTTGCAATAGCCGCGGTACTATCGTAGTGAATAAGGACGGCTGGTATCAGTTTCTCCTATAAAGGGGTATCTGCAAGAAAGCATCTCAGCCAACTTGCTTCTTCACTAGCTGTAGCTAGCGCTATCATCTCAGATTCCATCGTAGACTGGGCCAAAATAGTCTGTTTCTTAGATTTCCAAGAAACTGCACCTCCAGCTATGCTGAAGATGTATCCACTAGTGGCCTTGGAGTCTTCTAACAGGGTGTTCCAGTCAACATCGCTATATCCTTCAAGGACAGCGGGAAACTTATGATAGTGTAATCCGAGGTTCATGGTCCTTTTCAAATACCGCATGATCAGCTCAATAGCATGCCAATGCTCCATACTAGGTCTGCTAGTAAACCTGCAAAGCACTCCAATTGCATAGGCAATATCAGGTCTAGTGCAATCAGTAGCATCACGAAGGCTACCAATAATGCTCTCATACTCAGATTGCTTAACACTGTCGCCAGTGTTCTTGAACAACTTTACACTAGGATCAAATGGAGTACTAGCTGGTTTACAATCAATGTAATTATATTTGTTTAGAATTTTCTCAATATAATAAGATTGGTCTAAAGAAAGTCCCATTTCCGACCTAGTAATTTTAATACCAAGAATTACACCAGCTTCACCCAAATCTTTCATATCAAAGTTAGCACATAGCAGTGTTTTCACATTATTCACAACATGGATATTAGAACCAAATATAAGCAAGTCATCAACATATAAGCAAATAATGGTGCATGCATTATTCTTAGACTTGTAATAAATACACTTGTCACTTTCATTAATTCTAAATCCATTTGAATAACCAATTTGTCAAATTTCTCATGTCACTGCTTAGGTGCTTGTTTTAATCCATAAAGTGATTTATCTAATTTGCATACTTTATCTTCTTGGCCAGAAATAACAAAACCTTCAAGTTGTTCCATGTAAATTTCTTCCTCTAATTCTCTATTAAGAAAAGCAGTTTTAACGTCCATTTGGTGCACAATAAGATCATGAATAGCAACTAAAGCAATCAATACACGTATGGAAGTAATTCTAGTAACAGGAGAATAGGTGTCAAAGAAATCTACATTCTCTCTCTGTCTAAAACCCTTGGCTACAAGTCGTTCCTTTATATTTATCTACCATGCCATCAGGTTTTAATTTCTTTTTAAGAATCCATTTACAACCTATGGTTTTACAGCCAGGAGGGAGGTCCACTAGATGCCAAGTTCTGTTAGATTCTAAAGAATCCATTTCATCATTAATATCTTCTTCCCAAAGGCCAGCATCTAAAGAAGACAAGGCTTCTTGAAGTGTCGTGGGATCCTCTTCTAATGTATATGCATGAAAGTCGGGCCCAAAATCTTTAGTGGCCCTAGCTCGTTTACTCTTCATAGGTTTAATTACTAAATTATCATGCTCCGCATTAATTGGTGTAGTTGAACTAAAAGGTAATGAGCCACCCCCACTACTGCCCCCACTATTCCTCAATTTAAAAGGGAATTTATCTTCGAAAAAATCAACATCATTCGATTCAATAACAACATGATTTTTCAAATCATAAAATCTATAGGCCTTGGTATTAATAGCATACCCAATAAAAACACATTCATAAGCTCTGCTAGCAAGCTTAGACCTTTTAGGATCAGGAATACGCACATAAGAAAGGCAGCCCCAAACACGTAAGTAAGAAATATTGGGCCTTTTATTATACAAAATCTCATATGGGGATAAATTCGATCTAATCTTAGGCACCTTATTAAGAACATGACAAACAGTTAATAAAATCTCTCCCCACCAATGTGAGGCAGCCCCCGAATTTAGTAGCAACAATTAATTCGACAAAAGTTCTATTTTTCCTTTCAGCTTTTTCATTCATTTCAGGTGAATATAGAGCGGTCGTCTCATGAATAATACCAAGTGAAGCATAAAGATTTTTGAAATCAGTTGAGTCATATTCGGTTCCTCTATCACTTCGAAATCTTTTTATTTTCTTATTAAACTGATTTTCAATTTCTAAAGAAAATGTTTTAAACATATCAATTGCTTCACTTTTATTTTTCATGAGATAAAACATAGGAAAATTTTGAATTATCATCAATAAAAGTAATAAAATATCTTTTTCCATTTCTCGTTAAAACACCATCAAATTCACAAATATCGGAATGAATTAATTCAAAAGATTCGGTTTCTCTTAAAACATATTTGTGTGGTGTTTTAGTAATATTTGCTTGGCTGCAAAATTCACATTTTTCGAAATCATTTAGTGATAAAGGGGGTATAAATTCTAGTTTACTCATGTTCTTAATAAGGTGCTTATTCACATGACAAAGTCTAGCATGCCACACATTAAAGGAACAAATCATATAAGCAGAACTATAAGCAATTTTATTAAAGTCAACATTCAGTTTAAAAATCCCATCACAAGCATAACCCTTTCCCACAAACATACCATTCTTAGTAAGAGTAAACATATCAGCCCCAATAGTTTGAACAAAAACAGCCTTATTGAGAAGGAAACCTGAAACCAAATTCTTTCTCATTTCTGGAGTATGCAGGACATCCTTAAGGATGACGATCTTTCCAGAAGTAAACTTAAGCTCGACTTCTCCCGAACCAGCTACCATAGTAGTGTGAGAATCTCCCAACAACACTTTCTTATCTTCAGCTTCAAAATAGCTCTTAAATTGAGCACGATCATAGCAGACATGGCGAGAAGCGCCAGTGTCCACCCACCACCCTTCGAAACTCGTTACCAGATTTATTTCTGATATCATAGCCACGAGTGGCTCTTCCGTAACGTTCGCCTGCGGACGAGGTCGACAAGCGTTCCGACAGTTCCGTGCCATATGCCCAGGCTTATGACAGTTGTAACAGAGAAATTCTCCATTATTACTGTTATTAGATTGAGCATTTCTGTTCTGATTATTAGGGCGGTTACTATTCTGTCCCTGATTTTGATTCCCGTTCTGGTTTTCACCATTTTGATTTTTGTTCTGATTTTTTTTAATTTTCTGGTTTGGTTTCAAAGCAGCAGGTGTGGAAGAGCAAGTATGATTTCAGTTTGAAACAACCAAAACCTCATCTTTTTGGTCTTGTTTATGGTGTTCCTCCTAAATTCGGAATTTGGTGATCAAACTTTCCAAAGAAAATTCTTTAGACTTATGCCTTAGATTATTCTTAAATTCTTTCCACAAAAGGAGGCAGTTTATCAATTATCACTGCTACCTGAAACTGTTCATCTAGCGGAATGCCTTTAGAAATAATTTCGTGAGCAATTTTCTGAAGTTCATGGGATTGAGCAACCACAGACCTGTCATCCGTCATCTGAAATTTCAAATAACGACTGACAGCGTATTTCTTAATCCCAGCTTCTTCAGTATCATATTTTTTTTGAAGAGCATCCCACAGTTCCTTTGAAGTTTTGCACGATAAATAATAATCGTAAAGTTCATCACACAATCCATTCAGAATGTAATTTTGACACAGAAAATCTTTGTCAGCCCAATCTTTCAAAGTTTTCTGATTTTCATTCGAAATTGGTTCTGGAAAGATTGGTTTTTGAGTTTGACAGATGGAATCCAATTTTTTTGTAGTTAAGTAGAAAAATATCTTTTGTTTCCATCGCCTGAAGTGTATACCCTCAAATTGAAATGGTTTGTTTAGTTCAACAGTTCCAGATTTCGTCTCAAATGCCATTACAAAATTATAGCAACCAAATTACAAGAAAATAGCAGAATAAACCATCTTAAAATTGTTGAAGCTAGGACTGCTAATAAATAAAATAATGTTGAAACAAGTGTACCAAACGACGCCGCTGAAAAATTCGGGGTTGAGTCACGACTAGGTCGCTCTCTTTAAGACGTTTCGCGGCTCTGCCCCAAATGTGCGCATGCAGTTTGTACAAGACCACGTCGTCTCCAGGATAAAACAAGCCCAGAATTTTCCTCTGTCTTGAATTTCTTTGCACAAAAGAAACTCAAAAAACTAGCACTCTTTTTAATTTGCTCGGGAACCAAAAATATCAACCGCAAAAAAAGAGAGAGTTCTCGCCTAATAAAGAAGGCCGAGAACTATGAAAAGAGAGAAGAGAGAGCTCGATGATTTGGTAAATGAAAAGGTTGAGAAATGAGCTTTATATATAATGGAGCATGTGGCTAAAATTAGAAAAAGAAGTTTGGTGATAAATCTCAGCAACAGCCACTTTAAAGATTTACTAACTTTAGCCTCCACTAAAAATAGCTTTTACTAAAAATAGCCTAAAGCTAAGTCTCCTCATGTAGATAATCTGTTTTAAGAGAATAACCATTTGTAACAATCTTGACTTGGTCTACACACGTGGCCAAGTCATCTAAAAATAGCTCTCTCTAAATTAAAAAAAAATAAACTCTTTCAAACTTTGATAAGAATAATTAAACTAAATTTGTATATATACAAATATATATCTATCTAGCTTCGTATAATTAATTTTTTTTTCAAAATACAAAAAAGATATCCAATAAAAACCCTCCACCCATTTCCCTCAGCGTCTTCCCACGAGCCCTCTAAAGCTAGTTTTTTTTATTTTTGTTTACAAAGCCTACAATATTGATCTTAATATCACATGCCTGAAAAATAAATTTAAGGGTTAGCTGTTACTTTCCTTCCTTCTAAATAAAATAAAAAGGATTTTTAAAAATTTACTTACCTTGTCCCTAAGAACCGTTTTGGCGTCAAATTACATAAGTTAACTTAACTGGAACTCTCTCCTCCACTATGCCAAACCGTTGGCACTCCACGTGCTTACCCACGAATTCTTTATTTTTAAGAAATTTTTTTCCTAAAATTGGATTGATTCGGTATCCGACGATGAGAAGATTACAATTTGGTTCAATTGGAATATCTTTCATGGATAAAAAGTGTGCTTTATATATCACCACCTTTTGTAGTTTATTGAATTCTTTTGGTAATTTTCATTCACTACAAGAAATCTTTAATATGGTTATAGATATTTTTATGAACCTAAAATTCACGACATAATTATATGTACGAGTCTTAACTTAGCCTACTATGTTGCCGTTATATAAAAAATTAAAGGCCCACTTTTTTTTCCCTAATTTTGTTATGTTTCCTCAAACCTTATTTTCTTAAAACAAAAATTAATCTAGATACCAAAATTGCTCTCTCGTACTCTTTTCGTTGTCTCCATCAGTCCATATATATTCCTCACCAATCGTGCAATCACCTTTCAGCTCTCTATCCATTCTGAATCTAGATATGTTGTAAAACGTAGCTAGTATGAATTTTTATTTTTATAATACACAATTTGTATTTTTTTTTCTTCCTAAACATTAACTTTGACAAGGTTTCAATTTAATTTTTTTTATTATATGCCTTGGATGATGAGATATAAAGATAAGAATGAATTAATTTAATAGCATATATTAATTTTTAATGGTTTGGGTAGTAATTATGTGAATTGGGAAGTTAATATAACTTGTAATATTAATAAGTAGTCAAATTTCGCGCATTGCTTTATTAATTACTTAGCTGTTTTTTTTTGCATATTATCTTTTGTATAATTTAATTTTTGAAGAAAAATATAAAAATATTATACAAAGGCTTTGTTGCTTAGATAAATTAAATATTATTATGAATAGGTTATATTTTGAGACGTGACTATTAACATGGGTGGTAATGCTATTTTGTTTAGTTAATCGTTATGGACCTCATACTATATAAATAATGGATCTATGGAGAATATTTTTAGATTATTTTTTATTCTCGTGGTTTTTATTTCGGCATAAAAGAAAATCTTAATATCAGTTTCAAAAATTGAGTTAATTGGTGGTATATGTTTCCTATTTATTACTTTTTAAGCAAAAACTAACATTACTAGTTAAAATAATAAAATGTACTAAATAATATTTTTAATTATGATATTGATTATTTATGACAACAACATTGTGTTTAAACAATTAATTATGACAACTAACAGCTATTCTAAACTGAAAAATTGTGACGACGACTACTTATTTAGATAATCATAATTGATTATTTATAATAGCGAACACAATATAAAACGGTAGTTGTAACAATCAATGATATATGTGAACTATTTTTTTATGGGCAAAAGATATATGTATGATGACATCGTAATCGATACGAAGCTATTGTGACGTTAGTTGTAGAAATGGGGCAAAACACATCTCAAAAGATTAATTAGTTGTTACAAATATGTTTGTAACGAATTTACTTACTTTTTGTGGCGGCTTTATACTATCACCAAAGAGTTTATATGTTGTAGTGATTGAACCAATGATGGGTCTTGCCTTCAACATATACAATAATTTTTTAAGACTGAGTATTCAATCTTCAATTAAATCATCGATCTTCAGCACTCTTTCGTCCTATGTAGAAAGGGGAATATAAGTGTATAATTTTTATATATTTGAAAACTCTAATTAAATAAACATTTAATTTATAAATAAACTTGTATTGCTAAAAATATTAACATGCCCTAATTCAAAATTAAATATGATCGATAAAGAGAATAAGAATATATATATATATATATATATTATTGAGTTATAATCCCACTACCATTTGGTATTTTTGAAAAAAATTGAGTTGCATGAAACATTTTTATGTCTACGTTTGAGTCATTAATCCATCCACCAAGCATGCTAAATGGTAAAGGTATGCAAAATTTGGCTCTCGACGGCAGTTACCTTAACCGATACACATTGTATCAATTGTGCATAGCCAATACAGTGTGCATCTGATGTTATTTTATTTTCTTAGAAATGGCATATTCGATGGACTATAGACATCGGCCAAGATAATTTTTAAATTTCAAAATTTTCTCACATTAACCCTTAACGACTCTTTTAACTTCCTACAAATTAAAAACACACCCACACTTTTTTCTTCATTCATTATTTCCCTTATTTTTTTCTCTCATTTAAATTTTCAAGTTTGATTTATATTGGATTGAGGGGCATTTTTTATTTTATTTTTGGGAGTAAAACTCTAGTTTTTTTAATTTTATATTTTGTTTAAGCTTTTTTAATTTATTATTTGTATTTTACTAATTATGTTTAGATCTCACGAAGCTAATATGACACCATTCGAGGACAAAGCACTTTGTCAAGCCTATATTTAAGTAAGCTTCAATTCGGTAAACAATGCTAATCAAATGGTCAACATATTATGGAAAATTATCCTTATGATATACCACCAACAACGCGATATTGTAATTGGAAGAACCCAACCATCTTTTCAATCGCAATATCAAACAATTAGTTCTTCCATTATTCTATTTGTCGCTAAGTTATCACTTGAAATGAAAAATCAAGAAAGCGAAACAAACGAAGTGGATTGGGTAAATTATGTTAAACAAAGTGTTTTCTTTAATATTTTTAGTTTTAACATCGTATTTAACGAAAAAAATTTACAACTTTTTGTCTAAGTCTATAAAGCTTGAGAAAGTTAAAAAATTGAGAAAAATAAACCTTTTGCTTTTTAGTAACTATTACCAAATTCTAAAGGAACACAAAAGGTTCGACTCAAGTACAACATCATTAAATTCGCAATATTCTCATTATGGTCCAAGCGACAGCGCTAGTTTATCTATTAACATAGGTGACGACTCTTCCCCTATTAGCATTGAAGGGGCTAACAAAAATAGGACTATAGGAAGAAATAAGACTAAATAAAAACAAAAGAAATAAAGGATACAGAGAAAAGTATTTGAATGCAAAACGCATCACTTCAAAGAGTATTGAGATTTTCTCATATTTATGAACAAAATATGATTACAAATCATACAAACTTGGGGGAAATGCGTGGATAAATGGAGCATTGTACTAAATGTAGGAAGTACAAGGCGTGAGAATCCACGTTTTAGATGTCAATTCCTGTAGGAGGCAATTCATCCAGTTTTCCCGATTATTTGAAAAATGGTTCGTTTAATTTGAGAAAAGGTGGTGCTTTTGTAAAAAGAAATATAATCGCCAGTTTTTTTTTACTAAACAAACAAAAGTGGGTATGAAAGAGGATCATTTATGAATTAAATGACCTTTTAAACACAATTGGTGATAAATTAGTTGATTTGGAGGTTTGGGAATTAAGTTACGAATCGGGAAGAGTTAGGCACCAAATTTTCCCTTTCAATCTCCAAGTAGGATATACGTGTATTTAAAATCGATAACTTGCATACTTATTAATATCATAGTGTATCATTCCATGTTTTTAGAAAAAATGGGATTTTGGTGTGGGGATAGAATGTGTGTGCTTCGTATTTCGCCCATATGATTTGTGTGTGATTTGAAAAGATGATTTTGATAATGATAGGTAGAAAACAAGCATTTTTAATATAAAGTTCAGGGTTTTCGGAAGCTAATTAAATTTGTTATCGGATGTTCGATCGTCCTCGATACTCGTTCATCAATAGAGTACCAAAGTTCATTGATTTAAACCTGCATTGATGAATCTAGTACTCTTGTATCAAGTGTTTTATATATATTTCGTGATTTATAAATTAAACTGGATACAAATGTTTAACAATTCTTCGTGGAACAAAAGCCAATATTTTATGGATAACAAATAAATATGAGTTTGAAACGACTATAATTCGTTCCACGCCTTAGGTTTTGAAAACAAATTTAAATAGATTCTGGAATGATTCATAGATAACAACAATTTAATCATGCAAGTATTTGATTATAACCTAATAAATTTGAAGTTAAATAAATAAATAAAGCCGGATAAAATTAAAATATACTTAAGAGCCTTGAAAATAGATTAATATAATTTTATAGCACTATTCCTAAAGTTCCCGAACTAACTAATGATCAGATTTATAGGATTCGGATTAAGGTGGTACTTGTTAATGGAAAGCTAGAGAGGTTGGTCACCACAATAAATTGAATTAAAATGTTCCAATTCAATTATATCCTCAAAAAGTTTGTCATTACCACCATTTCTAGGCTTTATTTCAACCATATGCTCGCTATATATGTCAATGCAATTGGGACTAGGGGTTGCCCTTTAACTGAAGTAAAGCTATTTTCTTAAATAAACAAACAAACTCCTTATATGGTATATTTGAGACAACACAAATACTGCAATAATGGAATTAGTTAGGGCAACTAATTGAACTTACTCGCTTGACAAAAACCGAGTGTGAGAACTGTTACTTGATGACATCAAATGAGTAACAATTCACACTTGGTATATTTAATGCGAGTTACAACATAATATGCTAATAACAAACTCTAATCATACTCGTCTTATGTCAAGCGAGTAAAAAGTAACTCACCCGGCTGATATTATGTGAAAAAATCTTTATACACTCGCTCTATGTTAAGCAAGTAAACACAATAACTGTGAACACACTTGCATAATGTAAAAGGAGTTTGTTCAACAATATTCAATCAATTTCAAGAGAGTTACAATCCACAATACTCAGTGAATGTCTAGCGAGGGAACTTTCATCCTTAAAAACCTATACTCTGCAATAGGGAGCCGAATGTTTTTTGACAAATGCACTTGATATATGTTGAATTGGTGATCTATTCAGTTTTTTGCAATTTATTCAATACATAGTGCCGTGTATATATACAATGAGTAAATAACAAAAAAAAAAACATATTGCGATACGAAATGACAAGCTTAACTCTCTTTCATGAACTCTTTTGTGTGTCACACTTTACTTATACCATATATTTTCTCTCTAACTCTACAGTTCTCTCACTACTACTCATTGGGTTTAGTTAGGGTTTTATTTTGCTTCCACAATAATGCTACTTTTTTACTTGCTTGTAGTAAATCAATGATTTTGTTGTTGTTGTTTTGCTTTTTGATTGAGAAGAAGAAGATGAGCAAGGGACTAAGTTGTCTGTTACTTGGATTTCTAAGAACAAAGTGAGTTTGAATGTAGCATGAGCATTCACTACCTCTTTCGATGTTAATATGATTATACGATATTAATATGATTTTATATTCGTTGTTTTCAAATGCTGGGTAATAACTTCTCGGTAATAGCATGATTGTATAGTGTGCAAGTAAAAGATTCTCGTACATTTTTCAAGTGAAAGTGTAACCAAATGCTTTGTTGGGTTAGCAATAACATCTACTTAAAAAAGGTGGGTGATAAAAAATTGAACAAGATAAGGAGAAATAAATAAAAAATAGATGAAAAAAATTAAGGTTTAAAGATAAAGGGAACAACAACTAATCTTTATTTTTTTAATGAAAAAAATAAAGTGAGCCTGTTTGTTTGCTCTTCAATTTACGAATTGAGCTAACAGCTATTTATGAGTTATCTAATTTGAACTTTTGGTTGCAAAATGAACTAGTATATAAAATTATGAACTTAAGTTAATACATTTAAGATATTTAATGAAAAGATAAATATATAGTTGAAAATTACATAACTTATAACTATCATATAAGTTAATGCAAAAAAAAAAAAAACTCACATCACATAATTTTTTTAAAAAATGAAAAAATTACAGTTTGTTAATCTATATTATAAAACACTATTTTTGACTAAAACTTTATCCAAAAAATATAAAAATCTAATGATTAAAAATATACATGTTATGTTGTTGATTAATTCTACACATTTGAACGAGTTTTATGCACCACGTCAAGATGTCACATCAAAGTTAAAACACTCACACCAATAATATACACACAAAAAACTCTTACAAACCAATAATTTTGTCTATATTAAAAATTCCATAACTTAAAATAAAAAATAAAAAAATTGAAATTTAATATTTAAAATATACAAAATCAATTAAACAAGATCCATAATGACTCCAGAATTATGTAAAAAAATAAAGAAAATTTATTGAGTAACATTTAAAGACGTACTTTATGTGTTCGTACATTATTGGTCACTTTAGTCTGTCATTTTAATGAGTGGTCACAATACATCAATCCAATTTTTGGACTATTTTCAAATTATACTAATAGACTGATTGGATTATTTTCACATCTGGCCTTGAATTTAATTTGTTAAAAAATATTTTGCAGAGAACAAAATAAGATTAAAAAATATGATTAAAATATTCTTTAAAAAATGAAAAAATAAGTCAGTCCAGTCCGATCTATTTTTAGTTTTTTTAACATGAAGATACATTGAAATTGCGTTTCGGTTGTTCAAAATATTAGACTAGGCTAGACGATGCGCTTAAAATAGACTAATTGATATTTATCGATTAAGAATCGTTACACGTTATTCTTTTTTATCATATTATCATATTTGTTTTATTTTACCATGCCATATGGCACGAGTATACCCTAATTTACAATGAAATAGTTATAAATGATATAATTTATGCAATCAAACAAATAATAAATGAGTGTTTATTTTTGCTTCTAAATGCTTAATGGGTGTTTATTCAACTCCACCATATTCTCCAAGTTATGCACGTTCAACAAGGCCTTTACAAATTCCAAGTTCTTCCCAATCTCCAACTCCGTACGCCGCTCCAAATTCAACATCTTCAACTCCTCAACTTCTTAAAATAAAATATCCTAGTAATGAGGGTAATTGTAGAGGGTTTCATAGAACCGGTGGAAGCAGGAACGATTGTTCATCATCGTCTGATACTTGAATTTGAAAGAAAAGTGAACGTCGTTCATATTTTGGGGGATGATAGTGAGCCTTTATATCTTGATGTACAGGGGTGTGCCACCACTATCGAGAACGTTTTAGGTGGTTTTGTGGTGTGGCCAATATATTTTATTTAGTTCCAGTTCTAATTGTTATAGTTTGTTTGTGTTAAACTTAAAGTCTATTATTTGAATATTAATTAGGATATGTTATACTCATAGTTCTAATTGTTTTTAATCAACTTTATGTAGTGATAAAATTAGGTTTTAGTATATGTATTTTGCTTTTAATGTTGGTAGATATATTAGTATTATTAGAATGCAATTGAAGCTTTATATCAAAATACATTGTTTTATATTTACTTCTAAACAGGGAAAAAATAATTTGATTTTCAAATTTTTTAGATAATTTTTTTGAATTTAATTTAATAATTGTCACCGTTATTAACCGTGACAAACAACTATGACAAAAGTGAGAATTAAATTTTTCTATTTTTCACGAACAATGACTATAGCAAACCTTAAACCTTGCTACAGTCATTAATTGTAGCAAAGATTTACAATTGTCATGGTCAACGACCGTGGCAATATACAGTCATTATTACAGATCAAATTCACACTTTTTATCGGACTTGTCATGGTGTTCGACTATGACAAAGGTGTTCAATTGTAAATTTGACAATTATGAATTGGTTAGTTTTTAATTTACATGCGTTTGAAAAATCTAAGTATGAATTAAAATATTATGAATTGACTAATTTCAAAGTGTTTAGCGATTAAAATTTGAAATAAGATAAATTTTCTATTCTTAAGCACAACAATAACTTTTATACACATACATTTGTTTCTTTGTACCCAATTTTTTTTATCAACATAAAATTATTTAATTATGTTACTGTTATTAAAACTAATTCTAAGAGTAATTCAATCAAAAATGTCGAATTTAAATATAAGTATAAAACAACATCAAAACCCTAAAATAAATTTAGACACGTATATATATATTCTTTACTAACATAAAAATATTTTAAAGTGCCTCAACTTAGCATATTTGAATTTTTTTTTAAGAAACAAAAAATTCAACAAAAGCTAAACCACACAATCCAAAAATAATGTACAAAAATCATAATATAATACGGTCATACAAATAATAAAATATGATCCAAACTTTAAAATATATATCATAATCAACATAAAAATTGACACTATTTCTAAAGTTATAAAATAGACAAACCCGATTACTTAAGATAATCATTCCACATACTAATCACAATGGAATCCTATAATGCTTAGGCTTCTTGAAGCTATCTTCTGATTGACGATGTTTGTACAACTTCATGAGGCTGGCCTTCTGATCAGACGCTAATGTTTGTGTTTTGTACTTGAGAATCACATTCTTCACAAACCCAATCATCACCCCCACATTCCATGTGAACATAGTTATGCAAAACACATAATAAAACAACAAATTTGGCTTGAGTAAGAAATGAAAATGGGTGTGACATCTTTAAAATAGTAAACTATGCCTTAAGAATGTCAAATATTCTCTTAGCTGCATTTTTTTAATGAAGAATGACGATGGTTAAACAATTTATTTGCATTTTTCGATGCTTGACAACCATTACAAAATTCTTTTAAATGATACCAAACGTCCCAATATAGTGCAATAAAATTTGACAAATTGGGGAACCCAACATAAATAATGTAAAATTTACCTGATTAAAGAGAGAATATAACTTTAAAAATAAATATAATTTTTGTAAAGAGTATAAGTTAATATATATTAAAAATGGATATTACATTCTAGTACTTTAAAGTCCTTCTCCCGTGCAGCTAGTAAGACACAACCATTTGCGATTGATCCCTCCCATCCCACTAAAGCATATGTAAATCTCAAGTCAAAAGAACAGGTTAACATCAAATTTTATGATATGTTGCATTTTCTATCTCAAAGTAAAGTTTGCTCATCAGTACCAAAAATGACGGAAGCATAAGTGCCATTAAGAGCCCCATGATAATCATTCATTAAGAAAATGATATTTAGATTCTTGTATGAAAACTATAAATCATTTACATGCATCATAATTTTAATAAGAATTACATGAAAATAAGGATAATATCTAGAATCAGTTAAAATCTCCATCGGTGTATTGTTGGAAGAAGGTCAAATAAAATTAGTAGAGAGCTTTGCCGAGGCATCTAATACTTGATTGAAATATTGATTCATTGTTTCACATGAATGTTTAAATCGCTCTTGAACTAAACAATTTTTAGCACCATGTCCAACTATGAACAAAAAAACAAGGGTAATTGCTTTTTAATTGCGACATGTGAAGTGTCATGTACTATACCTTCTTTTCTCATAATGTCGCATAAGTTGTGAAATACCGGTAAATCCAGCCGACAAACCTCCTGACATTGTACTTTATTACCATTAAGAGTATTCAAGGACTTAAGAATCTTCGCTTCATTCAACTCTTCCATCCCTTGCAAATTCTCTACACAATTTTTGTATTTTGTAAACCCACTTGCTTTAACCTTTTGTTCCACTCTAATATTGGAAACGAAAGCCATCTCAAAGAAAGCATTAGCTATTTTATCTCCCATCTTAAGCCGTGGCTTCTTTCGACTTGAACTTGTTATAGTATAATCAACTTTGCGCTTCTTAGGCTTTCCACTATCCAATTGAGAAATTGAGTTTAAACTTTAATTTGATCAATTTTGTGTCGCATAAACTTCTTTTGCTGAGGGTTTTGTTGATTTCGAGACTTGTATTGTATTAGCATTAATATTTCCCTCTTCAGATGCTACTAGAACACTTGAAATTTGATATTTTTTAGTAGCTCTCTAGTTGACCTATTTCCAAAGTACATTAATAACTTTCTATAAGTATTTACAATTTTCATAACTTATGTGCAATGAATTATCTTCAAATAAAATTCAAAGTCAATCATACAAAGGAAACCATTTTCTTTGAAAAGCATTCGCATCACTATTAACCTACATTTACACTTGTAAGTACTTTTTTACATAGCATTAAATATCAACTAGCTAACCAAAAAAATTTACTTACCACAAGATAGTCTTCCCATTCCTTATCAATCTCAGAAACCATTTTTTAGTATCATCCCGACCAAATCCACTCACTTTGAGTAAAAATTTAATAATTCTAAATTCTTTCTTCAACACAATATAATGATTCTTGATTTGAGGTACATCCAAATTTGTATTAAACCTATTATTTTATAACTTACGTGACCTTCAATATACCTCATTCTTGAGCCTACTTTGAGTGATTCCTCCTCCATTATAATGCTCAATAAAAAGTTCTACCAAGTACGCATCACGTGATGGCACTTACTCCGTTTTCAATTAGGTTTCCATCATATCTTGTGAATTTGTCATTTGGCTTTCCAATTATATATATGCATAAAACAATGTTATTAGACTAATTAAAAATATCTATTAGACTAATATATGTATTAATAATTAACATAAGTATTTTTTTAGTGATGTACGAGTTGTAGTCAGCAAAAAGCAAACACTTTTATATACATACAAAATAACTTCCTAGTTTAATAATTAAAAGTTAGTAACCTTCATTGTAATACTCTAAACTTAAGAGGTTAGTAAAGTTCGTATTAGGCTGAAGCCAAGGTGTGAATTTGTGAGTTGTCGCATTAGCGAATGTGAGCACTTATCTCCCACCACTCACCATTGCTCCAATGGTGCAAAAACAGTAATAATAATAATAATAATAATAATAATAATAATAATAATAATAATAATAATAATAATAATAATAATAATAATAATAAACAATTGGTGTTTTACATTGAATCTCTTATTATATTTTAAATTATCTCCAAGCAAGAATATTCAAACTTACAAACATCTCATAGTTATATCATTTTCTAGATTCTTCAAATTTATTGATAGAAGTTACAAATATAATTTAGAACTTTGAAAGTTTATAAGTATATATACTAATCAGGCTAATCTAGAGCTAACCCAAAATGAAAAAGAAGACTTGATCTC
The DNA here is from genome assembly GCA_021464415.1 of Lonicera japonica. NCBI lineage: Eukaryota > Viridiplantae > Streptophyta > Magnoliopsida > Dipsacales > Caprifoliaceae > Lonicera > Lonicera japonica. The sequence continues at coordinate 20,273,417 of CM038468.1, forward strand.
TTTTGATCAAACTATCAACTATTGAAGTTTTTCCTTTCACGCAACAAGATCAAATTTATTAAACGTAAAATTATTTAAGATCATGAGCAACAAAAATTGGGGTCAATAACAAAAGGGTAAAAAAAAAGGAAACTCTATGACAATTTCATGTTCCCCTGATTCTTGAAGTATAAAACATGCTAATTGATCCAACAAAACAAAAAAGCAAAATACAATACAGCAAACCATTAATTCTTTTACCAACAAAAATAAAATCACACACACGTCACTAAAAAAAATGTTTATTTGGGACGGCTTTAGCCGTGCCTAAAAGTTTATTAGCCATCCCTAAAAGTTTTTTAGGACGACAAACGATGATCTTAATTGATGGGCATCCCAAATGTTTAAGGGACGGCAGCTGCCGTGCCAAATGACTTTGAGGAACGACATTTTAGTACGACCCATAAAATCTCATAACATCAAATCTTTGGGGACAGTTAATATAGCTGACCCTAACACTCATCTTTAGGGACAATTGTTGCCGTTCCTAACATATTGGCACTAAAAATTTATTCGCCAAAATCTAGGTTAGCGCGAACTTATAAGGGACGGCATATAGTATTTAGATCGGATTAGCCGTGCTAAAAAATGTCATAATGTTTAATCCAACTATTTTATTAAGGATGAGTTGGTCGTGCCAAAAGGGATATTAGGGATGGGAAATCGTCCCTAAAAGTTCATTGCTGGAAAAAGATTTTTTTATAATTTTGTTTCCTGTTATGAATGAAAGCTAATATTAGTTTTACATTAATCATTACGAATTCATCATCAATTCCAATCACACAAAAGAACAAAGCAAAACGAAACACTTGAAAATTAATATAATTAATTAATAAGTAAATTAAATCCTAAAAGCTATTACATATATGTTCTAAAAAGAAAAGACCTATTAACTCCTAAATGTTCAAACATTAAACAAAGCAAACACAATTAGTCTTAAATTGTATGTTTCAAACCAAAGAAAGCATAACCCCTTTAATTTTAACAACAAAACATAAGTATCCAAATTCTTCCAAAATGAAAAATTATCATACTTGATTGTCTTCCCTTGAGGTTCTAATATGAGTCTCTTCATTGAGAACTTGTCACGTAAATGAAAGTATAATCAGTAAGTTTATTATGGAACAAATTCCTCTTATATATATATATATATATATTAGCAACACAATCTTAAAATATACATGTCCAAAATTCAATCCTTTAAGTATTAACATCCTAGAGGAACTATCATAAATCCTACATTTATATAAATAAATAAATAATAATAATAATAAAGCAATCCAAAAAAGTGCATAAATGAGCAACAAACAAAGACCCACTAATTCTACATTTACAACTCTAAAACAGTCTTCAAATGCTTAGTAAAACAAAGTACAATTCATAGTAAGTGGGGCAACTAAATAGTCCTCAAATGCCTTCAAATACGCAGCCAAATTTTGCCAAATGGTAATCCTTTATACGCCTAGAAAATAGGGTAATATCCAAAGAATTAACCTTAGTAATTATAGCCTCAATTAATCCAAAAATAAAGTACCAAGCCCATAAATATCCAATCAGATACAAATGTTAGTCTTATATAATAGCAATTAGATATTACTAAGTAAATTTGATATCCATTAGATTTTATAACTCTTCAATAGTATTTAGTTCAACGTAAAAATAACCAAGTATAAAGATTTAGGTTTAGTAATTATGATTTAATCCTCTGCGCACACTTGAAGTTTGAATTAATGTAAATATATAATGTATAATAATATCATAAGAGTTCGTAATTAGCAATTTCTAGTTGGGATCATTCATAGTAAAAATTTAAATCTAACACACATATATAAAAAAGGAAGAATGCTAATGTGAAATTCAAATTTGTACCTATGATTGGCTGGAAGCCTCAATGGTATCATCCGGAATCGTGAGCCCTGCTTGTCATAACAATGTGAGGACATACTTCTTACTCTTGTTGAATACTTGCTCAAGCTCTTCTTTAAGACGGATTCTTTTCTCTTAGGTCTCTTCTCATATTTGAGCAATCTCAATTTCTATATGAATAAGTATACAATTCAACTTCTATATGAAATATTGTAAGCGTGTGTGAAAATGGTAAGTAAGATGAAATTTTATACCTCTATGTCAGCTGTTCCGCCATTTTCATTAAAATTACCATCTTTCCTTGTCGCGTGCCGCGAAAAACACTAAGTTTGTTCATCGGCATTCTTTTTGTTTTAACTATTTATAGTGTAATGAAAAAAAAATTAAATAGAAAATATGAATATTTACATGATTATGATTATTATTATCATATGTGTAATAAAATAAAGATGTGCTTAATCAACATTTAGTAACCTCATGAATAACAATAGCAAATGGCTTTCTCCTCGTCCTAAGATGGGCATAAAGGTGTGAACAATTCTTTGCATTTTAAGCCGTGATCCATTGCAATATAAGTTAAAGTATATGAAGCTTCTTCCTAATAAAGCTAGTATAAATATTATAACAATTAACATTTAATTCAACAATGAGTGATACTTGTGATTCTTCAGTTCCCCAATAAATCACCAAATTTTTCCATTGAGCAGGATTAACTAGCTGGGTAAATGTGCCAATCGCTCCTTGTTTGTTGCATATGCATTGTAGTAGTTCTTCTTTGTTGTATTCTTGAACTTTTTCTCACTAGCTCTAATACTTGAAAGCTATTTGTTTGTAACCATCGGGAGCATTTGTATTGTGCTACAGACAATTAATAAAGAAAATTAACAAAAATGGATGCTATGTATAATCAATTTAACTTGAAATGCTTCGTAGAGTTTTTCCTGCACATTTTTTCATGTGTCAATTTTTTTTTTCATATGATCCCATGATGGTGCATCCCGAAGAAAATAAATGCCATTGTTGTGCAAAGTTCCCCAATTGAGTCGCCAATTTATGCTTATTTTCACTGATCGATTAGCACAATTCATTCCAAACAAGATTTTTTTCTACATTGCCCCATCATGTCCGCGATTTGGCACTTCCTCGACTTTGCTAGCAACTAAGGAGGTTTGTAACATGTTGAAATGGTTGTTAAATGATTTTAGTATGCTTCATATTGAATTTTTGCAACTGTGGGTGTAACAAGCATCTGTTATGTGGAACAGGCGACTGTTTGGAATGGTTTTGGATTAGTTTGATCTCGCTGTTAAAGAGGCACTAGTCGTGGACCTAACAGGTGCCTGTTGGTTAGTCGGTGGCACAGATTTAAAGGCTTCCTGAGCTTTTTTTCTCCCACTTTCTACCTTTTTCATTCTGAAAAATAAAGCAAAGTTGGTTTTTTCTTTTTAGATTTCATATATTTCTACACTCTGAAATTCGATTTGGCTTTAGGAGAAATTATTTTATGCGACGTGGAGATTACGATGATGTAGGAATTTTGGGATTTCACCCAACGGGGTTTTAGTCTTCATCTTCATCTTTTTCTATTCCTTTGGACTTGTTGAATTGAGGTAGGGGTTTAATAGTTTTAAAAACTCGATAATACGATTTTATTGTATGATAATCATCATGTTTTAATTGGTAATTGTATTACAAATTATTACATGATGAAATGATGACGTTTTATGATTTATAAAGTCATGAGCATGTGATTTGAAGCAAGATGTGCCATTTATACTTGATATACATGTGTTATTTGATGTACATGGATATCCCTTAAATGTATGGATGTTATATATTGATAAAATTAATTAATTGATAAATTATATACATCAAGGGACATGTAAAGAGATTTATTAGAGTTATATGACACAAGTTGTTTCAAATGTTCATTTGTTAGTATATTATGCATATTGTGTATTACTATTGTGTCAACCGGACTTGTGGAGATCTTTTAGCAAGCTCGGATTATTCTTATGGCCTATTGTATGGGTGTATATCTCTTATCTATGATGCCGAAAGCTTCTTATGTTTGTTGTATTATTTTGGATGTGATATGATCCCGTGGTTGATCCGATTGTGATTCTATTGTGGCCCTTCGATGATGAAGGAAATATGTATTGACTGGTACTTGCCGATGTGAAATAAATAGGGCTTAGTGCCCCCTGGGTTGAAAATCCCTAAACTCCCGAGGGACAACAATGAGGTCGGCTGTCTAGAGCTAGCGGTGAATACCCCAAAAATCTAGGCCTCGGCAATGCACTTATGATTCTGAGATATGATATTGATGGACATGTGGTCCAAATCTATTATGATATGATGATGATCTTTCCTGGGCTGAGAGAGGTATATTGTAATCGTATTCTGATTATTCTCTAGGGCGGTCAAGCCTATTCTTATTCTTATGATTATGATTCAGCCCGGCTTCGGTATTCTATTGATATAATGGTTGATACCATTGAGGTAACTTGCATATGCACATGCTTGCATTATTTTATCGATTGAGCCATGATTTGCAATTAAACTGCTAATTACGTTTTATACGTATTTCTTCCTGTTATTTTTCCCTATTGAGTTTTAAGCTCACCCCATTTTATAAAACAAATTCAAGTATCCAAGAAACGGATAAGACTGAGGAAGCGACTGGGTTGGTAACGACGTAGAGGGCTCTAATACCATCTCATTTTTGTTATACATATGTGTATATGGCAAGCCACGGCTAGCCTAAGTTATTAATTATTTTGTAATACATGTTGACAAGATTTGTTTGTCTTTTGAATTACATGTATGCGGGTGTTATACTCTTGTTTTACATTATGGCCTACACCATGAGTATCATGTTTGATTGTTCCATGTTATGTGATGTACTTGGATTTTTTATTTCATTATTTACATTTGACCTACTTTAGCTAGTTTAAGGTGGGTTAGTGACGCCCAAGTCTTAATTACTGGTGTTATCCTGCTAAGTAAGGCAGAGGTATTACAATTTGGTATCAGTGCATAAGTTTGCGATTTACTTAGGCTGTGGGACGAAATATGTGGGATATGAGATAAATTGTATTATCTGTGAATATATGTACATCAGATTATCATGATGTTCTTCTTGTTTTCTTATAGTAAATGACAACTCCACTGGATGATAGGAAGAACCATGCCATTCACGAGAGTTCCATCTCAAGAGGGGAGTCTGTAGATGCTGTTCGGGCGATGGCCCAGGAGTTGGCAAATGTGTTAAGTTTTATTGAACAACCTCGAGATAGGATTTAAGCAAGTGAGAATCGGGCTAGGTGGCGCTTGAGAAGTTCAAGAAGTTGTCTCCTCCTACTTTCAATGGGATGTTCGGTCCCGATACTACAGAGTAGTGGCTCGATCAGATAGAGAGAGACTTTGATGTTATGCATTTGCTGGATGATATGAAACTCAACCTTGGTACATATCAATTGATAGACTAGGCGGGTGTCTGGTAGAGGAATGTGTCGAGGAGGGCGGATGCTCCCACTACCTGGGAGTAGTTCACCCTATTGTTCTTAGAGTGTTATTTCTCTCCGGTCTATCATAGCATCAAGAGGGATGAGTTTCGTTCCCTTATTTAGTGGTATATGTCCGCGACAGAGTATGAGGCGAAGTTCAAGAGTCTTAGCCGTTTTGAGAAAGGTTTAGATAGTGATCTTGATGAGAGGATGCGTTTGTTTCTAAAAGGGTTGAAGCCTTCTATTAGATAGAAGGTGTATCACTTAAATTATAACAGTGTGACTGAGGCTGTAAGTTGGCCATAAAAGTCGAGCAGGAGAGGGCCGATGCTAATAGACCCCTATAGAGGAAAAGGCGTATCTAGGGAAAAAAATCGGGTAATCAAGGGAAGAAGTACATAAGTAATTCTAGATCTTCAAGCGAAAGCCCAGGTAGAGATCGCTTCTCGGGAAACGATAGTGGAAATCAGGGAACGAGAAAGAGGACTTGTTATGGGTGCTGCCAGCCAAGGCATATTCATAGGTATTGTACCGTATGGCTCTTGTCGAGCTGAAGGAACTGAAGGTTCAAATTGATGAGTTATTGCGGAAATGGTTCATTAGACCTCGTGTGTCTCTGTGGGGAGCATTTGTACTGTTTGCGAAAAAGATAGGATGGGTCGTTACTATAATGTCCCACATCGGAATGTGGGGGAAACTTTAAGTACCTTATATGTGCACTCAAGGGGTTTTCACTAGTAGGAAGCCTTTTGGGGGTTGCCATGGGTGCACCTGCCAAGAACAAAACCGTGCGGGAAAGGGCTACCTAGTTGGAGCTAAAGTGGAGCCACCCAAAGAGGACAATATCTTGCTAAGGTCGGAGCCCGGGTTGTCACAAATGGTATCAGAGCGGACCCCACAGAGTACGTTGTGCCGAGAGGGCATCTGTCCCCAAAGTGGGGAGGATGTAATGTCCCACATCGAAATGTGGGGGAAACTTTAAGTACCTTCTATGTGTACCCAAGGGGTTTCCATTAGTAGGAGTCTTTTTGGGGGTTGCCATGGGTGCACATGCCAAGAAAAAAACCATGCGGGAAAGGGCTACCAAGTTAGAGCGAGAGTGGAGCCACCCAAAACGGACAATATCTTGCTAGGGTCGGAGCCCGGGCCATCACAGTTATGATAGTGTATAAACTATCATCAGTTGAACCATGTCACTATTAAGAATAAGTATCAATTGCCCCAGATAGATGATCTATTTGACCAGTTGTGAACACCTCATTTTACGACCCTCGCAAGAATCCCGATCTCCAAAGAAAGAAGCACGCATGATTGCACAAGCATTCCTAGATGCATACATACCATATACATGTGGTACAGGTCAAAGAAAGAAGACAAAAGGACACCCGGACGAGAAGCTACGAGAATTACCAGAAACTGCCGAAACTAAAAACTGTCAAAACTCCTAGAAACTTATGAAAAGAGAGTTCCCCATTTCTAACCATTCTCAAACTTTGAGGGTTGTTATACATTCTCATAAGGAGAAGCATATTCGAAAATTAGCCTGATTCGAAGGCAGAATCTCCGAAAATTCAGAAAATCAAGAGTTTATTTCATGTAATCAAAATGGTACCTTCCCGAAGTCCAAATGAACTCAAATTTAGTCAGTACATAGATTGTAGTATGGGGGATAACATATGAAAAAATCAGATTGACTTAATAATCCGTTTGACAGAAATTACAAAAAAAATCCCACGGACAAAAACCCCAAAGGGTGTGTCCACACGACACACAAGATGTGTGTCGTGTAGACAAGCACCTTAGGTGTTTTTTGGCGGACAAACATTTTTCAGGACAATTTTTGCATATCAATACTTTTGACTTTTGATCATCCTTAATTTTTGTAAAAATTAGAAAATAATATAGGGAGTAACATAATAAAAAATCAGCTCGATCCGACGGCCGGATCTCCGAGAATTCAGCTTGGGAAATCAAACGGAGGCCTTCTTGATGTCCAAAAATTCTGAAATTTGGTCAGTAGAATTTTTTTAGCATGTGTAGAAACACGCTAAAAAATAATATCAATCCGATGTTCCGTTTTGCCGTAATTGCAAAAACCGTCGCATGTTAGATAAGGTTTATTCATGGATAAACATCATGAGATGTTTAAAACATTCTTAGATGTTTGTCCACACCACACACAATGTGTGTGTCATATAGACAAACATCCACTGTGTGTCATGTGGACAAACATCTAGGGATGTTTGTCCGCAGAAAACAATTCCAGGCCCAGCCCATTAATTATTCTATAGAAATAAATACACCTGCACAGACCCCATTTGAGTCATCTGTTAGCTCTGGGACTTCGGGAATAGTGATCTAAAATAGTATTCTACTATTTTCAAGGCTCTCAGGTATTTTTTATCTTAGTCTGGCTTTAATTTTTTTATTTGTCTTTATTTTATCAGTTATAATTGTTCAATCGCATGCAAAAACTATTATTTTTTCTTAAAATCAGTCAAAATTTCATATTTAAACTTTGTTTTCAAAACCAAAGGTGTGGAATGAGCTGTAACCATTTTTAATATATTTTTATCAATTAATTTCACAAAATCTCAGTTTTACCAGTCTCGATCCACAAAGGAATCAACGAGCGTTTGTACCTTGTTTAATCTATAAATCGCGGTGCTTACCTAAATATCCAATATGATAGTACTGAATTCGTTAATGCTAGTTTGAATTGTTAAATTATGGTACACTATTGACGAACGAATCTCGAGGATTACCAGATATCTGATTCCAAATTTAATTAGCTTCCGAAAAGCCCTGAACTTTATCAAAAACGCATGTTTTGCTATCTATCATTATCAAAACTATTTTTCAAATCACACACATACACTGATTTCTAAAATCAAAGGGCGAAATATAAAAACTATTATAGGCTGATACGTGATAACATCAATAAGTATGCTAATTTTTTATTATAAGTACACGCATATCCTATTCAGAGACCGAAAGGGCTAATTGGGTGCCTAACACCTTCCCGATTTGTAACTTAATCCCCAAACCTTCAAATCAATTGATTTCGTATTAATTGTATTTAAGAGCTCATTTAATTCACAAATATTCATCTTTTACACATACTTTTATTTGTTTAGTAAAACAAATTGGCGACTCTGATTTTCTTTACAAACCATCATTCTTTTCTCATAATAAAACGAACCATTTTTCAAACGAACTTGGAAACTAGAGGAATCGTCGCCAAGGGGCTGGCATCGAAAGCGTGGGTTCTCACAATGGCGATTCTACTGGGGACATTTTAAAGAGGATTAGACTATAAACAAAAGTAGAATATACATGGATAATTATTTATGTTTGTATGCTTTCCTATTCGGCCTTAGTCTTAGGATAACATAGATGCAATTTAGATGGATACTTTGATTCCTTTTTTGATTATAATTATTGTTTAAGTAAAATCTTTTCATAAATAAAATTTGAAAGTACTCGAACAAACCCTAAAGCATTCATCATAATATATCTCCATAATTGTTATTTTGCACGCACACATTATTATCATGTATTATTGCGAGTGTAAAATACCCTATTTAACTCGAAAATACTATTTAGTGGTAGGGAGTTGGCTCAGTGTCAACCGAGAAATATTGAGTGACGAGAACACTCACGTACTCGGGGCATATATCAAAAGGTCCTTGCACATACTCGCCTTTGGGATATACAGCAAGACCTAGCCAAATAGGAGGGAACGTAAACCTTACCCATCAAACCACGCTTGCATATAGGATGTATAAGCCTAGTACACTTGAATTTCTGCATGTTTTCCTGACCGTCAGTCGTGAGATTAGTGAACAAAAGGTCTTGTCATACATACTAACTCTTTGTTTGGCAAGTACGGTCGGTGGTTATCCAACCACGCCCGTAGAAATTCCTCACTAACAACCTTTAGTGAGAATTTTTCTGTCACTATTTTAATGAAAAATAACTCAAAGAGAAGAGAACCTCCCGATTTTAAAAAATGTTTTCCAAAAATAAGTTATTTCCCAAAATGAGTTTTCCAAAAATTGATTTTTAAAACCGGAAGGTTATAAAGGCACCTCGGAATGTATATTCCTACCCTAAACCTGTCCACGGGGCACTCAAGTTATTGCTCTCAGTCTGTTTTTGGCCAAACACCAAAAAGTGATTTTTGATTTGCATTTCATCGAGTCACGCTCTTTTCCGAGAATTACGCAATCATTTAGCAGAAAGTGTCATTTATCTAGAAAAGGCATGTCGTCCTTATATTCGAATTTTCTCAACTCCTCTCAGGTTTTCGTGCCGAAACACACTAGCCGGTTGGGCTAGTAGGGATCGTAGACTTACTCGATCGGATTCACTTCTTCTCATGCTGCCACGACGTGCTCTCGATTATCACAATGACCAGACATAGGTTAACAAAGGACGGGTTAATGATACTGAGGGTCAGCATAATGCAGCGGATCCGCCGCCTGGTCTTGCCTCTAGAATAGCTTTACCAAATGATACAGGCCATGGCCCAATCTATGAATACCATGACCAATCTGCAAATGACCACTCAAGCCCGTCTGGATACCTTACTGGGTGCCCGGGCACCTACTTAATCAAACCAGTTAAACCCTAATCCCGCTCACGGCCCAGGCTGAGGTCAACCGATTCCTCTATCTCAGCAGACATCCAACCTCAACAAAATGTACTACCCATTCCCCCACTACACCAGGGCCCACTAGCACTAGATGCTGTTAATATGTGGCTCCATTCGGAACACAATCAACCCTGACAACACCATAATCCACTCTTTGAAGGGCAAGAACCAAATCTGTATATGGGGTAATATGTTGAATCAGTAATCGAACAGGACAAGGAGAATAAGTCCATCACCCTATTGAAAGAACAAGTGAAAGCGTTGAATCAAAAGGTGACCGATAAGGCGGATGACGTAGCCGATCTCCAAAACCTGTCTCTCTTCCCCGAAGACATGTTGCCAGTAGGTTTTAAGCTTCCCAGCGTGGAAAAATCTCTAAAAATAGCCCGCCCCATATACATCGTAAGGCCTATGTCTATAATATACAGTTTTATGGGTTGAACGAGGCTCATTTGGCCCAGGGTTTCTGTAATGCCTCATATTTTGCTTTTGCACCAATTTTCTTCTTAAGCCCGTTTGAAGAGCCGTTTTTCGTTTTAGAATCTTCGGAGTTGATCCAACACTTCTAGCAAGTCAATTTAATGATATTAAGTATGTGTGAATGGTTAGAACGCATTTCGAAAACCGCGATTGAAATTGGTGGCTAATGGCAAAAAATTAAACCTTTGCTGAAATGAGTTTTTGGACAACTTTAAGAGTCCATAATTTAGGTCGGAAAATACCCTAGAGGGGGGTGAATAGGGTATTTTAAAACTTAATCGAATTTTTAAAATAAATTTAAAATTTTTTATGTATATATCAATCAAGCAATCAATAAACAAAGACAATTCCAATCACAATGAATAAATAGCACAATATAATGGATCAAGGGATAAAAAGATTAAACCGATAGAAGTTGAAGACTTTTTGTCCAAACGGTTCGGCTTATTAGCCCTTACTTCCGAGCTCGGTTAGTTCCCCGAGAATTTTCACTATAACCAATCTTCTTCCGGGTGAAGATCAAACCACTACAAGTATTAAACTCTTACAAATGTTGCTACCTCACAACACTTAACACAAGAACAACCTCTTGCTTTTCTAAGAGATAAACCTCTCTTGAATTTGGAAGAATAAGTTTTTGGTGATACACACCAAAGTACAATAACACTCAAGTGTATGAAGAATACAAATTAAGCTCACACTAGAGGTTATCAAATTTGATCAAGAATGATAGCTCAAGAAATGAAGATTCGATCAAGTGAAGATTTTTGATTTTTTTAAGTAAAAACTCTCAAAAATGATTTTTGGCAATAGATGATATTCAAAGCTAGTAAGAGTTCCCAAAAAGTGTTTTAGAAGTCATATATATAGTTTGGGAAACAATATGGCTGTTTGGGGTGGTTAAAGGTGGTTGTTGCACAAAACTAGTCTAGCAAGAAATCTCCAACGGCTATATTTTCTTGAGAGAGTCGACTCCCAAGGTGTTCATGTAGTCGACTACATGAAGTAGTTAACTCCAGGAATAGTGATGTAGTCGACTACATTGCTCTGGAGTGGGGTGGTTTTGTGCAATTTTCCAACTTTTGTATTTTGACTCCAAAATTGATTTTAACGCTTGGGGAATGTCGAAAGTAGGTTTCTAAGACTTCTAATATAGTTTTTGTATCAAAAATCATTCATATGAAATTATAGTGAATTTTTCAAGATGACTAGTTTTCGATAAAAAGCTTTTTCAAAGAGAAAACTAGTTTCAATCAATTTTAACAAGGTTAAATCATTTCAAGAGATATATAATTGATCAAAGATAACTTTTACATAAAATCTAAGCACTCACTCAATTTGATAATAATTCGAGTTTTCAAAATACTTGATTTTCTTGTATGTTTCTTCACTTGATTGATGATCTTGATCCTTTCTTGGTTTTGATTATTTGTAAAGCACATGGAGATCATTTGAGTTCATTTCTTGTTAGTAGAAGTAATTTGTTGAGCTTGAATGAGAATTGACAAAATCGGTTCGACGTCACTCTTAGTCAGAAGAGATATTAGTTAATAGCTATCATCATTTGAACACTCGAGTTAAATAACACTTTGTTAACTTATTGTAATTATCAAAATAAGATTAATTGACTTTAAGGTCAACACATAACTTTCTCATTCGAAGTCCAAATGAGTCCCTATTTGTGCCTATCTTTAATTTTTGATCCATTCTATAACTTTTGTGTCTTTGGCCAAAAGCCAATTCATACTCCTCGTTGGTCAAAATAGTGTGCGAAGTAGGTCGCTTGGCGAAATCTGATCGTTCGGTAGTACTTTGGCCAGTGTTCTAAAAATCGCGCCTAGGTGGCGACTAGGCGGGAATCGTCCCTCTTCCGCCCGGACTAGGGCAAGTCGTCCAGCTTTAGGCGGCTAGGCGGTTAGGCGCCAGTTAATCGGCGATTTTGTGGTCTAGGCGGTCGGCGCCGACTAGGCTATTTTTTTTTTAGTTCAAAACGATGTAGTTCCACTTAAAAAAAAAAAAAAAAAACTTACACACATTTATTCAGCCTCACAGTCGACCACTCAGATCCGTCTCTCACCCCAGTCATTCTTCTTCTTCTCCTCTCTCCTCCTCACCTCGCCGTCGCCTTCCTCTCTTCCCCTTCCGTCGAGCACTCAAGCTCCTCTCTTCTCTTCTCTTGACTCAACAGAGTGCCCGAGCCCTAATTTTTTTAAGGTGTGTTTTTACTTTTTTGATACAATATTTATATCAGTATATGTATAATAGATTAATATTTAATAGTAAATTAGATATGTATATGTATATTTTTACTTTTTAACTGTTGACTCAACAGTTGGTTACTTTCTTGTTTATATTATTTACTTGTTCATAGATATATATATATATATATATATATGTGTGTGTGTGTGTGTGTGTGATGTTGAAAACCATTTATGCATATAAAAATTAAAAATTAGTGGATATTTTACTATTTTTGGTGGGTTAAAACTTAAAAATCAGTGGGTATTTTGATGTATAAAAATCAGTGAGTGTATAAAAAATTAAAAATTAGTGGGAGTTTTGGGAATTAAAAACAGTGGGTCTTTTGGTGTATAAAAAGCATTAAATCAGTGAGTTTATAAAAAATAAAAAATCAGTGGGAGTTTTAGGTGTATAAAAATTGATTTGGTGTATAAAAAATAAAAAATCAGTTGGTTTATTATTTATTATTGTTTGTGACTTTATGTAGAATGAATTCAACATCATCCGCCGCATCTAATTCAATTTCGGCTGAGGCCTCTGCCATTTCAAAACGTGATTCGGATAATATTGGTTGGGATTATGGAACATTAATTAGTCTAGCCAATAAGGATAAGGTGAAATGTAAACTATGTGGGAAGGAAATGAGTGGAGGGGTATATAGGATCAAACAACACATTGCACATGTTAAAGGAAACGTATCCAAGTGCCTTAGGTCAACTAAAGAAGATAAAGAGAGGTGCCTAAATGATTTAAATAAATCAAAAAGTAAGAAGATGGAGAAGAGAAAACATGATTCAGAAATGAGGGAAGAGGTAAACATTATTGATGAAGGAGATGAAGAAGATGTGGAAATGGGATCAAGGAAAAATCCGCACTTCCTCGGGCCAATTAATAAATTTGCGTCTACTATAAATCCCGATTTTTCTATGGGCCAAGGGAAGAAGATGCGGCAATCAAACATTAGTGAGCATCTTTTTAAGGAGAGAACACATAGTGTGCATCAACATTTAGCTAGGTGGGTGTATGAGTCGGGGATTCCTTTTCATGCAATTGATAATGATAGTTTTAAAAGATTTTGTGAAGCGGTTGGTCAATTTGGCCCGGGTTACCAACCTCCAAGTCAATACCTTTTGAGGGAACCATTACTAAAGGAAGAGGTGGAGAGAACAAAAAAGTCACTTAAAAAACAAGAAGAAGAATGGAAAGTAAATGGTTGTCCAATAATGACCGATGCTTGGAGTGATAAGAAGAGAAGGAGTATCATGAATTTATGTGTCAATTGTAAGGAAGGCACTACTTTTCTTTCTTCTAAGGAAGACTCGGAGGAGGCGCACACGGGAAAATATATTTTTGAATATGTTGATAAATTTATTGAAGAAATTGGCCCACAATATATTGTTCAAGTAGTGACGGACAATGCCTCAAACAATATGGCCGCGGCGGAGTTACTAAAGGCAAAAAGGCCGGCCATTTTTTGGACTTCTTGTGCCACTCACACTTTGAACCTTATGCTTGAAGGAATTGGCAAGCAACCAAGGTTTAAAGGTGTCATTGAAAAAGCAAAGGCTTTAACTATCTTTATTTATGCACATCACAAGACTTTGGCACTTATGAGGAAGTTTACAAAAAAAGGGATATTGTTAGGCCGGGAGTTACAAGATTTGCTACTTCCTTTCTTACTTTACAAAGTATAATGGAAAAGAAAGAAAAATTAAGGCTAATGTTTACTAGTGATGAATGGGCAACTTGTAAATGGTCGAAACAAGCAAAAGGGAAAGTATCGAGTGCCACCGTCTTAAGTTTGGCCTTTTAGAATGGGGTGACTTTGTGTTTGAAGGTGTTTGCCCCTTTAGTAAAGGTGCTTCGCCTTGTCGATGGGGACAGGAAACTGGCTATGGGTTTTTTATATGGAGAGCTAAAACAAGCAAAAGAAGATATCAAAGAGGCATTCAAGAATGTGGAGACTAACTATCGTCCAATCCTAGCCATTATTGATGCAAAATCCGAAGGTCGACTTGATACTCCATTACATGTGACGACCTACTTGTTGAATCCATATTATTTCTTCAAAGATGCTAATATTGAAAAAGACCCGATTGTCATGAATTCATTTTTAACTTGTGTTGAAATTATTTTTGGGGACAATTATGATATTCAAGTTGAAGTAAGCAATGTGGAGATATGGAAGTATTTGAAAAAAGAGGGTAGCTTTGGAAAACAATTGGCGGCATCGGGATGTGCCAAGAATGATAACAAATTTGATCCGGGTATGAGTATTCTTTACTTTACACTTTTATTTAATTGTATAAATGTTAGTTTATTATTAAGTAGTTTTTTTTAATGACTAGTTGGATGGTGGACTATTTTTGGCAATGGAGTACCTCATTTACAAAAGATGGCTTTAAGAATTCTTTCGTTGACTACTAGTTCATCCGGGTGTGAGAGAAATTGGAGTAATTTTGAAGGAGTAAGTGGCTTTAACCTTTAGTAGCTTAGTTTAAAATAATTTTAAAAAAGCTTTGAATATAAAGTTGTAAACTAGTAGCATGCTAATACTTTGCTCTCCCATTTTTTTGCAATTTATGTAGATACATACCAAGAAGAGAAATAGACTAGATGCAACAAGATTGAACAATCTAGTTTATGTCCAATTTAATTCCAAACTTCTTAACAAGAAGAAAAGGTTGAAGGAGAAAGATATTGATGTATTATTAGCAAGTGATGCTACTAAAGCACAAGGATGGATAGTAGAAGGTGGTGATGATGAAGAACTTTTTCCCGGTTCCGACCTTACTTGTGAAATAGTTGGAGAAGCAAGTGGGGCCGATAGTGTGCTAGAGCCGAGAAGAAGTACTAGAAATGTTGAAGTTAGAGAACTTCATGAAGAAGATTTTGTGTTGGACGATGAGTCGGAAGAAGAGGGAGATGAAGAGTTTGATTTTGAGTCCGATGAAGAGAGGGTCTTAGAAGGATATGGAGATGAAGAACTAGAGGCCTAGAACATTAGTTTAATTTAATGATTTTCTTTTTGCTAATTTTATTTACTTATGCTTTTAAGTTTGGACTTGTATTTTGTAATGTTCACTTTGGTTTGATTGTTTGAACTTGTTTATTTTGTTTTTGGAATGCATGTTTTATTGGTTGGATGTTAGGAAATTAATGTTAATTTGAAAGGGATATTATGTTTTGTTAGTATTATGTTATTTAAAATAATATTTTTAATTAAAAATCGTTTGACCTATTAATCCCCGATTAATCCCCTAGGCGCTACGCCCCCCCTCGCCGACCTAGGAGCGCCTAGCGATTTTTAGAACATTGACTTTGGCAGAATGCTATCTTCGGTGAATTTTTGCAAATTATCCATCCTAAATTTGAGGAAACTTCCTCTTAGGAAGTTGTAGATCTATGAATTAGCTTTCCGCGGATATAAAGATCACCTAAATCGGAGTTTCAAGCAAAAAGTTATGACCAAAATACAAATAAAGCTTCAGAAAATGGGGCCTCTGATCGATCAGAAAGGGCCAGTGGGTTTTTAACCATTTCTTCTTGCTCTTTTCTTCACCACTCTTCCTCCTTCTTCTCCCATTTGTCCCCCACCATTTTTAGGGCTTAGAGAGAAGTGAAAACTCCATTTTACAGAGAATTTGAGAGGTCTTGGACCACCCATCATCATGATCAAAAACCACCACCAAATCATCCTCACCATCATCATCTCCTTCTCCATCATTTCTTCCACCATTGTTAGGGTTCTTGAGCTTGAAATTGGGGATTTTGTGATTGCTACTTCTCCGGCTTTATCAAGCCGTAAATCTTTGAGAGACTAAGCTCCAATAAGGTGGGAATACTAGTATTTAAGGTTAATTTCAACTATTAATTGTTGCATCTCTCTTTTCAAAGAAAAAATGGGTATTTTCATATGAGCTTGTTGATACACATATACATGGGGCTTTGGGTTGAGATTTATTGTTGGTTTCCTTTATTTATACATGTTTTTAGTATTTCATGTTTAAATGAAAGGATTCTATCATATGCTAGTATACTATAAACCTTAGTTATTATTCGCTAGCGCGTATACCTAGTTATCGTTAGATATGACTTATATTATGCCTTTATATGAACTTGGAAACTATATATATAATCGTCCTTACTTATATTATTGAGTCATTAAGGGATTAATGTGGCAAACATGCAAGGAACCCCATTTATACATTAATGGGCTTAATTTAATATTTGTGTATAAATATAAGGGGCTTTGGGACATGTAATAGTAGTATATTGAGATAGAGTTGTATATATATGTATTGTCCTCATGATGATTGTATCCATGGGATATATATACTCTATTGAATGGACTAATTGCTTTACGAACGATATCCTATCAAATCATGGGCTTTGTTGCAAATAAATTATTAGTCTACTCATTAAAGTTGTTTATCATATGGGTATAATTATGTGATAGTATTAGCTTCTTAAATGGCGCATGCATGTAGATATATCTTAAGTTGTGACTACTACCATTGTTATTGAATCAATCAATCTATCATCTACCTACCTACATACTACATACACTTATTGGTTGGATATATAATTGTACGTGGATTGGTCGTTATGTATATAGAGAGACTAGATATGCCCTTAGCAAGCGAAAGCAGTAGGAAGATATGGTTTGAGATATATATATATATATGTATGTTGAATACTTATTTGGTTGATATATATATAATTTGGTTGATACTTACTATTTTTGTAAGTCACGCTATAATGGTTTATGGGGTTGACTTAGCCTTGGTGGTTACTACCCTGGTTCGCGTGAATGGACCTCGCTTTGGAAGCGGCGTACTCTATGGTCCAGCTAGGGGGACCTCATGAGGCGCCATACCTTGCACATCTAGGTGGTCCGCTGGGGGACTCAGCTTTGGGGCCTGCATACCCTAGCTTTGGTGGCTTATATCGCGATCGCTGTGCACCGTAGAGTAAATCTTAGATGCCTGATGTGAGATAAAATTGACGAGTATAAGATTAGTACCTACGTTTACTTTATGACTGTATGAATTTTGTAAATAAACTTATAGGTGTTATTGCTATTATATTTGTATCTTAGAGAGACATATTTTATCATATCTTTCAAGGATACTTTATTATTATAACGTTTCGGTACTTTGATGATATATATTTATTGTATTATTCGGGGATGGGAAATCACTTGGTGTACATTTTGTTGACCTTATAGTCACTAATCTTGTTTTGATAATAACAATAACATTAATCATGTGTAATTTAATTAAGTTGATGTTTAAAGTTATAGCCACATTAAATTGATCACACGTGGACAAAATCGAAAAGCCGGAATAAAGATCATTCACCTACAAAGTTGTACGCTTTCAATATCTCACACATCACAAAGCCTCCATGATCAAAGCTCTATCAATGGCACCTCTATGATGAATGATAAGCCAAGGAAGAAAAGAAATGAAGAAACAATCAAAGCCCTCGAAGACTCATTAGTTTCTATTTGAGTGAGTGCTCTAGTTACCTTTGTAAAGGTTCATATTTGATTCTTAATATAGCTCATATACTTTGTTTTTACATAACTAGATTGATCAAAATTGAGTTTCCTCAAGATCTTTTCAAAACACACATTTTAGTAAAAACCGGTTTTGAAATTAATTCTTATTTAATTTTAAATGATCTTATTTGAAGTTCTAACAAAAATAAGTGTCTTAGGAAACTATATTTTACATTCCCCAAGCATTAAAAGTGGTCTTAGAGCTTATTTGCAAAAGTGACAAAATTGGGTTTTTATACTGATGACCAGAGCTCATCAGTCGACTAAGCAGAGAGGCTCAGTCGGCTGAGGCTCACTCAGTCGACTAAGGAGCTCTGCTCAGTCGACTAAGGAGCTCTGCTCAGTCGACTGATGGCCCAGAATATAGCCGTTGGAGTTCTGATTTTTTACCATTTTTGGCACTAAACTCTTACCAACTCCCTCCAAACGGCCATATGATGTCTTAGACTACATATACACCTTTTAAGACTTATTTAAACTCTCTTGAATCATTCATAAACTATTCTCTTCATCTACTTTCATTTTCAAAGATTCAAGAACATTGCATTTGATCAATCATCTTTATTTTGAGCTATATTTTATTAATCAAATTTGATATCTCTTAGTGTGAGCTTAAGTTGTAATCTTCATACACTATTGAGCTATTGTACATTGGTGTTAGTCACCAAATCATTTCTTTCAAACATTAAGAGAGGTTCATCTCTTAAGATAGCAAGAGTGAATTCATGTGTGCGTATTGAGAGAGATTCAATACTTGTAAGAGTGTGTGAGAAGAATACACTTGTAGATGTTTGATCTTCACCCGGAAGGAGATCGGTTATAGTGGAATTTCTCGGGGTACTAACCGAGCGCGGAGTAGGGGCTAACAAGCCCAACCGTGTGGACAAAAAGTCTTCGACTTTGATCGGTTCAATCTTTCTAACTCTTGAACTCTTATATTGTGTTACTTGCACCTTGTGATTGGAATTATCCTTGTTTATTGTTTGCTTGATTGACATAGACATCGAATATTTTTAAATTGATTTTAAAAATCTCATTAAGTTTTAAAATACCCTATTCACCCCCCCCCCTCTAGGGTATTTTCCGACCTACACATTTCATATGACATGGTTTCCTTTGCATTATTATTTATAAATCTATATATATCTATAAAGGGACGTAGAAATGGAACATACATATAAGCTCAATGCATATTAACCTATTTTTCATTATTCCACGTTGCATGTGAATGATAATGTGTACTTTATTACTCAAAAATTCAAAAATCCTATAGTTCCCACTAAGCCCGTGTTTGACTCACTCCCATTTTTCAAACCATTTTTGCAGGTACTTTTGTGGGATGGTGCGTGTGCGGGATCTATAAACCTCTGAAATACGTTAGATTACTTGCAGTCGTCTATAGATGACTTAGTTTACATGTATTTAATATATATGTGTCATTTGTATAACTAACTTGTATATTCTTTTATTCTTAAAAAGATGTAAAGCCATTTGATTGATTGGGACCTCGTTGGAGGATTTGTTTGATATAAGAACTGTTTGATCTCTTTTATTGATTAAAAACTTTACAAATGTGGAGGTTGTATTCTTGAAGTCAGGTTTATTTTATAAATTACAGGTTTGGATTTGTTAAACTTACGAACTCCACATGTCAAATTGTTTTGAGAAATGTGGCCTTACATGTGACTTTCTATTATATCAGTTTTAAATTAAGTACATTAAACCCGCCGTTGCGTACGGTACCGTGATTAACTGGGTCTTGAAGGTCTAAACCTCATAACGAGATTCAGGACGTCACAAGTTGGTATTAGAATTTTTCTTTGCGGGGTTTATGGGTAAATTCTAGTTTGAAGAGGTGGATTACGGTTATGTCCCTCTTCTTATATGCGTCATCATGTGATAGGCTTTTCTACTGTTAGGCTACTTGGGAAATGGGAGTATTGTCAAATGGAGTAACATCCTAAGGTGGGCCATTTCCGTTATTGGATTTCTATTTATAATCACATTTTGAGACTCCATTTGTAATAATCTTGATCTTGGCTCTTATTTCGCTTGTTTTGAACTCGCATATTATACTCGGGACTAGTTTTACTTCATGATTAGCTATAGGGGACTGATGGGTTATACGGTATTTAACCGCTACGCAATGATTGAATATGTTGTAAATCGTCAGTCTACAGTCGCCAACAGGAGTTAGAACGTGGTAAACTTATGTAAAGTGGCCATTGAAGTCCTATCCCTTGTGTCCACCCCCATTGCATTTTTCTTTTGGTTTCCACGGGGAGTGAATGTCATGTGTGACCATTCTTATAATCCTTAAAACGGTAGCACCCGATGGCTTATATGGTAGTTAAGAAAGAGAGCATTAACGATCAATTCTACTTCAATAAACATTCTGTGGTTGAAGAATTTATCCTTTTTAAGTTGCTTGATGCATGAAATACTTGGTTATGTTTGTTCCCTCAATCCTACTAACGATAGGAATTCCCCAACGCCGAATTTGAGAATTTGATGGATTAGTCAAGCTTAGTTGCGTGCTCCAACCTTTAGAACTTGGACTAGGAATCGACGTGTACCTCCTTAACATCTTTTGCATTCGAATTGTTCATGGTTTAACTTATTTTTTTTAAAAGTGAGGGATCGAGACCCTTAGTGGAATTCCCTTGGTGTATCATTCATTAGCGTTCAGTAAGTTCGTCTTGTCCTTCCCTATGAAAAAGTGTTAATTGTGAACTATAGTTGGAATATGGTTTTCAGTCCTTATGATGAAAGAGATTTAATAGAGAATATGTATCTAATGGCACCACTTTGGGTCATATCATGGGCATGGGAATTCCTTAAATAACGAGAACAATGAATTTAAAGGACGGTTGTCCATTTGTGACCTTGTTTAGGGAATAATACCATCTCCAAGGTATTAGCATTTGTATTAGTCAAATTGCGAAATTACACCTGTTAATGACAAGATTTGTAGAGAATCAGAGTAACGCAGCAGAAAATTCAAGGCGTCACAGTTTCCATCAGACTTTGATAGGGCCCGCACATAGTTGATTTTTTGAATTGGAAAAACATAGGGTGGCAGATTAGAAGAGTATTGTGAAGGAATTCATGGAGCACTACAAGTTAAACGAGGAGTTAAAAGTTACCCGTAAGCACCTTGAAATGGCTAAACAACGATAAAGTGAAAGTGTCAGCGATTTCATCACACACTGGAGAAAGTTGGCATCACAAATGATTGATCGAGTTTTCGAAGAAGAGCAGCTAGGATTGATTGTCAAGAATTTTAAACCTAAAATCAGGAATGGCATGGAGTGACAGTACTTTGAAAAGTATAAAGCTTTGATGCACATAGCCAATGAAACCAAAGAAGAGCTTGCAAAAGTTGTCGAAGTTAAGAAAGCCTCGTCCTAGTACAAGAAATCTGCTTCTGCTATTAATCATATATGGTCTCAGCAGAACTCGGGGTCTTATTAAAGAAACAATTTTCAGCACCCACGGGAACAGGGACCTGCCTAAGGCCAAGGGTTCAAGACAAGAAATAAATATCGACATTTCGCACATCTACCAGCCTCATTAAGCAAAACCCTGGCTGCACTACATAAACACTGGCCCCCTAGGCTCCTCCCGATCCACTTCCTGCAAGTTGGAACGATAATGAGCGTTGCGAATACCATCAGGGCCCAAGACATAATAACGATCGATGTATAGCCTTGAGGCACGCTATCCAAGATTTAATTGAGGCAGCAAAAATCCCCAATCCCGAAGCTCTAAATGTTGTTAAGATTCCACTCCCCATCCATGTGGGAGAATTAATGTCTTATTAGTCGAGAAGGAGGAAGACGATCTGGTCTTTCTAATTAAGACAGTAAAGAAGAGGAAGAAAATCATGACAGCTTATCGTATTGAAAATTGTGTGAACTGAGGTTGGGTAAAGAAGGAGGAAGAGGATTTGAAAACTATGTTTCGAGATATGATGAAAAAAGCTCCGCAAGTTTCGAAGGAACTAGTGTATAATCCTCGTGTTTGCAAGTGGATGCGGGAAATAAAAATACTGCCTGGACAGGGGCTGGGCAAGAATAATCAGGGCATTACTGAGCCCATTGTTGTCAAAACCCAACTACGACGGCAAGGTTTGGGTTACAGGGAAGGAATGTGAAGTTTGGGAAAAATACACCCAATAAGAAGTGGTTCATCTCTGGAAAAATCGCTCGAGCACAAGTTGATATGATCAGCTTTGACTGGTCGAACGTGGCTGTAGAGTCTGATATAGCCAAATACGAGAATTTGGTCAAGTGGGTATAACAACTCACATGGTCGGGAAAAGTTTACCAACCCCAAGAAAAAGGAAATGAAGAAGAAAATAAGGAAGTGGCTAAGCCCGAAATGAGTCAAGTTATTGAGTAGCTGAGGAAAACTCAGGCCTAAATATCCATTTGGGGGCTATTGGTATCTTCCAAACCCCACTGAGCGGCCTTCCTTAAGCTCATGGATGAGGCCATTGTCCCAATAGAATCAACTCCAAAACAGCTAACGGCCATGATTGGGACTCTGAATCTACATAACAGTTTGTCTTTTTCAGATGAGGACTTATTGCCACTGGGGAGAAACCATGACCAAGCCTTCCATATATCTGTTGAAATTAAGGGAAGGATAGTCCCGAAAGTGCTTATTGATAACGAGGCAACCATAAATGTATGTCCATTCAAAACTTTTAAAGCTTTAGGGCTCGATGAAAATAGCTTGGAAGAGTCGCTAGTGACAGTGAGGGCCTATGAGAATATCAAAAGGTATGTTTTGGGGTTTGCGAAACTAAGCTTATTGATTGGGCCGATCGAGTTTCTAGTAGAATTTCAGGTCATTGACATATCGTCGAGTTTCAACCTCTTGCTCGGGCGCGCCTGGATGCATGCTATAGGGGCACTACCATCCTTTCTACATCAAAAAATCAAGATCCTAGTGGGGGATAAAGTTATTATGATGATAGTGATTGTGATAAAATCATAATGTCTAAGGACACGCCAATCGTGGGCATAGGAAGTCAAGATGTGTAGTTGGGGGGTTTTCAATGCGAACCGAGGGTACAGGCCCTGACCACACAGAAGATCAGGTATTTACCACATGAAATAGTGCCGTTTTTAAATGAGCAGGTTATAGCAATAATGCACAGTATAGGTTATATACCGGGCCGAGGATTAGGAAACAAACAGGTCGGAATAGCTGAGCCGCTCAAACCCTATATGCAGGGAATAAAATGCACCGAATTGGGTTTCCCGTGCAACACAGAGGGTGAAATCATGGATGAATTAGGTTGTAGAATGATCAATACCTCTCTCAATGGGTTTTTCGTGAAAGAATGAGAGGATTTTCCATTTTGCGGTTTTCAAGAGCCGTGGGTCAATTCGAAAGATGACAAAGTACCAGGGTTCAAAATATTTTATATTGAAGACTTGTACTACAAAGAAAGCCAGATGCACAACGCTGAGGGTCAGGGTCACCGTGTGACGCTTCAAGGCAAGAATGGTGAAAAGGAAGTGGAAAATATAGCACACATGATGAAGAAACTGTTCCTTGAAGAGACACAAGTCATGGGAATTACTGAGGAAGGACAAGTAGTGGACTCGGTCGCATTAATCCGTCCAGTGAAAGGTAGGGGGAATTTGAGTGAGAAAGGGAGTGAAATTGTAAGGGATAAAGATGTGGGTATAATGAGCGATTATGAGCTCTTAGGAGAATTTCTTAATAATGCACCATATAGTCTTTTCATTAATGATATAGAACCAATTTCCCAGTATTTGAAGGTGTCTGAATTGGATATTGCCTCGGCTAAAATTGAGTCCATGAATGATATTTTTGAAAAACGTGAACAACGAATCCAAATCGAGGAGGGTAAAACTATTATAGTTAACCTAGGGACCGATAAAGACCGGAAGGAAGTAAAAATTAGAGCCGAGTTGAGTGAGGCTGAGAGCAAAGAGTTCCATGAGTTGTTGAAAGAGTACGTCGATGTATTTGCCTGGTTTTATGTAGATATGCCAAGATTGAGCACATATATAATAATGCATGAAATCTACACTAAGCCAGAGTGTTGAACGGTCAAATAGAAAAAAAACTTGATATCGGAGTGGTCGCTCAAAGTTAAGGAAGATGTCGAAAAGTAGCTGAAAGTGCGTTCATACCGGTAGTTGATTACCCGACATGGTTAGCTAACGTAGTGCCGGTACCAAAGCCGAATGAGAAAGTGAGGATATGTGTGGATTACAGGGAACTCAATAAGGCCTGCCCGAAAAATGATTTTTCAGTATCCAACATTGATCTAATCGTGGATAACACCGCCAACCATGCCCTGAAGTCGTTTGTTGATGGGTTTGCAGATTATAATAAAATAAAAATGTACCCAGACCACCAGGATAAGATTGCCTTCATAACTCCATGGGGTACTTTATAATAAGTTCTCTATTCATTTAGGAAGTACGAAGATGTATCGAGATTTGTGTCAAATTTTTTAGTGGAGTGGTATAAAACGTGATGTCGCGAACTATGTGGCTAAGTGTATGACTTGTCAATTAGTGAAAGCCGAACACCAAAGACCCGTAGGACAACTTCAGCCATTGCCCATTCCCGAGTGGAAGTGGGAACATGTTATTATGGATTTTGTTTCGGGGTTACCTAAAGCTTTGGGTGGCGAAAACACCATTTGGGTAGTTGTCGATAGATTGATTAAGTCTGCTCATTTCCTTCCCATTAGTAATAACCATAATGTAGAGAGCCTTAGCAAATTGTATATTCAAGAGATAGTTAAGTTGCATGGGGTGCCAGTTACTATTGTATCAGATTAAGATCTTCGTTTTACATCTCGATTTTGAAAAAGTTTGCAGAAAGCTTTAGGCATTCAGTTGATTTTAGCACGGCATTCCATCCACAAACGGACGGGCAATACGAAAAGGTCATTTAAATCCTCGAGGATATGTTAAGTGCTTGTGTCTTAGATTTTCAAAGAAATTGAATAGAGCATTTGCCTTTAGTGGAGTTTGCCTACAATAACAGTTTTTAGGCTAGTATAGGCATGGTGCCTTATGAAGCCCTATATGGTCATCCGTGTAGATCTCTGATTTATTGGTATGAAGTCGGGGATAGAACCTTGTTGGGTTCGGAATTGGTAGAACAAACCACTGAGAAGGTTAAGATGATCCGACAACATCTCCTTACTACTCAGAGTCGTCAAAAGAGTTATGCCAATAAGCGTCGTTGCCTTTTGAAATTTGAAGTCGGTAGTCATGTGTTTTTGAAAACCAAATCTCGTTTTGGTATCACACGTTTAAGTGACAAAGGGAAATTAACTCATTCTTACATTGAGTTGTTTGAAATCTAATAGCGTGTTGGGAATGTCTCATATCGTTTAGCTTTACCGCTGCAGATATTGCTTGTTCATAGTGTCTTTCATGGGTCGATGCTTCGCCGATATGTTCATGATCCCTCTTATATTATTCAATGGGAGGATTTGGAAGTTTTAAATAACGGGACTTATGAGACCCGTCCAGTACATATTTTAGACCATCGAGACCAAATGCTTCGGAACAAGGTTATTCCTTTAGTCAAAGTCTTGTGGTTACACTACGGAGCCAAGGAGGCAACGTGGGAGTTAGAGACTGAAATTTGTAGTAAATATCTAAAATTGTTTAGTTGATGTGTAATAACAAAATTTTGGGGCGAAATTTTGTTTAGTGGGAAAGATTGTAACACCATGTGTTGTATTTATGTAACTTATGTTTTGTTCAGTGTGTTTAGTGTGGAAATGGTTATTAAATGATTTTAGTGTGCTTCATATTGAATTTTTACAACTGTGGATGTAACGTGTGCCTGTTATGTGGAATATGCAACTGTTTGGAATGGTTCGGCCTTGTTGTTGAAGAGGCGCCTGTTAAGAATGCGCATGTTATGGACCTAACAGGCGCTTGTTGGGGCCAACATGTAACTGTTGCTCAATCGGTGGCACTGATTTAAAGGCTTTCTAAGTCTTTCTTCTCCCATTTTCCACCTTTTTCATTCAAAAAAATAGAGCAAAGCTAGTTTTTTCTTTCTCTCTCTAGATTTCATATATTTTTACACTCTGTAATTCAATTCAGCTTTAGGAGAAATTATTCTACGCAACGTGGGGATTGCGGTAACCTAGGAATTTTGAAATTTCATCGAACGGGGTTTCAGTCTTCATCTTCTTCTCTTCCTTTTGGCTTGTTGAATTGAGGTAGGGGTTTAATGGTTTTAAAAACTTGATAATACGATTTTATTATATAATAATCATCATGTTTTAATTGGTAATTATATTAAGAATTATTACACGATGAAATGATGATGTTTTATGATTTATAAAGCTATGAGCATATGATTTGAAGCAAGATGTGCCATTTATACTTGATATACACGTGTTATTTAATGTACATGGATATCCCTTGAATGTATGGATGTTTTATATTGATGAAATTAGTTAATTGATGAAGTATATACATCAAAGGACATGTATAGAGATTTGATGGAGTTATATAGCATAAGTTGTTTCAAATTTTCATTTGTTAGTATGTTGTACATATTGTGCATTACTATTCTGTCAACTGGATTTGTGAAGATCTTTCAGCAAGCTTGGATTATTCTTATGGCCTATTGTATGGGCGTATATCTCTTATCTATAATGCCGAAAGCTTCTTATGTTTTTTATATCATTCTGGATGTGATATGATCCCATAGTGGATCCGATTGTGATTCTATTGTTTTCCTTCGCGATTAAGGGAATGCGTATTGATTGGTGCTTGCTAGTGTGAAATAAGAGGGCTCGTTGCCCTCTCTCTTGCTCTGTAGTCCCTTCCACCTCCCTCCATAACTCCATTCCACCATATCTCACCTCTTCTTTTTCGAAACAAGGTTCGTGTTTCTCCACCTCCGTCCATAGTTGCAAGCTTCGTGCTTCTCCTTCTGCGCATGCTTTTCTCCACAGCAAGGTAATATTCTAGCCTTAGTGTTTTTATTTTGATTTTGATTTATACTTGTTCATTTGTTCGTTTAATTGGTTTTTATAGGTTTGATTTATTATTTATACGTGTTTGATTGATTTCATTTCTCTTTTATTTTCTCTAGACCTAAAACCCTAATTTTGATTAGCCCTAAATTTAAATAGGAAGTGAGTTAATGAATTATTATTTAGGTATACATGTTAATTGTTGTTTTGGTATGATTTATGTAGCCATATAGATTTAGACATAATCGTCTAATTTTATTTAGCCCTAAAATTTAAATAGGAGGAGAGTTGGTGAATTATTAATTTATTATTTGGTTATACCTGTTAGTTGTTGTTTGTTTATGATTTATGTAGCCATATAAATTTAAATTTAAACCCCTAATTTTAATTCGCCCTAAGTTGTATATAGGAAGAGTTTTAATTACTTATTGTTTGGTGACGTACATTGAACAATAGATTTTTAATAATATTGAGATGGAGGAAGTCTTGCAATACTTCCAAAATATGAAACCCCATAGAATGTTATTGTAATATGTAGTCAATATTCGCATTGGGTTGTACGATGGACTAATGCTATTATGTTTGCGTTAAAATTTTATGGCTTTAAAATTATGTTTTCGTGTGCTTTAAAGTTTGAATCTCCTTAGTTGAATTCCTGGCTCTGCCACTGATTGCAATCCAAATTGTATCTGTGTTTCTTTTACTTTATTTTAGAACGGCACTATTGCCAGAACAATTATGCTTATTGCTAGAGTAATGTACAACTTTAAAAGCGTACAATATAACTTCTCAAAGTAGTACTATGCTCTTTAGCAATCTGGGTAACCTTATTTTATAACACTACTTTAATGAACCCTTCTTTTGGTTTGTTGTATATAGGTTATTCATTTAGCATGTTAGATTAACATTAGACACATTGATTTATAAATTGAAACACTTGAGCCTTTATGTTGCTGTGTTTACATAACACAAATTTGTAATACTGCTAAGTCCTCGTTAGTAATTTGGTTCGCATGAAAAAGAATTATAAGGACAAACTTATTCTATAAAATTCCATTTATAGACCTTGCACAATTTCCTTGGCTCCTAGATACTAGGTGCAAGGTGAGACGTTCGCCTTGCAAAACATTAAAATGTATATTCCTAATCAGAATTTAGAACAATTACAAGAAAAAATAACAATTTCATTTCATTTGGAATAAGAAGGCCCATCAAAAGGTAGTTTTAGGTGCTACAAACTTATGCTTTTATAAAATAGGGTAATTCCTTGTGTTTTTGTGGGTTGAATTGATATAAAGTGGTAGGAATAACATCATATCTAGTAATTTAATTTCAGAGAAAAGAAAAATAGTGCTCTCAGTGGCGTGGCCAGAAAATTTACTTTGTAGGGTCCATAGTTGTCAAAAGCTAAAGGCGCACCGATGTGCCATGGTCCTTGGAGCTTCAAGGTGAGAATATAGGTTGCCTACTACTGGGTCAATCCCTTTCTTATTATATGTTCAGTGTTTAACTTCCCTCCACCCTTTTTTCTTATTGCAAAACACCTCGAT
The DNA here is from genome assembly GCA_021464415.1 of Lonicera japonica. Classification (NCBI taxonomy): domain Eukaryota; kingdom Viridiplantae; phylum Streptophyta; class Magnoliopsida; order Dipsacales; family Caprifoliaceae; genus Lonicera; species Lonicera japonica. Next base: position 20,302,332 of record CM038468.1, read on the forward strand.
TAATCAATCAATCAATTAGTGACTCTTTGAATTACCAATATTGTAATCATGGGAGGTATTATGTAGGGACGGCCCTTGAATTTTGAATTTTTTTTACTGTATATGGGGTAAGTTTTCAAATATTAAAAAAAGTTAATGTTTTTTAGGGACTAAATTGAATAATTTTATACTTCAAGGGCAAACTTTAACGACCCATTTTGTATTTTAGGGAATGAGTCATATGAAAGTGTAGATCTGGTTAGAGTATGCCTTTTATTGTGATTTTAGACTTTTAGTATATAAAGAAGACAACCATATCAAGGAAAAGCACCAGGCACACTTGTTGACGGTTGCCTTCCATTGTTAATACTATTATTGTGTCAATCCCATTATTGTTGAATACATATCATATTAAACATTTTCCTTGTCTTGTTTATGTAATAAATGACCTTCTCCATCCAATGTTCTAAAAATGGTTAGGTGCTCTTAGATTGGCCGGGGGTCTAGCGCTTAAGGGATTAATTGGTCAAACGATTTTTTTATTAAAAATATTATTTTAAATAATATAATACTAACAAAATATAATATTCCTTTTAAATTAACATTAATTTTTCAACATCCAATCAATAAAACATACATTTCAAAAAAGTCCAAACTTTAAAAGCATAAATAAATAAAATTAGCAAAATGAAAATAAATAGGGGTGAAATTACAAATAATTAAAAATTAAAAATATAGAAAATGAAAATAATAATAATAATAAAATTTAATAAAACAAACCCAAACCTAATATCTATCATCTCTTTCCCCGTAAAACCTAACCCCCCATTCCGCAGCCAGCATCGAAACAAAACCCTAGCTTTCAGCGCCGACGACTTCTCAGCCCCGTCCCATCTCAGCCTCGACGATTTCTCACCGGCTTCGACGACTTCACAGGTACGCTACTCTCTCTCTCTCTCTCTCTATATCTCAATCTCCTTCTCTCTTCCACGTCTCAGCCCCAACCAATGGGAGAATCGGAGCCTAGACCAAAATCGGCGCCTAAACACAAACGATTAGCCCTAGGCCGGCCGGGGGAGCACCAATTTCCGCCTAGGCGCGATTATTAGAACACTGCCAATGCCTTAGGAAATACCGAGACAGGTAGCAGGTAGCCTTAGTTTGTGTTTTGAAGTCAACTTAGCTCTTGGAAGGGTCAAAGGCAGGGGTGGTGGTTATATGCATAGGCCAATTTTCCACTTAATATCAGTATCGGGTTTCAGGCAGTACATGATGATTAGAAAAAGTCGTAAAAATATTAATGGAAATAAGATCAACCAAATGGATTAATTAGACAAGCATAAAGACGTTGTCAAGGGTAACTAACAATGCCTAAATGAGGATACATCCCGTTTAGCTTGCATAGTGAAAAATGTACAGTGTATGTATATATTTTACAGTTCGTTTGGATGGAAGGAATGGGAAGTAAGGGAAAGGAAAAGAGGAGGAAGGATTGTATTTCTTTTGTTTGGATATAATATTTAGAGAGAATGGAATGGAAATGGAAGGGGTGGGAGGAAGTGTCATTCCTCTCTATTCCCTTTCTTTCCTTCCAATATTGGGAGGATTAGGAAGGAAAGGAAACATTTTTAATAAATTACATTCTTTTCCTTCCTTTCCTTCTTTCTATCCAAACATATTTATTTTTATTCCCTTTCTTTCCCTTCGTAGCTATCCAAACAATAATAAAATTAAATTCATTCCATTCCATTCCTTCATGATTAATTCTTTCCTTTCCACTCCCTCCTTTCAATCCAAACGAATTGTTTGGGAATGAGTCATATGAAAGTGTAGATCTGGTTTGAGTATGCCTTTTATTGTGATTTTTTAACTTTTAGTACATAAAGAAGACAACCATATCAAGGAAAAGAATCAGGCACACTTGTCTGCGGTTGCCTTCCACTATTGATACTATTATTGTGTCAATCCCATTATTGTCGAATACATATCATATTAAACCTTTTCCTTTTCCTTGTCTTGTTATGTAACAAATGACCTTTTCCATCCTCTTTGTTGTTCAATTTATAGATTAGACCCTCTTCCCAAGTAATTAATGCTGTAAGAAATTTTTCTTCGAAACAGGAAATAATCAGGAAGAAACAATGGTAGCTTCATCTTCAGCATCTGCCTCACTCAAGGAATATCTCAGAAGATATGAAAATAACGATGAGGAGGAGAAGAAAAAGAAGAAAAAGAAGAAGAAAGTTAAACCCGATCCAAGGGGTGTTATCGTTGTGGATGAAGATCCTGTTTGGCAGAAGCCGGTAGAAATTGAAGAAGAACATGACGATTTTGAAGGTAATTTATCAAACAACTTTCCTTTATTGAATATTTTTCTCTCTCTGAACTCGAGTGTACTGTGTTATTGAAATTTTAGGTATTTTATACAGATGAAGAGAAGCCCCAGGTTGACGAAGATATTGAAGTTAAGCGAATGAAGAGACTAGAGCAAGTCAAATCTTTACGTCCTTTTGGCGCCATTTCTGAGGATGGAAGTGGTTGGGTTCCTGTCTCAGATACTCAAGATTTGAACCCTGATGACCTGGATCCCGATATGTCCCCACCTCGTAGACATAGGCCCCGTAATAAAACACCTTCCCCTGAATATGAAACAAAACGATCACATCATTCTGGTCGGGATCCTAAACCTTTGAAATCTGATGATCAAAATAATGATATTTCTCCTCCTCGCAAGAGTAGGGCTCGTTATGATACACCTTCACCAGAACCTGGTGGCTCAAAACCTTCAGATAGGGCTAACGAAGATCTGTCACCGCCTCGGCAGAGACGCAGACACCACTATACACCTTCACCAGAACCTGGAATGGAACCATCACAGTCCTCTGACGCAGATCCTGATCTTTCTCCTCCTCGCCGGCGTAGTCTAAAAGAACCAGCTGAAAATAAAAGGAAGAATTCCAACATTGATACTCGACAGGCTCATCGTAGCTCGTCATATCGAGATGATTCACGTGAGGCAGATCTTTCACCTCCGAGGAAAAGCAGAAATGATTTGCCTGTATCATCTGATTTTTCACCCCCAAGGAGAAATAGGAACGATTTTCTTGTACCATCTGATCTTTCACCCCCAAGGAAAAGTAGGAAGGATTTGCCTGTATCATCTGATCTTTCACCGCCAAGGAAAATTCGAAAAGAATCAGCTTCGATGACTGAGCGAACGAAAACTGGTTTGGTTACTGGCAGAGATGTTAAAGAAGAGATTGCTAAAAAAAAGAAGGAAGATTGGTTGAGGTCATCATTAAATTTTACTTTTCATTTATCAATATCAATCTTTTTATTTACTTTGTTGAGTATGATATGGTCATGCATGCTGGTTTATCCAGTGGATGTTACTCAAAACTCCGTTAATTCTCTAGAACAAGTCTGTTTCCTTAGAATCTATTGGTAGTAGGTCCATTGCATTCGTCATCATTGTGTTCCAAGTAGCATCCTTAGACTAATTTTTCTTTTTTGAAAATAACGTGTTGATAGATCAAGATTAGGACAAAAACAGAAACTGAACAATTCGTTGGGTGACTACTGTTAGATCGTAAAGCTTTAAAACCCCAAAAGTTAAATACCAATTTACTTTCGAGAACAATGATTGATGCTTCATACAGTGTCAACTTTTGTATTATTTATAATAGACACTATTCCCATGCACAGGTACATGATAACTCAACTAGATGCATGTGGTGTAGCTCTTCTTTTCCTGGAAGGTTTGCTGATTGGAGGAAGATACCATGCCTAAGAGCCCACAGGAAAAAAAATGTTTCGTAAATAACATCTATACTTTACACAAATCCTTTTCTCAAGCTTGCGATCTCTGTGGCGTTTGTTAATATTTGGACATAAAAACTTATAGCTAAATGGGCTTCTTGTAAAACAATATTGTTAACTGGTAATTCTGATAAAAAAATATTTTTAGCTGGTAATGGGTTTTATGTGTTTCTTGATTGATGGTTCACAAAGGATTTTTAAGCACTTTTCTTTCATATTTATTCTTTTTACATGTTTGACGTCCCTCGTTCAAATCCGGGTGTCGCCTGATCAACAAAAAAAGGCTCAAAATCTCTGATTCTGTTCCGCTGATAGAACTCTCCAAATTATTCCCCAGCGGAAGTAGAAGAAATGGACTGTTGATACTTGTTTGCTTCTACGCATCGGATCTGGGGGTTTTCTAAAAGATTGAACTTATTTATAGATATGAACCCTTTTTCTCTTCATAGGGGTTGATAATAGTGCTCTTCATAGGGGTTGATAATAGTGCTCTTCTCTCTATTTTTCTTTCTTTGGGTTTTCCTTGCATGTTTTCTTGAGCTTCTTGATCAGATTTTGAAATAAATTACATTTGTAATCATAGGTTTAAAGATATGGATCCTTCTCAAAGCGGCCGAGGTGCTGAACCCGTGTATCGTGATAAGAAAACAGGTCAGTCAGAAGTTATGTCCCAAGTGTTTCTTTATTTTGTACTTTGTATAAATGCTTTTATATGGATTAGTCTCATTCTGGACTTTTGCAGGAGAACGCCTCACAAAGGAGCAGGTCTTAGAATCTCAGAAGAAAAAGGAAGAGAAGCCCAAGGTACTGTAACAATTTATGCTTGGAGGGTGTTAATGCTTTAGTGTCATTTTTTGTCTAGATTCCTTGTTATTTTATTCTTGCTTTTTCATGGTAGCTGGAAATTTTGAGAATATGACTAATGATAATAAATTTGTGGTTCTTAACTAATTTTCAAATCCTGAGATAAAATATTGAAAGAAATGAGTCACTGCACAGGAAAGGATTTGAGTTGCCATAATTCTTTTAACACCCGCACGCAGGGGTTGGAGGTTGGAGAGTTGCTGGTTTTTACTTAGGAGGGCAAACAGCTTTGTTTTATTAAAATGTTTTTGTGGTAGGGCTTCAAGAGTAGGTGGTTCATTTTTCTTTCCTGACTGCCAGAATAATCAGTAGGGGATAGAAATATAAGTATATAAATAAACACAAAATAAGGTAATGATTATTCTGATAAGGGTTAATTACAAAAATATACAATGTACTTTCACCCATTTTACACTTTGGTAATTGTACAAATTTTTCGACAAAACTAATAGTGTACTTTGTGTTTGTTTTCATTTTGGTCATTCCGTCTATCGGAGTTAGTCACTCCGTTAACGGCGCGCTGAGTTGGCACTAACAGTCTTACGTGGCATCTATATCAGATTATTTTTATATAAAAATTAAATTAAATCCATTTAAAAAAAATTAAATCCATTAAGTTAGATCGGAAGAGAAGACTCTCCGATCTTCGGCGACGAGATTCCGATGGCTGATCCTACTGCTGAACGAGAATCAGTGGTTGAAACATTTATGGAGAAGATCGAAGAGAAGTTTCACGGAGAGGATTCCTCCTCCTCCGACGATTCCGAAACCGATGTCAAATCTCCGCCGTCGTCGGCCCTAAAAACGAAGATCTACCATCTATTCGGTAGGGAGGAGCCATTGCACAAGGTCTTAGGAGGCGGAAAACGTACGATTTAATTGCTTTAAAACCTCTCTCTCTCTCTCCATATATATATATAATATAGCTACACGTATGTGTATATCTATTAATTTGAGTGTGTATATATATGACTATATCTAACTGTTTGTGTATATATATATATGATTTCTCTCTCTAAATTTCCGGTGACCACCGGAAGAGAAGACTCTTTTCATTTTTTTTCATTTTTTTTAATGGATTTAATTTAATTTTTATATAAAAATAATTTGATATAGATGCCACGTGGGATGCCAAGTAAGACCGTTAGTGCCAACTCAGCCAGCCGTTTGCCAACTCAGCGCGCCGTTAACGGAGTGACTAACTCTGATAGACGGAATGACCAAAATGAAAACAAACACAAAGTACACTATTAGTTTTGTCAAAAAATTTATACAATGACCAAAGTGTAAAATAGGTGGAAGTACATTGTATATTTTTGTAATTAACCCTTCTGATAATTTGATAAATAGATAAAGTTAACTAACATAAATGGCCAGCAACCAGAACAGGTTAGCTACTTCTTTATTATTGATCTATTGCAGAGAAGGGACTGTCACTTTTGCATTACTGTATCTTCTTTCAGTCATTTTTCTTGTTGATTGGGAACATTCATGGTCTAGAACTCCTAGTTAGATATCCCTCTTCGATTAATAACATGTTCAAATAGGTTTAGGATGCTGCAATCCTTTTAAAGTTTCCATTTCTTATGGTTTAGAATAGAAGTTATTTACTAACCTTTTAAATTATTTTTCTGAAAGAGTTAGTTATGTTTTTAACCAGGAGATAAAGTTAGAATGGGGAAAAGGCTTGGCTCAGAAACGGGAAGCTGAAGCAAGACAGCAGGAATTGGAACTTGAGAAGGCCAAACCATTTGCCCGGACCAGGTAATAAACAATGATTCAGTAGAGTAAGAAGTTATATATATATAGTTTCACATGCATGGTTGTGCAATGAGATAAAATAATAAATTTGTAGATCTCCTTAGGTTTCCTGTTCTCTTAGTCCTACATAAATTAATCTATTGTTTTACTCTCTTATTTGATAAACCAAAAAAATGTAACTTCTCTTTTTTAAAAAATATGTAAAATATGGGTCAGCAATTTGATTGGTCATGTAATAATGTATGATCCACAGCAATCAGGAAACAGACAAATTATGTTATGTACTTGTTATCTTTTGTATATCTAACATTATTCTTTTTATAATATGAAACTCTGATACTTTCTGGCATTTTGACGACGACAATTTGACAAATAAAAATGGTGCACCTTACCTGTGCGTGGATGACTATAGGGTTAGGTTATTGGGAGTTCAAACAGGTACGAGGATTATGCCAACCACTTACCAGAATCACACCCCCACCCTTCCCGTTTTGATAAAGTAGTTTAAGTATTGAAATATATATATATACGTGAGGAGCATTTCCCATACATATCATATATACGGATTGGGGCTTTTGAGGGGGTAAACGGATGGAATTTTTGATGAAACTTGGCGGAGATGATCTCCATGATTAGTATCATCTCCACCAAATATCACCAAAAAATTCAACTGGGTAATGGGTTAACTTAAAAAATTGATATGTATGCGCATTTTTGGTAGTTAAAATTTTAGATGTTTAGTTAACCCACTTCCTGGTTGAATTTTTTGATGAAATTTGGTGGAGATGATCTATACTAATCATGAGATCATCTCCACCAATTTCATCAAAAAATTCATCCGTTTACCCCCTCAAAAGCCTCAATCCGTACATATGGTCTGTATGGGAAATTTTTCATATATACATATATATATATATAGATACATACAACATAATATAGTTAAAATCTATTTCCTCTATGTTTTGTTATTTTGTTTATTGCTTTTTCCTTTCAGCTGTGTTAATCTAAAAACTACAAAATTAAACAAAAATTTGTAACAGGGTGCGTCATTGTGTGCACCTTTGCAAGTTGGAAGGGCTTCGCGGTTCAACTTATGGAGCGGGGTCTTAGAATCCTCCCCATCCCCCAAAACACTCGACAACTACATAACACACCAGCCCAGTTATGTGGACGTGGCTAAATTTTAATAAGCTACACATTTTATGAAAACAGAGCCTTCCTTTAGGAATCTGCCAGATTATTTATTTTGTTTGTGTACTTGTTAATAAAGTCACAGCTTTTGTTTTAGTCACATGAGGCATCTTTCGTTTGCAGAGATGATCCGGAACTTGACAGCATGCTGAAAGAAAGACCAAGATGGGGTGACCCAATGGCACATTTAGTCAAGGTAATTTACTAGCTGTTGTAGTTACTGAAATTGCAAGTGGGTATTATATTGATTCATTGACATTATTTCTTTCTCAAATATTTCAGAAAAAGTATTCTGAGATAGTTCTAGCAGACATGGGAGATGACGAAAAGATGAAAGAATCAGGCTTCATAATTCCTCAGGAAATTCCTAGTCACAGCTGGTTAAAACGAGGACTAGACGCTGCTCCAAACCGTTATGGGATCAAACCAGGGAGACACTGGGATGGGGTTGATCGCAGTAATGGTTAGTTTACTTCTCACTTCCTATTTTAATTTTCTGTGACCTCTGCTTTAGGAATCTTCTTGTTTATCTTGGGCTGTGATGTGACTTACCTCATTTTGAGGTCTTGGAACTTGGGTCTGGTAAAAGTTTGGATTCTGTTGGATTCAGATGGTCTAAATTGAGGTTTATCAAAATGAACTTGACCCATATGTAGTGTTCCAAAAGTCCCATAGGCCCCTCCTGCTGCTTGCCGCCTAGTTTTTTTAGAAGATTGCACATATGAGACTCATTTTATAGATGGATTTGTGTACTTGGTATACTTACAAATTTACAATGTGTCTTGCCATATCTATTTGTGTAAAAAATTTGCTCTATCCATAGTAACATACCCTACCATTAAGAGCCGTATTTTTGCCGGATCTTTAAAATATAGGATTCATAGTGTTTTTGTGTCACGCATAGCCAAAGTGTGTCTAATGGCTTGACATGGTAGCAAAATATTGCTCCAGTGGTTATGTAGAAGTGAGTTTTTTTTTTTTAAATACACACCCAATTTACGCTACCGTATCAGCTTTCTCTTTCTTTTATAAAACTTTAAAATGTGATGATAACTTGTAATACAAAATTTGGATTTAAATATAACTTGTATCTTTGATAAATACTCATCGAGATCTATAAAACATGATCCATTGTGATTTTGAAATTATGCATACAAAAAATTAGATCCAACTTGTGTTGGTATTTCATTGGTTCTTTCAAATTTTATACGAGTTCACAAAGGTACCATTGGAGCATGTTTTTTCTAGACTTCAAGTTGTGTGTACAAGTAGGATTTACACATCCATTGGAAGGCTTTTGACTCGTCCATTAATTGCTAGGTTTGCATCTCCCGTCTATTTAAGGCTTTAAGCATATTTACTAGGCAACCCCATTATTGACTTGAACCGATAAACTTGTTAAACCTTTAAATTCGAAACCCCTATCTTTTGTGTCTTGTTATGTTGGCGTGTTGTTTTAAGAAGCTAGCAATATAGGAAAAGATTCTCGTGCCTTGGAATGCAATTAGGAGAAGCATTTTCTTTATATATCAAACCCTTAGTCCCAAATTAAGAGCCCACTAGTCCTTTTCTGGTTATCTGAATTAAGAGTACAGTTTCAGTGCCAGAATTTAATCAATGTATGAAGTTTCACTCAAGTAAACAAGTTTAGTTAACCCTTGCTTAGGTTGAGAATGTAGGTCATTCTTAAAAAGTGTGTGAAAGGCAAAAATGACTCTTAAGTTGGGACGAGGGAGTAAATTTGTAGTTAACAAAATCTATCATATATTTGGTCTTTTAGTAGTTAACAAAATTGGTATTTCTATGTATGTTACAGGATTTGAGAAGCAAATGTTCAAAAGGTCAAACGAAAAACAAGCTACTGAGAAGGAAGCATATTTGTGGTCCGTGGCTGATATGTGAAGCGCTGTATGTGTACCATAACTGTAGTTTTTATTTTTTTTCTAGTGCAAGTATGACATGAACGGTACCTGATTGATTTTCTTTTTAATACACTTGCTGGGGAAAAAAAGTTGGGAGAATCGATGAAAAATACGTTAATGTTCATTGTGTCTTATAGTATGATAATACTAGGGGGGTGGTGTAATTGCAAAATTTGATTTTAATGGTATTTTTGCCTACCATTCATACATGTATGCACTGTGTTTACGGCTTGATTGCACCCCGAGTCCTTGTGCATTTAAGACATTTATTCCTTGACGAGACGTCAGTATAGTTTGTTATTTATTCGATCCATACTCAAAATTATTCACGAATATTAGGTTTATATGTGCGAATATATACATATACGGTTCCCTTCTCTTAAAGACCGTCTTTAAGTTGATTTAGGGGCCGTCCATTTTGAGAAGTAAATGGGAGAATATTTTCATGAAATTGGGTGGAGATGATATTTATAATAAGTAGATCATTTCCACCGAATTTCATCATAAAACTCAAATGGGGAAGTGAGTTAGCTACACAATTGATATATATATATATATATATCCAATTTTGGAGTTTGAGTATGCATTTTTCGCAACCCTCGAGCCATCTTAGAAGATTTGCTTTCAACCTAGATTCGCCCTCTCATGAATCATTACTATATTGTTTTTGAAACTTTTGTATTTATACTCTTTTGTTTCATTTTTTTAAGAATGTATATATGTATGTTATTTCATATATTTTTTTTTTCATGTATGAATGTGAGTTTTATTCTTCTTCAATTAATATTGTGCACCAATTTTTATTCTAATATAGTATTGGGCTACTATTCATATATGTTTTATTCTTCTTCAATTAATATTGGGCAACTATTCGAAAGTTTGAAATTTGGGTTAATTTTTTTGTTTTTTTTTGCAAAAACCCAGAAAAAATCCAACCATGAGTGCACAATTGCACGTGTAATATTTTGAATGTTAATATTAACATGAGGAAAAAAAAATTTGAAAAACTTTAAAAAAAAAAAGTAACAAAAAACAAAAAAACAAAAAAGCCAACTGTAACTGCATTGTAGATGTTAACACTAATATTTTGAACGTTAAATATATATGGGTTTTAATGAGATAAAATTTGACTTCACATATAGATGTTATAAATTATTTTTTGAAAACTTTGGTTTAATGTTAAATTAAATATAGATGTAGAAAATTAAGATGCAGCGAATAGTGTACATAAAAACTTGAAATTTGAAATTTGAAACTAAATAAAAATTTATCTTATTTGGGTTAAAAAAAAAAAACCATAAAAAATCCACCCGTGAGTATGTGTGTTTATTCTAATATAGTTTTGGGGGTTTTGGGTTAAAAAAAAAAATGAAATTTGGGTTCAAAAAAACTAATTTGGGTTCAAAATGAATGTTAAAAAAAATCTAAGATGAAGTGAATTAAAAAATCTAAATAAAAACTTGAAATCTGAAATTCAAGGTAAATAAAAACTTATCAAATTTGGGTTCAAAATGAATGTTAAATATATATGGGTTTTAATGTTAACATGATGAATTATTTTTTGAAAAACTTGAAAAAAACCATTTCATATTTAGATTAATAATAATAAATAAATAAATAAATGAGATGGAATTTGACTTTATACATAAACGTTATAAAAAAAAATTTGGAAAAAATCCAATCGTAAGTGCATTTTATTTAATTTGTGTTCAAAATTAATGTTAAATATATATGAGTTTTAATCTTTGGGTTCAACATTAAATTAAATATAAATGTAGAAAATTAAGATGCAATGACTTGAAAAAAAATAATGAAAAAAAATCTAACGTGATGAATGAAAATATCCATTTCAGACCATAAAAAATAAAACAAATTTTTATTTTGTTACCCAATATCTAAACAGCGTGCAACCTAAATCACATTACAATAGGTGAAACTTATAAGGAAAAATTGTCAAATCTTATAAGGGAAATTTCCTAAAGGAAGAAGTAGGTTGCAATTTTGTTTAAAACATATTAGGTATTACTTGTGCCAGACGACACGGTGAAATGTTTAAAAGTAGACAAATATTTTTTAATACTTGATGATAAAAAACTGACAGTTGAAAATAGATTGTTGCTCTTAAAGATAAACAACTATTTACGAATAATACGATCTCCATCATAGTTCAAGTGGTATAAAGTGGTAATTCAAACAGGCAGCTAAGGTTCCATCTCCGATCCTCTACTTTTTTTTTTTTAAATTTGTTGTTTACTCTTTTAAAGAATATGTTCTTTTGTTTTTGAAGAATGTATGTATATGGGTTATATACTTTTTTGAAGAATGTATGCATGGGTAATCATTTTTTAAGTCATTTTTATGACGTGTATTTAGTTGACGAAATAATGTAATTAGTTGACGATATATTACTCTGCATGTAATTTGTTGTGTGTTGGGTTTTCATAGTAGAAGAGAGGGGCACAATTTTTTGTTTGTATTTATTATCCCAAAAATATGGCATTTTTTAATTTAATTTATCTCCCTTCATGTATGAATTACAAAGTATAAACATTGAATCGTAGGAAAGTGTGTATATTAGTTTGCTCCAAGTATAAACATTGAATCATAGGGAAGTATAACAACTCCACAGTACATACATTAGTTTACTCCACAGTAAAAAAAATTGCATTAAAAAAGGAAGTGTGTGCATTAGTCTATGAAAGAATAGAGCCTTATAAAAAAAGGAAGTGCGTGCGTTAATTTATTCTACAGTACATTGCATCACCTTGATTTGTTTCGAAATTAGGTATACCCGTATCGGACAACACAATGCAACGTTTAAAAGTATACAAAAATGTTTAGAAGCGTTGTCTTACGCAAACTAATCCTAACTCAAATTAAAAATATATATTTTTAAATACTTCAAAATAAGAATTTATTTTTCTTAATGACATTCATTAAGTTGGTTTAAAAGGCTTTGAAAATTTTTTTAAAAAGTTTTTAGTTAATTGGATGGGTCAATTTCTTGCAATTTTAACATTAAATTCCAAATAAAAACATAAAATAAAAAAAAATATTCATAAATGGTTGTTGATTTTAAAAATTTATAAATTCTTTTTCAACTGTTGATTTTTTACTGTCAAAGCTAAAAAAAAAAATTCTCTGCTTTTAAATATTGCACCGTGCCGTACGGCACGAGCAATACCTAGTATGTATATATCGGGCAATACTTTTAGATAGATATAAATATTTAACTTAAAAATTAATATATCAAATATAGTTATTATGTATTAGTTAAAAAAGATATATTACATTTCATTATAACTAATGAGTGATTGACATATTGATATATCAATTTTTATGCTAGAATTTTATGTTCACTTAGTGATTTACATATTGATATATCAATCCGTATCAAAGACGTTTCAATTATTCTAAAATTATTTTTGATCTCAATCATACAATTTTTATTTTGTTATATATTTTCAAGATTTAAAAATCATGACCCCTTATTATATAAAATTGGTCGCAATCGTCCCAAATACGCTATTAATCATTCAAAAAATATCTTTAAATATTATGATACAATTATTTATCCCTTATACATTTTTAATATGCAAAATATCATTATCCCTTAATATATATATACTACGGGTAACCCATGCCTACGGTACTTCGACGTAATTGAGTGGTTTGATTTTTTAGATAGTGTGTAAGAGAGAAGTGAGAACGTTTGAGAAAGAGAGAAGTATGAAGGTGAGAAGAGAAATATATATTTACCTATAGTTGAGATAAACTAAGGATTAATTTGAAATTTGAATTAAATACCACATATCTACTGTTGAAATTAGAGTATTTAATTTGAGCCTTACAAAATTTTACCCCTTATACATTTTTCCCTTATACTTTATTATATAGATATAGAGGAGCGGAATGTTATATACTTTCTACCATAGGCTGTGGTATACCTCTCTAATTTTGCACAGTTTTGTTGTATATATTTAGGGACAGTGATTCATCAAATATTTTTATATTAATTATATATATAATGATTAATATGATAAATACTTATTATGATATATATGCACACATTATAGTGAGTACAAGAAGAAATGGTTAAAAAGCCCGCTGGACTCCCTCTTTGATCGATCAGAGGCCCTATTTTCTTAAGCTTTGTTCGTATTTTTGTCATAACTTTTTGCTCAGAACTTCGATTGAGGTAATCTTTATATCCAAGGAAACCTAATTTAAAGATATACAACTTCCTAAGAGGAAGTTTTCCCAAATTATGGATGAATAATTCTCAGAAATTCGTCAAAGACAGCGCTCTGCCGAAACTCTACCGAACGATCATATTTTGCTAACATGCCTACTTCGCACACTGTTTTGACCAACGAGGAGTGTGAATTAGCTTCGGTCAAAACATGAAAGTTGTAGAATGCATCAAAAATTGTAAATAGGCATAAACAAGGACTTAATTGAATAAGAGACGAAGGAGTTACAAAACCTCAAGGTTAGCCAAAATTAAGAAATCGCGTAAAGCCAAATTATGCATTTAACGCGACAAATGTGGTTCGGATCATGCGGAATGCTTAACGATCACTCATGAAAGTTTGAATATATATATATATATGTAGGTCGAAAAATACTCTAGAGGGGGGGTGAATAGGGTTTTTAAAACTTATTCGGATTTTTAAAAATGATTTAAAAATATTTGATGTCTATATTTATCAAGTAATCAAGAACAAAGTTAATTCCAAACACAATGAATAAATAGCACAATATAATAGAGCAATAAATAGCACAATATAATAGAGCAATGATGTCCACACGGTTCGGCTTGTTCCTCTACTCCGCGCTCGGTTAGTTTCCCGATAATTTCTACTATAACCGATCTTCTTCCGGGTGAAGATCAAACTTCTACAAGTGTATTCTTCTCACACACTCTTACAAGTATTGAAACACCCTCAATACTCTCACAAGAAATCCCTCTTGCTATTCTATGAGATACACCTCTCACAAATATGATTTGAATAAGTTTTAGTGGTTAACACCAATGTACAATATCTCTCTTGTGTATAACAAAATACAAATGAAGCTCACACTAAGAGATATCAATATTGATCAATGAATATAAGCTCAAAGAATGAAGAGATTAATCAATGATTTAGCTAGAATACTTGAATAATAAGAATATATGAAAAATAGTTTTGTATGACCATTCAAGTTGTTAAAAATGAGTCTTAGAACTCATATTTATAGCTTGCAAAATCATATGGCCGTTGGGGATGATTAAAAAAGGTTTTGGCTCCAAGGTATACATTTTCAAACTTTCTAACAGCTAGTTTTGACAAAAACAATTCAAATTTGTTTTGTTAATTTCTCCCAATTAGACCGTTGGATCATGCTCAAATTTTAGTCAAAGGTGCCAAGAGATGTTGTCTAACTACTGTGAAAATTTCAAAATGATCGGAGTTCGGGAAGGCCTCCATCTTACCGTTAGATCAAAACTGGGCAAAAATTGAGCGAATTTTAAATGTAAAATAAAAATATTTTTGCAATTTAACAATTTAGTTCCAAATAAAATTCTAATGATTTTTGAACTTCAAAGACATGTTTCTAAGATACCTATTTTTATTAGAACTTAAAATATGATCATTTAAAATTAATATGAATTTATTTTGAAACTCGGTCTTTGTAAAATGATGTTTTTCAAATAAATTCAATTTCTAGCTAGTTTGAATCAATCTTTAAAAGATGCATGAATATGTTTGAGCTATAGGGATTTGATCAATAAAGTAAATTTACATAAAATCTAAGCACTCACTCAATTTAATGATAATTCGAGTCTTCGTGATGCTTGATTGTCTTGTGCGTATCTTCACTTGATTGATGATCTTGATTCTTTCTTGGTTTTGATTCTTTGTGAAGCACATAGAGATCATTTGAGTTCATTTCTTGTGAGTGAAAGCATTTGTGGAGCTTTGTGTGAGAGTTTGACTATATCAGTTTGACGTCACACTTGGTTGAAAAAGATATCGGCTAATGACTATCATCATTGGAACAATCGAGTTAAATAACACTATATTAACTTATTGTAATTACCAAAATAAGATTAATTGACTTTAAGGTCAACAATATATATATATATAATGTGTAGAAAAATATAAATCACACGGATTTCCAAAAATCAAGAATTTCGTACCTTAAATAAAAATTTCATAGTGATAGGAATATGGCTTGTGGGGAAAATTTTATAAACTAAAAATAGGGTGTTACAGTTAGCATTGGATGCTGTTAGATATTGGATCCCATTAGCATGGGATTGATTCCATTAGGAGACAACATCATAGCTAGGAAACAATATCATAGTTTTTCCCTAGGATTCCTTTTTAATGTTTTATATTGTCTTTCTCCAATTGTATATATACCTTAATTATATGTATAATAGACATCATCAAGAAATAAGAATAACATAATTTCTCTCTCTCTAGAATTATTTTCTCTTTATTCTCTCATTTCTCTCTACTTGTTCAATCTCCCCATTCTCTATCTCCATAAGAGATTTGACTTGGTATCAGAGAGTATAGATCTCTCTTGTTTAGATTTATCGAGATCGACTTTGTCTTTAAGCGCCGTTGTTTTCGAATCATCATCTTTGTCATCTCACGAGTTCAGTTAATTCGTTTTCTATTCAAACGATCTCCAAATATTACCAAACTTATATCAATCTCTTCGTTTTGCCAAGACGAGCTCAACGCCACCAAAATCACCTTAAAACAACGTCATTCGTGCCCTCACGCGCGGCTTGAAAATCAACGCTCCGCTCACACGCCTCCACGCACAGCTACTCCTCCACTGTCAACTTTAGTGGCGTTAGTCGTTACCGTTAACTGCGTTATCCTAACGCCGTCAGATTTAACGGCGTCATCCAAAAACTTTTCGGTATTCACATTTTGAGCCCGGAAGTTTATGTTATTTTTACTTTTGTCCAGAGAAGTTTCTGCTTTTTACTTTTTGGTCCAGATAAGTTTCTGTTCTTTGCATTTTGATCCATAACTATTTGTCCTTTCTCAATTTAGCCCCAAAAATCAATAACTTTTGCAGATTAATCCTAAAATATTTAGTTATCATGAGTGAATCACAGACCCAAAAGGTTGAGGTGTCAGTTAGAAGTTCGGAAGGAAGGTCCTTTGGAGGTACTAAACTTAATGGTACAAATTTTCGTACCTGGAAGAAAATAATGTCTGTTTTTCTTCGGGGAATACATAAGATGGGGAAAGTAACTGGAGCAATCAAGGCTCCTAGTGAAATATATATTGAGGCATTTACGAAATAGGAAGATGATGATGGTTACGTAATGTCAGTTTTGTTCAAAGCCATGACTGATGATGTATTACAAATGGTAGATGAATGTGAAACCTCTGAAGCCATATGGAAGACGTTGGGGGACCTCTACACCAATGAATTTGACTTTATCCAGGTTCATGAATTAATGTGCAAAGCTACTGGAATGCGACAGAATGGGCAACCAGTTTCGGAATTCTTTATTAAATTGAAGAATGTTTGGGCAAAAATTGATCATAAATGACCTTGTAAGATCAAGAATCCCGTGGATATTGCGTGGTACCAAAAGGAAAAATAACTTGAGAGGGTTCATGCCTTCTTAGGAGGACTAGATGCTAAACATGGTAGTGCTAAAGAAGAGTTGCTCTACATGCCCGAACCTCCCAGTCTGACTTTAGCCTTTACATATATCCGCAAGGATGAATCCCAATAAGACAATCTCCAACGGGCACATATTGAAGTTTCCAGTTTGGCCATTCAATCCACCCCACTTGGGACTCCGTCCAAGCCACCAACATCTTACTAACAACAACATGGGTCACTCCAACTCCATCAACAACGACCTCCACCAGGCTCCAACCGTCCAAAAATGTACCTACTGTAATGAATTGGGGCATGTTCAAGAAGCGTGTTGGAAGCTACATCTGCATCTTAAACTGAAAAGGCAGAGTTATCGTAACAATGGAAAAGCTGCTGCCTTTTAGTTGGTTCAAGAATCTAATTTCTATGGCATAACTGGACAGGATCATCACTCTTCTGGAGGGGCTGCTCCTACATCAATTACTGGTCATAGTAAAATCAGTATGACATTAAAGGTTTCTAATTTTGTTAATTCTGATACTTGGATTATTGATTTTAGTGCATCTGATCATATGACTATGATAAATCTTATTTTACTGAGTTGTCCTCCCCACCAGTATCTTTTGTTACTAATGCTAATGGTGAAGCTTTTCCTGTGTTAAGAATAGGGTTTGTCCGTATTACCCTGACTTTAGAACTTCATTATGAGAGATGTTCCTGCATTATCTCATCATTTGCTATATGCTCCTCAATTGAATGTTGAATCCAAATATTATGTGACTTTTTATCCAATGTATGTACTCTTTTAGGTTCTTTTAACCAGGGAGGTAATTGCACAGGGGTATCTGAGGGGCAAACTGTTTCATCTGGATTAGATGTACGGCGGGGAACGACCAAGAGCACCATCCCGCACCGCTTTGATCTCGAATTCTGATAAAATAAGTGAAATCTGGTTGTGGCATTGCTGTCTAGGGAACCCATCGTTTAGTATTGTGAAAAAAACTATGCCTACTTTATTTATTGGTGTTGATGACTCAGTTTTGCGTTGTGAAACTTGTGTTTTGGCTAAGAGTCATCGTGATACTTATTCCTCCAGTACCTCTAATAAAAGTGTTATTTCTTTTGAATTGATTCATTCTGATGTTTGGGAGCCCTCCAGAGAATCCACTGTTTTTGGTATGCGATATTTTGTGTTACTTATTAATGATTGTACGAGGCTATCATGGGTAATCCTACTTAAAACCAAAGATGAAGTTTTTTCAGCCTTTTAAGCTTTTCGCAATCTTATTCACACGCAGTATAACAATACCATTAAAATTCTTCGGTCTGATAATAGGGGGAGTATGTCAATCATGTTTTTCGTGAATTTCTTCAAAGCATGGTACTGTTCATCAAACCACGTGTCCTCAAATGCTAGAACAAAACGTAGTTTCTGAAAGAAAAAACCGTCACTTGTTGGATATAGCTCGTGCCTTTCTTTTTTGTGCTTATATGCCTAAATACAGTGTACTTCAGGAAAAGATTCCTCTTGAGGCACTTGCATCTCATGTGTCGTTACCATCAGTTCATAATCTTCTTTCTCGTGTTTTTTGTTGTGTAGTCTTTGTTCATATTCCTAAAAATCAGAGGTCCAAGTTAGATACCCGAGCGATCAAGTGTGTGTTTGTTGGTTATGGGGGATCTCAGAAGGGGTACAAGTATACACAATTTAATAATCATCATTATTATAGATATAAATAAAAAATTTATTATGTTATAATTAGAGGAGTTATGGGGTTTTATTTTGTTTTAAATAAGCTTAATTTTTCTATTAATTTGGTGTAACTTCTATACCAATACTTTGTCTTATACAAACCCATGATTCTATTTGTATTCGGTAGAGAGAGAGAGAGAGAGAGAAAAACAAATTTTGTAGTTTATAAAAATGTTAATCTTCTCTTCACACATCTTTATTATATCTTTCTTATATACATATGTTTTATATACAAATATTTGAGTTTGGACAATGTGATTGGATTGGTTCATCCCGTCTTCCTGTGGACGTGCACATGGAGAAGACAAAGTTGCGAGCCTTTTGAGTTTTATCTTGGAGACGTTTATTTACCGTCAATACCTGCACGTAGGGAGTCAATAACGTCTTTAGGACAGCGATTCTGTCGCGATTCTCAAAGGCCAGCTTTCTTTACTTTTACTATTTTCTCTATAAATGGCGTTTTATTTATTTTTGTTTTTAAATAATTTTTTAGAAATTATTACTTGTAAAATTATATACAAATCAAAGCTATATTTTCCAACAAACTAAAGACGTTATTGTGCTTTGATTTGTAAGAGATTTTATGTGCAAGAGAAAATATTTCGAATTATATATAAAGATATATATGTGTGTGTGCCTGCACATAATTTCTTGTAAATATAAGCAATGGACCTTACAGCTTCTTGGATAAAAGTTTAATTTAATATCAAAAAATTATATGAACTTAATATCAATTATGAGCAGAGGAATAAACTGCATTATATGTACATAAATAAGTTTTCAAATGTTAAAATTTTCAGACGTTAATTTTATAGTTTGATGCCAAAAGCATAGTTATTCACATATGCATCTTTTATATATAAAAGATTGAAATGTATATAGAATGGGAACTCAAGCAAGTCAATTTGGATAATGACGTGTTGTATGAGATAGTTTTATCTAATCTTAATGGCCATATGATTACTTAAATCATTTTATACGAAAGTTAAAGCATACTCAAACAGAAAATCATTTTATTGTTTTGACATTTTTAAAGGGAATATATTGATATGTGTTTTATGTTCTACTAAGTAAAAAATAAAATTATATTTTCCGGTTTTGTCTTCTATATACATGCACACTCAAAGAAAGTTATATTTTAATCCTATATATGTATTGATAATATATAATGGAATGAAGATATATAATTATTATAAAATATGTTGTATTTGACTTGCCGTGTATAATCTGTTCGATGGAAATAATTTATGAGCAGTGTTATCTTATATATTATGATGAAATTCTGATTTATGTTTGTGAATATATCAGTTCATCTACTTGTATTTTACTATAAGTTGATTTTTCACAATTTTATCGTTTGTTTGAATATATATATACATATAAAACAAAGGTATATGCTTATTCATGTCGTGAAATATTAAATTTGTGATTTTGTACACATGCGACTAGAATACTAATTTTGCCAATATATGCGACTGTTTTGATAGTGTGGCAAAGCTCAATTGATAGCATTATCACATGTAAGATACATACTAATATAAGGAAATTAATGGTGGAACAATGTTGAGTTATGTATTCTCATTCTAAGTATGAAATATTTTAATATGTTGACTAGCCTAAAGAAATAAGATATATATAGAGATAAAAAATATTTAGTGAGTTTATGTGGAAGGGTAATGTATATTCTCATATCTTAATTACGTATATGAAATCTCAATTTCATTAAATATTAATACATGTAGTGGAAAATTATTGCTAAGGAACTAAAATTTGTAATTGATCGAGTGTACGTTATACTTGTATAATTATTTTTGTTAAGAAGTGGTTTCACATACATAACGAAGAATAGTGACATTGTTTTGCAAACATTATTTTATTTTAAATTTATTACTTGCTTTTACTAAAAGGTGTTAAAGTAGACAATTGAAGAAATTTATGTTCCTTTCGTTTCTTTTAAAGTTATCATTTTGGAAAAGGGAAAAGTGTTCCATTTCGAATTTTCTTGAAAGGAAAAAAAAATAATAATGTTTTTTTTAAACTATTTTGGAAATGATTAATGTAGTCAATTTCTTTTGAGGAGGTTATACTAATTTTCTTTTAAGAAAATAATATATTCAAATATAAAGTAACTAGTTCCAAATTTATTTAGTAATATTCAAATTATGGAGAGTTAAATTAATTAGGACATAATTGTCACCGGGTATATGTTCTTCAATAAAAGATAGTGTTCATATTTAAGTTTATCTAAAATATTTTTGATATCTTATGTGATAAAATTTTGTGCGAGTATGTTAAGTGGAAATTTATTATTATATTTTGAAGTTTTCAAATGTTAAAAAAAAAAAGGAGTTGTGACAACCCTCTTTATAGAATATAAATGTGATATATAAGTTACTCTACAAAGATATATAATTAAATGATATGTAACTTTGTTTTGAGCGTCATCATGTTGTGGGTTATAATATGTATGAAATTTTGTTGCTGTGACTTAAATCCATATGATATTAGTGGCTTCTTTGCCTTTTGAAAGTTTGAACTTTAAAAGGTCATTGATTTATTATTATTTGGAAGATTTTAGTATATTTATGTGAATATCTGTAGTTTTGAAACAATGGGGATTAGTTGAATTTTACTATAAAGTAAGATGAGATTGTAAACCTTTTTCTAAAGACTATTTACCCTATTAATGTGGGGGTTATTTATACATGGAGTTTTAACTAAAGTTTTATGAAACTTGAATTTCTTTTTGAGAAAAGAAGGAAAACGTTTGTAATTTGTGTTGATGTGTTCAAGTTCAAGTTATTTATTTAAATTTTTTTTTAACTTATATATATAAGCTAATTCATATCTTCAAAGTATTAATTAACAAGAAAGTAAATTTTTATACTTTGTACAGTGTGGTATAATGTAATCATTTTGTTTGACTTAGGGATTTCTCCCTCTTGAAATCTTAAGATAGATATATATATATATATATATAATGGGGAAGTTTTGGTGATATATAGTATCTTGTCAAATGTAATATATGAGTTTTGGAAACTAAGAAAATCTGGAAATTTGAAAAATACTTAAAAAGTTGTATGCTTTAGAATTTTGACGCAATTAACTACTTTCAATATTTTGAGAGGTTTAGGATCACAATATCTTTAAAACTTTTTCATCTTTTATATATCAAAGAAATTGTATGTTGCACTTTATTTAAAAATTTTGGTTTTCGGTTGTAATATTTTATTCATAGCAATTAAATTTCAAGCATCAAAAGTGATGCATCTTAAAGTGTGTTTTCAATTCCTTGATTGAATAGAGGGAAAATACACAAATTTAGCTTCTAATGATATTTAAAGTTTATGTATTTAAAAGGAAAATTAGAAGCAATTTCGTTGTTATTGAGAATAATATATTTGGCTATGAATTTTTATTTTTATTTTTGTTCTTGAACATGGCCAAGGACTTTTCCAAGAATTTTTTTGTATAAAGTGTGAGGTTTACAAAATTTACTATATTGATATTATCAAGTTAAAGTTCATATTGACATATTCAAGTTAAATTTTTATTTTTTTTATTATTATTATAATAGTTGTAATATGTGTGACATATATATTGTGAATTTTCAATCTTATGTTGACTTACTATAAAATATATTTTTAAAAAAATAATAAAATTTGTTGAATGTGTACTTTGTTTAAAGTTTTTAAAAAGTGGGGGTTTATAATTTTAATATATATCCGTATATATGTGTGTGTGTATATATATATATATATTTGTGTTAAATTATGACTACATACTTAGTTTTCTATTATGTCATGTTCTATGCAAGTTCAAATAAATTTTGAACTTTCTTATTTTTTAGTGTGAGAAAATTTATAAGTTTGGGAAATTTGTTTTGAGATTCAAAGAGAAGAATGATCTGATTTGCATGGGACATATTTTGATAAATGAAACTTGACCTTCTTTTTTGAAAATTTGTTTTAGGAATTTAAAATTTTGAGGAAGGAACTTATGAATTTATATATGCGGTGTCTAAATAAAAAAGTAGCTCCTAATGGGTGAGAGATCGGCCATTGGCCATAAGTTAATACTTCGAGTATTTATGTGGTTACTAATAAGTGATATAGACTACTGACCAAACTTAAAAAGTTTGTTCCTAGTAGGTCAAAGACTACTAACCGATTGAAATTTGTAGTTCCTAGTAATAGACTATTGGTCACGATTTTGTGATTCCTAGTAGTGGCTATTGACTACAATGTTAACTAAATCATGTTGCCTAAAGTGGAATAATGAAAATTTTGTGGCAAATTTGAAAATGAAATATTTACATGATGGGTTCGTGTAATTCTTGAAATATCTATGGACTATAATGACAATGAAAGCGCTTAAAATGAAGAGGTATAAAAATACTCTTAAAAAAAGAATTTACCTCGGGACTAGTTAGACCCTTTTATCATCGAGGGAGATGGGGTAAGCCCACAAGGAGTCACCAATAAGAGTAACTCAACCTCTATGATTGGAGATCCCATGAAGGAGGTTCAATATATGTGGTAGAAACAACCTATATAGCGTGTCTCATTAAAAAAGCACTATTTTATAGAAGAGCGTCTCCTCCCCATCTCTATGGTGACGGTGCTTTAGTGTGATTTTAGGTTGGGTTTTACCCTTAATGAATTCAAGGCGAGCATACTCTCGCAAGGTATCGTCACACATACCTTTGGAGAATTCACCTAAGTGAGAGCCGTTGTGAGGCCGTGACCGTAAAATTTGGGCTAATCTCTAAAACTCTCATGAGAATCAAGATAGTGCGCATGGCTATTAATAGCGCAAACCCGCATAACTAAGTCCTATATCACATATTGTGTGTGTTACAATGGAAGTTTGACTAAAGGGACCTAATTCAAGGCGTAGTCCATTATGGCTTCCTCAAATGGAAGTTGTCAACACTAAGTGTAGTTCAAGGTTCGGAAGACTACTACACCCATTGCACAATATTAAGTTGCCTTATTATATTTTGTAATATGTTTTCAAAATTATAAATCTTAAGGGGATTTTAAGAAGAACGAAGTGTTTTAAATCTCATAGTCCTAATGTATTATTTTTATTAAAATAGTGGGGACTGTTAGGATATTTTAATAAAAATAAATATACTTATTATTTAATTAAATATTTATGAGTTACACAATTTAATAATCATCATTATTATAGATATAAATAAATAATTTATATAAGTTTATTATGTTATAATTAGAGGAGTTATGGGGTTTTATTTTGTTTTAAATAAGCTTAATTTTTCTATTAATTTGGTATAACTTCTATACCAATACTTTCTCCTATATAAACCCATGATTCTATTTGTATTCGGTAGAGAGAGAAAGAAAGAGAAAAACCAATTTTGTAGTTTATAAAAAGGTTAATCTTCTCTTCACACATCTTTATTATATCTTTCTTATATACATATGTTTTATATACAAATATTTGAGTTTGGGCAATGTGATTGGATTGGTTCGTCCCGTCTTCCTGTGAATGTGCACACGAAGGATCGACAAAGCTGCGAGCCTTTTGGGTTTTATCTTGGAGACGTTTATCTACCGTCAATATCTGCACGTAGGGAGGCAATAACGTCTTTAGGACAACGATTCTGTCGCGATTCTCAAAGGCCAGCTTTCTTTACTTTTACTATTTTCTCTATAAATGGTGTTTTATTTATTTTTGTTTTTAAATAATTTTTTAGAAATTATTACTTGTAAAATTGTATATAAATCAAAGCTATATTTTCCAACATTTCCTTCCTCTGTTATTCTTGTTTTCTTACAAAGTGGTATTTGAGCTATGTTCAAAACAAAAGATCTGAAAAGATGGCAAGTACATGTCACAATGTGGTCTCCCTCATTCCTCATTTTAATGGAGAAAATTAAAAGAACTCAGAAAAATTGTCGTCGAAGGGTACAAAGAACCAGAAGATGAAGAACAATTGACAGTAGCACAGAAGAAAACTTTGGCTAAAACTCGGGAACAAGATAGCAGAGCACTTTTTGAAATATATCAAGCAATTGAGATGCCCGTGTACAAAAGAATTGCCAAGGCCGAAATTGCAAAAAAAGCGTGGGAAATTATTCAAGCAGCTTATTGAGGAGAAGAAAAGGTGAAAAAGGTTCGACTTCAAGTCTAAAGATCAGATCGTATGTGCTTTAATGGAGTGAAGAAAGGATTTAAGTGGCAAATGAAAAATGAAAGCTCCACTGGCTATAATTGGATCATCGGCGTTGATGGTTCTATGTGGCATTGAAGAAAAAGGGGGAGGGTGTTTTTACCGGAAATCAAGAGTAAAAGATATATTGTTTGGCTGGAAACTTCCCAAAGTAAGAAAAAGAAGAACCGGGGTCAAAAGAAAGATTTTGTGAGTGTATCAAAAAACATGGGATATCAATTTTAATGTAAGAAGAAATCTGATATATAAAAATCTCTGAGTACCTTTTGTGCTCACGACCCATTGTAACAAGCGAAATTCATATCAGTATTTTAAGTTGGACTTGTAATATAAGTGTTTAAACCCTATATATATATTTTTCGCCCAACTCATTGAATATTTTTAGCTCTGCAACTGGCGACAAAGTGCTTGATACATAGGGCTCTCGATTACTCTAGCATATCCCCGAAAGCAATCGAGCAGCGTTGATCGATAGGACCAACCTGAGCCGAACTGTAAGGAAGCTCTAATGCACAAGAGAGTGCATGCGGCCAACTTGCCAACCACGAATCTGGATTCCTACAGCATGGATTTGACATAAAAGTATGAAATTTGGCAGTGATAGTCCGCTCAATATAAAGATCATTTCCATCAAGTTAATTCATGAGAAAAACAATCCATTAACTTGTCGAAATGAACGATCCTAGCTTCTTTTTCTTAAGAGATGATCCAGGGAGAAATATTAAGCTTCCAATTCCAATCCAGTTCGGCGTCTCTGCTCAACTTAATTATAATAAACTAATAAGTAGCATAGTGAGTCTTGGTATCTCTACTCAACTTAATTATAATAAACTAATAAGTAGCATAGCGAGTCTTAGTTTTTAATTTATTTTTTGAGTTGTTTTCAATTTATTTTATTTATTTTTTGAGTTACATTGAAAAATCGAACTCCTAACCCCTCTGCTTCCCTTTTAATCTATGTTTTAGCCAATTCTACATATACGACTATTCAATAAGGTTATTGGCTCTAGTTTTCAATATTATGCAAAACACTTTTGATGATGTCCTACCATGCTTAATTTATTGTGATTGTGAGATATTAAATGTATCCA
Organism: Lonicera japonica; assembly: GCA_021464415.1. NCBI lineage: Eukaryota > Viridiplantae > Streptophyta > Magnoliopsida > Dipsacales > Caprifoliaceae > Lonicera > Lonicera japonica. The sequence goes on from CM038468.1 coordinate 20,328,537, forward strand.
TTCATGTCATGTATATATTGAAATCTTAAGTGTGCGCCTGTTTGGTTCGTTCTTTGAATATTTTTAAATTGGTAATTTCATAAAGGCTTAATGATATATTTGACTAACGAACTTATCACATTTTTGCAATTTGGTCACTAAACTTTTTTTTGTCTAAAATCTCAATGAACTTTCAATAACGTTTCAATTTAACTGAACCTTTTAACACCGTTAATTAGAGTTAATTAAAAATATGAGTTGGATATTAAGTTCACATGGCATCCACGTGAACATATGAGATGTCAAAAACCATCATGTGAGACGCACGTGTGAGGTTCTCCTCCTTAATTAATGTGCTCAACGGCTATAATCGTAAAATTAGTGTTTTATATACGAACAAAAATTGGGGAAAAATTATGTAAATAAAAAATTGTTGATTCTTCCTCAAAATTGATATGCGTGATTGCTTCTATATGATTTTTTGAGTTTTGTTGATGATCATCTTCTTTAGCAGATTTTGATTTAGGTGAGTCTAGGGTTTCAATTGAGGGAACGACGGCTGAGTTTTGTGAAAAAAAGTCCTCATATTTTTCCTTCATCAAAACAGAGCTCTTCGTTTGAATGAGCATAATCTCACATGTGCGTATTGCATGATAGTTTTTGCCATCTCATCTATTCACATGAATGCTATGTGGATTCCTTAATGTCCAACTCATATTTTTCGTTAACTCTAATTAACGGTATTAAATGGTTGGGTTAAATTGTAACATTATTGGGAGTTCAGTGGGTTTTTAAACAAAAAAAAAGTTTAGTGACCAAATTAAAAAAAGTGATAAAATTTGTTGGTCAAATATGTCATTAAGCCGTTCATAAAGTCAAATTTTCATGTGAAATTATTGTTTTAGGGCCGAACAAAAATTCAAACGAAACGAGCATTAACCTCATTGGAAACAAAACATAACATGAACTTTATTTCTCCTATAAACATGAAAAATAATTACACCACCAGTGTACCTTTATTGCACCACTTCTTTCTAATTATAATTAATTGATTTCCAACTATAATTTATATATAAATTTCATTCCTAAACATTGTACTAAGTATTTTAAAATTTCTTTTGAAAAGCAAAAAAAAATAGAAGTTGGTCGGATAGGGCATTTGCTTAAAGATACGTTTGAGGTATGTATCTATACTGGTGCACTGAACCTCTAGGTACAACTCAGACACTTCTTCTTCATTTTCTCCTGCTTAAAAGTTTGTCAAACAACCTTCCTAAAATATGTGATAAAAATGTCCCACACCCACTTGGGCAGCAAAGTTCATTCTTGCATCACACAACCATATGAATAAATTTACATGCAACATTTAGAATTTGGTTCCTATATAATGTTTCCCTTGTTATCCTCATTTATTTCTGAAATACCAAAAAATGCGCATTCTTTCCTCAAATATGCGAATATTGGAAAGTCGCCAAAGTCTTATTTTGGACGACTTTCCATATAAACACATTTTTAGTGACTAGTGTTAGATGCATGATCTTCATAATGCACGAATCGTCCCAAAAAAGTGTTTTTCAAATGCCACTGAAAATGCAAAACATTGGCTAGGTTGTTTTAGTAGTGAGTATCGTTTTATCACTAAAAACCAATGTCGATCAACGCGTATTTTAACAACGTTTTTATTTTTTAGAAGGATTTTTAATATAATGGGAGCCTTTTCTTTGAATGTACATGGATGAAACAATAAGTGCATTTTCATTCAAGGGACAATTTACTATTTTTTCAACACACATAATATATATCTATATATATGAGTTATTTATAATTTAACTCCTAAAGTTGGACCGCTTTGCACTTTTGTCCATGAAGTTCCTTTTACATCACATTCGTCCTTAAAGTTTGATCTCCTTTTCACTTTAGTCCAAAATCCAACCCGACATTTGATTTTTGGACGGAAAATATCATGTGTCACTTTGATTTTCAAGCCACATCAGCTGTACATGGTATTTTGCGTTCAATAAACAAACGGCACATTGGATTTTTGAAAGTAAAAATGGGATCAAACTTTACGGATAAGAGTGGCACAAAATAAACTTCAAGGACGAAAGTGAAAAGCAGTCAAATTTAATGGGAATAAAAAAACATACATATATATATATCTTACATAATTAAATGAATGAAATTCATATAGTGTAAGGAATTAATGGTATATCCAAGGTATTTCTTCGATTCTAACTATACCTCTCACGGAAGTTAAAAAGTCTTCGGCGGAGATGCTTATTTTTTCTATCTTTTTCCCTGTAGCTTTTCCCACTTCTCGGCCAGTTCCCTTTGCAAAATGTTGTTTACCGATGGATGAAAGTACAATGTTTTGTTTAATGCGCGACAATTCGCTATAGCTTTCGCAGTGTATGTTGCAATATCATCTTTGTCCATAATGATCACCGCGTTGCATGTAGTGGCGAAGCCAAGATTGTTAAGTAGTGGGGGCAGAAATAGCACTATACAGAACAACTTAGTTAATAGAATCATTATGTTGGGCAAGCCAATGCATCAATTCAAGAAAGTTCCCTAAATTATTTGAACAGCTAGATTCATCATGCCCCCGAAAAGCCAATCATTGGCGTAATAGATACCTAAGGCAATCAAAAGATGTAGTCAAGCAATTACGGTAATCTAATCGAAATTGCTCGGATTGGTTGGACAAACACACTTCTATATGTTGTGCGTGCTTCATAAAATCACCACAAGCTCTCAAACATTGGTTATGACTACTCATTGGACCTCCGACATGTTCATTTAACCTTTCTTTCTTTTTCCAATTTCTAAACCCACTATTAACAAATGAATCACCATCACTTTGTCCACTCCCTATACTTGTACTCTTAGACTTGAACAAAAACAACATAGACAATAAGCTGCATCCTCTTGTACGCTATACTCCAACCACCTCAAATGTTCATTAAACCACTTGGGGTTAAATGGGCTTTTGTCCTTACCGAATTGTGTTCGAGGGAAATTGTGATTTTTGGTTTAACAAGGTCCACGCTGTAGGTATGCTTGTCGAACCTTCTCTATTTGGTTAGGGTGGTACTCATAAATGTTTATTCTTAAAGCATGATCAAATTCGGGCTCATCTACATTGTTTCACTCTACATTTCTAGAGGACGTACTTCGTGTACATTATTTGGCTCCACATTTAGAGAGGATTGGACTTTGGGTTGAGAAAAAGAACCTTCAACATCTCTCTTTCTCTTAGTCCTTGTCACAAATTGATCCATACTTAATAAATATAAGAATCATCAACAAATGTGTGTTATTTATTACTTATTTACCCAACAAAACAATCTTGAAATTATATATATGTATTTGTATGTATATATTTGTTTTTTTGTTTTGTGAATTATCTGTGTAAGTTTTGAATTTGGGTATTGTTAATTTTGAAGTTTTGTTGAATTTGTTGCTTAATTAGGCTTTTGACTTAAATCACCATTCACCAAATATATTAAATAATCAACAATCAACAAGATAACAACTCCATAAGTTCATAAATCAAGAAATATGCAAGAAAAATTAGGGCTTAAGAAATTAAGATTTAAAAATTAACTAACCTCTTGGTGACTTGGTCGTGTAACTGTGTAAGTGTGGCCGTGTGGAAGCGGAGGCGTGGAGCTGTGGTCGTGGAACTGCAGAAGTTTGGATAGAGCCCGAAGGCGAGGAGTGAGGACAATTGGATGGAACTTGAAAGTTGAGGCTTGGAGGTGCAGGGGAAGAAATAAAGGAAAAATAAAGGAAATAAAAGAAGAAACAAAGGACGGAGGAGAGAGATCCTGAGAGGACTCACTTTTATTCAAATTTCAATGGGTTACTTTTAATGTTCCATTTTGTCCCTAAACTTTTCTTTCTTACAATTAGGACCCTTAATTTTTTATTTTATTTTTCCAGTGGGGTCGGCCGCCCCCGCCTGCCCCAATATAGCTCCACCCCTGATTGCATGTACATCATATGTAAATGATACTAATAGTAGTTATGTTTTTGGAAAAAATTCACCTACAATCCAATTAGATCTCCTGTATATTGCAAAAAAATTACCATTATATTAACTTATTGAAAGTTATTTAGTAAATAAATTCACAAAAGAAAACATAAATGTAAACTTCATTATATCTTTTGACATTCTATCTTTGCCTTTATTTTCATGAAATTGTATGGTCTGATAATATCTTGGAATGGGTTATTTTCAATATTCAGAAAATAGTAAATGGGGCTGATTAATAATATTCTAAGGATGATTTTTGGTATTTTTTTAAATCTTAAAAGAGGCAAGTGATATTTTTTTAAAAAAATTATTTACCCTTAAAGTTTGACCATATTTTCATTTTCGTACATAAAGTTTCATTTTCGCCATTTTAATCTATAACTTTTTTTTAACCCCCTATCACATTAGTTCAAAATCCAAAATGTCATTTGTTTCTAGGATGGAAAATAGTATGTGCAGCTGAAGTGACTTGAAAATTATAGCGACACATGGTATTTTTTTTTGCCAATGAAACAAATGACATGTTGAATTTTGAATTGAAGTGACAAATGAATTAAACTATGTATGTAAGCGAAAATTAAATTTCATGGACCAAAAAGTGAAATAATGGTTAAACTATAGGAGGGTAGACTGTAAATTACTCTTTTTAATATACATCAATTATGTTACCTTTAACATTACCATCCCCATATAGGTAGACTTTGTCTCTAGTGGGGGACAAATGAGCCAAATTGAGAAAGATTACCACCAAAGTGACCATCAAAGAGCATGTCCTCTTCAAAATGGGATTTGGGGTGTCAGATCTTTAAAACTCTGTTGGGCAGTAAAGGGTCTAAGAGCAGGTCCTCCAGGTCTTCCACTGGCTTGCCTCTGAGCTATTTCTCTTTATCCCGAGAATCCAGAGTATCTATTTCCCACCTCTCCGGGTCATGAGGCTCTTCTGAGTCGACCATCACCTCGGCAGCCGTGACTGTGAGCTCCACAACAGTGATGTCGGCCATTCTGACCTCTTTTAATGTGTTAAATTGGTAGTATCGAGCCTCCACTTAGTTTCCTTTGACTTCCCCAATTCCATGGGGCGGTTGGGATCCTCATGGTTAAAATGCAGGTTGAGATGGCGGCTCTGATCTCGTTAAGAGTACTCTTGCCGATGATGGCATTGTAGTGAGGAGCCTTGTCCAGCACAAAAAACTTTACATTAGTGGTGATCTGCTTCGGGGATGTTCCCAGAGTTACAGCGAGCTTGATGGTCCTCAAAGACTTAGTCTTTTCTCCTGAAAAACCAACCAGCATGACTGTTGAAGGGGTTAGGTGCTCGATTGTGAGGCCCATGGCCTTGAAGGCACTGTAGTACATGAGGTTGGAGGTAACCCCCATGTCTATGAGGATTATGTGGACATTGCGATTGCCCACCATCTCTGTTACTGCCAAGGGTCATCATACGAGAATTCTACCCATTCATGTCATCATCTGTGAATACGATATCCTTGACATCATATTTCACCATTTTGGTAGGCCTGAAGCTGAAGCACTCTACCTCCGAGCTCGAGGATTTGGCCTGCTTGATAAAGGCCTTTATAGACCTATTGCTGTTTTTAGAGTAGGAAAAGCCCCATCGATCATGAAGATCTCGTTTTCATGATCCTTTTCTTTGGCTTTAGGGGGACTTCCTTTTTCTTATTCACTTATTGCCGGAGCTACCCCCTCTAGATGAGCTTCTCAATTTCTTCTTTCAACTTCCAGCAATCGTATGTCTCGTAGTCCTTATGGTATCTGCAATATTTTGTCATATCTCTCTTCTTGTCAGATGTTTTCATCTTCCGAGTTTCTAGGATCTGCCCTAATTCAAACTGGGCATAGACTTCACCCAATGGAGTTGATAAAGGTATAAACTGCTGACAAGCTCTGCTCCCGCTGGGTTCGGACTTATTCGATTCCTTTTTTCCCTTCTTACCCTATCTTTCTTGACCGCGGGGTGGGCTTGCCCCTTTTGGCGCTTGGATGAAGGTAAGACGACTGATAAACTTGATATGTTTTGTCCCTATAGAGTTTCCTCCACGCCAATTTGTTTGTTGACTTCGTCCAAGAGCTCGGACATGGTCTTGGGAGCTAGTCTTACAAGGTCAAAAGGTAATAAGAGGAGCTCACCCCCTCCATAAAGGCTGCCACCACTACCCCTTCATAGAAATTTGCAATCATAAGGCTCTCTTGGTTAAAACGGCAGGCATACTCCTTCAAACTCTTTATTGACTTTTGCTTGATGGTGAAGAGGTGAATGGATGACTTGGAATGCTTTCGGGTTTTAAGAAAATGGGAGATGAACTTGGTGCCGAGTTCCTGCGAGCTCTGAATTAATCCTGGGAGCAGGCTATTGTACCACATTTGGGCTGGCCCTTTAAGAGTGGTGACAAAAGCTCTGCACACCACGCTATCTGGGATATTTTGAAGTTCCATCATGTTTATATACTGTTGCCAGTGGTCTATAAGGTTGGTGCTCTCATCATAGGATTCTAGCATTGGGAATTTGAATTTCTCCGAAACTTGATAGCTTAGGATATGCTTGGCGATTGGAGATCTTGAGTCCCTTACCAAGGCCGGGCTGAGCTACCTCCCAGCTGGCCCATCGACCTCATCATCTCAGCTACCTGAGCTTATACTTCTGTCATAAACCTTTTTTTGGCCTCTTTCACCGGCTTTGGGTGCGATTTTCTATGGAACACCAACCCTCGAGCTCTAGTGTCTACTTCCTGGTATGGGGCCCGAGTTGGAGAGAGTGGAGGTTAGGCTCTTTTGCTGTGGTTCTGTTATCTTGAGGCCCCCTCCGAACATCTCTCGCAGACCATGTGCACCTACTAGTCCCTCGGTGGTGGGAGAGGAGTTCTGGTTGAGTCCTCCTCAACAGATAATTACTTTTTGGAGCTGTATCGGACAGACTCAAGCTCACTAGTTCTGTTGTGCCGCTCCCTAGACTCTCTACCACGGTCTCTGAGCCTCTGCCTGGCTCGGACTCATTGTGTGAGGACTGGGCTAGTAGCTGCAGATGTAGGGCTGAGACCGACCTGTTCTTCGAGCTAACATATGGCATTTCTCTCTAGGCCATGAGCTGTCAATTTGGACTTGAAGAGCAGCCTGTCGCTCCTGCAACTCTAACAGAGGGTCTGGCTGGGTGTGTCTAGAAGACATGGTTATTTTTGGTAATGTGTTTTTGTTAAAAAATGAGTGTATGTGACTTGAAAATGTGTCTTTCCTACAGACAGCACCAAACGGTTGGAGCTAAAATCTAGAAGGGTATTTTATACCACACAGTCAAATGATCGGACCAAATAATTGGTGTAATAAATGAAACAAACCAACAGAGTCAAATATATATAGAGGAGGTTGGCCTTGTGTGAAGACACGGGTTAGTTCTCATATGTGGAATAGAGCTAGGAGCTTGGTTTGCCTTGTATTGACGATGACCAAACAATGATTACAAACTCACAAAAGCCTCTCTAACTATTCCATCCTCACAATATATATTACAATGAGAGTATGCTCAAGTTACACGAGTTCTGACTTTCCTATTTTAGGACCTCTACTGGGTGCTTTAAGCTTCTATCATCAGCAACTCTAACCTTACTTTTTCATGAATTTTGGTGCATTAAATGTTGTTGGTGTGCATTTAATGAAAGTGATGGGAGTTATGCGTGCTCTATAAAGCAGGTGACAGTCGCCCATACTTCTGCAAACCACTCTAGCAGAGTGGTTGGGCGAGAGGGAGCTCCAGAGCTTGCTGAGACAGCTCTAAAGCCCAAGCACCGCAATTCACTGTACATAAACTCACTCTCAAGCGGGTACCAAATTTGCGAGAGGATTTATTATTCTTCTGGTGACCCAACAGAGCTCCCCTGAGCTCCTCTCGCTGGGGCAGGTTTGGTTGCTGGCGTGGACGGCCACGTGTCAGCTCAATCACTTAATATATACGCTTATATTATATTAGAGTTGCATATAATATATGCAAATTTATTGTAATGATGCGTAAGCGAATTGATACATAGAAACTTTGAAAAATATATTTGAAAGTGTTTAAATATTTTTGGTATTTAATTCATGATTTTAGGTTTGATGAACAACTAGTTTTAAAGTGATTTAGAGATGTTATAATTTAATTGAGTTGAAAGGATTAAAATGTAAAGTTATAAAACTTCAGGGTTAAAATAATAAAGGTATAATACTATGGAGTAAATAGTTGCAATTTATCCCCTTGCTATTTACTTAACCGACTCAATAAAGCTATTTTTATTAAATTCTTTTGCTTGGCCAGTTAGCCATTCTTCTTTTTCTTCTTAAAAATTCTCAAAAGCCATATTTATGTTTAATAAATTTAAAGCTTTATTTTTCGGTATTTGTCTAAAGTCTTTACATGAAAGTTGTTCTACATAACAAAAGCTTCAATTTGGACCAAATATTATTCGGTAATTTTAGTTTTATGGGCCAACTTGGCTTCCATCTCTTACGTGCTCCATGAAAATTGAGATAGCGATTATTAGTTCAATGTTTTTATAAGGGTTCATAAGTTTGCATTGATTATTGTTAAAAAGTTATACATATTTTGAGATATATTAATAAGATATTGGTTTTATTGCATTAATTGGTAGCGAAATATTATAGTAATTTATATGTAGGCATATTATGATGTAACCTTAAGGAATATCAATTTATATATGGATTTCACAAATTCTCCTAAAATACTAGTTTTAAAATATCTAGTAAAAATGATAATTTTTAAAGAAAAGTAGTGAAACTATATAAATTGAATGTTAGAAATGATTATACAACATAAATTGTCAAGAGAGATTTAATTTATAAGATTAAAGAGATTTTGGTATAAAGGTTGTATGCGTAAAAATGAGATATTGCATATTATACGCGAAAAATCATAAAATGTGAAGTTAAGTGCATTGCATAGCATAGCACGACACGTGGCACTTGGTTGTGCCCTATATTGTGTTAAGGAATCAATGTATCTGGCGATATTATATTGATGAGTTTGAAAAAAGCAAAGCAGAGCTTATTTATTATATTATATTGGCAATATAGGAATCTCTATATTGTCGGGTGGTTTTTTGGAAGCATCAATTCTGTGTATATTATTATTAGCATTCTATTAAGGTCGTAAGTAGTTTTATTATTATGTATATATCTACAATGATTATGTTATGAGAACTGTGATATATTACTAATGCTACGCTGGTATGCAAATAAGTGGGGAGTGTGCCCCTGGGTTTAAAATTTTTAAACTTTTGGAGGGCAAGTAAAGCGTTGTGCAATCTAGAGCTAACGATGTATAGCCCAAAATCTACAGAGTGGTCCTTGGTAACGGTATAAATTTCCTAAAATTCCTAGTTACATTATGGGACAAAGTGGTCCTTGGTAAGTGCTTGTGAAAGATATATGCTGTTGTTTCAGTATCAATGTGGAAGTATCATTATCTGGTAGGATATGGTGGATGACTATTCTTATCTCAGATATGATTATTCTAGATTTCTCTATCGACATCAAACTTCTTATATATGTCCATAGAGATGGATGTGATTATTATTTAGGCACGGATCTTTTGACAAGTGTTATGGAACGAGCATATCATACATGGCATATCATGATTTATGATATGATCCGGTCTAGCTCCAATTTCTATTCAACCATGGTGGTTCATGGCATTCTAAATAATGATCCATACCTGAGGAATTACAAGGATAGAGCATGGAAATTCAAAAGGAATTCCATAGAATTTCAAGACTCCTATATTATTTCCTTAATTATTTAGGAGTTTATTTTAGTTGTCTTATTTTATTATTCAATTAGGAATTAGATTAGTAGTTTCCTTTTTGAATAAGTTTCCTTATTATTAATTTCCTTGTTGCATTAGGATTATTCTAGATGTTATTATTTTCCTTTTCTAAGTAGGAAATAGTTTCCTTTTTGAATTAGGAATAAGGCTTTGTTTACTCCTATTTAAAGGAGGCACATTATTGTTTTAAATTAGATAAGTTTTGATGATTAATTAAATTGAGAGTTTTCTCTTTGTGTTCTCTAAGAACATGTTGAACATGTTGAATTAAATTAATTCAATTGTTCTTGACTTATCAATCAATTCTCCACCAATTGATTGTGGCGTCATTCATTATACCGAGGTTCGCGCTTCTTTAAGCGTTGGGTTGAGGTTTCCGCCTTCCATCTTTCACGTGATTCCAAGGTTCTTGCGTCTTCGACGTTAAGGGTTGCGGATCCATCAAACTGGTAGAAAAGACGATCCGGCTTCGCGTCATTGGTATCAGAGGAAACTTTTCTATCCAGGTTTCTATCTTAGTTTCTTGTTCTTTTAATTTCTTAGTTGATTCTTGAAACCCTAGGTCTTCATTCTTGTTAATCTTATTACAAAAAATTGTGTTAGGGTTTATAGATTCTGAAAAAAAAAAAAAAAAAAAAATAAAATAAAATAATAAAAAAAAAAAAATTCTGATGAACAGTAGCCGTGAATAGTAATCGTGAACAGTGCGCATGAACAGTAACGATGAACAGTGTGCGTGAACAGTAATCGGTGAATAGTGCGCGTGAACAGTAATCGATGAACAGTGATTTCTGAAAAAAAAAAAAAAAAAAAAAAAAAAAAACAGAATTCTGGAAATTGCTTCAAAACCCCATGGAAAAAAAAAAAAAAGTGTATAGGGTTTAGTTGTTTCAAATTGGAATACATCAAAGTTTGAATATTGAAACAAAAATCCTAGGTTGTTTATTCTTCGTCGAATAGCATTTTTAATTGCTGCGAATTTGTGCGCTATTGTTGAAATTGAGGATTCCCATTGAACCCTAGAAGAATCCTAATAATATTCAATCGTTTGGGGCTTATTGATCATTGTTGCATCTTTATTATATTTGGGATTCTTATTTTTCTGCTTTGCTCCATATAAGTCTATTTTGGTTGAAAAATCTAGAAAGCCATAGGATATTTGATTTGCGTTAATTAAGGATTTGATTGGTGCTTCTCCTTTGGAAATCTACTTGCATTTATTCTAGCAATTCTAGAATTTCGTTTGGCTCATTAATATTGCTAGAATTTGGTTTCTTTAGTCCTTGGTATTACCTTGTTGAACGCGTCCAATTTAATTGTGGGTGTGCGATTGATTGTTGAGAACTTGTGATATTCATATTATTCAACTTGTTTTGGAGTTCCAAAGAGAAAAAAAAAATTGAGGTTTATCATCTTTGAGTGACAAACACGAGCGGTAAAAAAAATTAGAGTGACTCCTTTGAGCGAAACACGTAAGGGAGTGTTGTGAGAAATTTATTTTCTTTATACTAATCTTTGTTTTGCAGTGAGAATGTCTTATTTTAATTTTGAGCAAAGTTGGCGTGATGAGGAGTTTGAAAGGGATAGTGCGCGAGTAAGAAATCTAAAAATTAGACAGCGCAAGTGGTTAAGTGAAACTCCTAATGGGGGAAGGAGAAAACAAAATTTGGGTAGTAGTACGAAAAAGGCTTCCTTGTTTGATGGTGAGGATTGTTCTAAGTTTAATGAATTGTTTACCAAAACTTATGAGCAATTTAAGAGGAGGGAAAGTTTTGTGCCAAACCAAATTGAAGAGCATGCCGTAGAAGGTGAATTGCTAGCTGAATGTGGTGACCCAAGCGTGCGAGCGAATATATTTCGAACTAGATGCCTTGTGCAAGAGAAGGTGTGTAGTTTGATAATTGATGGAGGAGTTTACTCAAACTTTGCTAGCACAACAATGATTGAGAAGTTGAAACTGCCTACGTTCAAGCACCCGTGTCCTTATAAGTTGCAATGGCTGAATGATAATGGAGTGATAAGGGTGAATGAGCAAGTGCTTATTTCTCTTGGCATTGGGAAGTACAAGGATGAAGTCTTATGCGATGTGGTTCCAATGCAAGCCGGCCACATGATTTTGGGTCGACAATGGCAACTTGATAGGCAAGTCAATTATAATGGCGTTTCCAATAAGTACTCTTTCAAGATGAATGAGAGAACCATTTCTCTTATTCCATTGCCACCAAAGCAAGCTTATGAAGATCAAATGAAGTTACAAAAGGAGAGTGATCAAAAAAGAGAGAGTGAGCGAAAACAAGAGAAGAGTGGTGAAGGAGTGGAAAGGAAAGAGTGCGAAGATGAAAAGAAAGAAGGAGAGAGAAAAATAAAAGAGAGTAATGAAAAGAGAGAGGCTGAGGTAATAGAGCGAGAAAAAGAAAATTCAGTGATCTTTAGTGAGAATGAGTTTGAAAAAGACTTGAGTAAAGTGAGGGAGATTGAGGCAAAAAAGAGTGAATCGGAGGAAGTATTTTCAAATACTAACAATCTTAATCATGTTTTGCCTATATCTATTGTGTCTTATTTGCAGGGAGTTGGAGATCAACACCAAGGAAAAGTTGAGTTGGCACATGGCCAACAAGCTTTAAAGCAAAGAGTTGGTGAGTTTTCTAAGTTGGAATTGGTAAGTTGTTCTCCGAAGAAATTATTTGGATTTAAAACAAAGTATGGCTTGTTTGAATGGGTAACTAATTCTTTGATTTTGAATAATGCTTTTATGAGTTTAAAGAATCAAATTTTTGAGCCATTCTTGGGAAAAATTGTTTTGAAAGGCTTTGATCATTGGAATATCACATTGTCATGTAGCAATAGTAGTTTAAATTGTTACTTATCGATTAGTTGGAATGATCAATTGCTTATGATGAGTTTTGTTGCGCTAACCGCTAACCTCAAGAAGTGCACTCTTGGCACGAATGAGACTATGTTTCTTTGCTTTGATGAGAGTGTTGTAGGTAAGCCGGCTTTAGCGGGGGAGTTCCGTAGCATGGCAGCCGTGGAGCTTGATGAGTTCAAAAAGAATTCTGAAATTCAATGCAGAGGGAAGCAAGGAATTTCCAAGGTAGCCATGGAAGCGAGGAGGATCTTTGCAAAGGGAAGAGAAGAGATTCTAGCTAAAGAACCGGAGTTGGAAGTTGATGAAGTGGAGCATATTGACTTCATTGGTGTGGACAAGTATGATTTCCATCCGAATTATCAGCCGGGAAGTTTCTTCAATGAACTAAAGTTAATCGAGTTGAAGCATAGCCTCAAGTTCGATGAATTCCGTTTGTCAAAGAAGGCCAAGCAACAAATTGGAAGATGCGGGTTGAATCAAGCAATGCATAGCCAAGATTCGAGGACGAATCTTCTTAAAGAAGAGGGGTATGATATGATCCGGTCTAGCTCCAGTTTCTATTCAACCATGGTGGTTCATGGCATTCTAAATAATGATCCATACCTGAGGAATTACAAGGATAGAGCATGGAAATTCAAAAGGAATTCCATAGAATTTCAAGACTCCTATATTATTTCCTTAATTATTTAGGAGTTTATTTTAGTTGTCTTATTTTATTATTCAATTAGGAATTAGATTAGTAGTTTCCTTTTTGAATAAGTTTCCTTATTATTAATTTCCTTGTTGCATTAGGATTATTCTAGATGTTATTATTTTCCTTTTCTAAGTAGGAAATAGTTTCCTTTTTGAATTAGGAATAAGGCTTTGTTTACTCCTATTTAAAGGAGGCACATTATTGTTTTAAATTAGATAAGTTTTGATGATTAATTAAATTGAGAGTTTTCTCTTTGTGTTCTCTAAGAACATGTTGAACATGTTGAATTAAATTAATTCAATTGTTCTTGACTTATCAATCAATTCTCCACCAATTGATTGTGGCGTCATTCATTATACCGAGGTTCGCGCTTCTTTAAGCGTTGGGTTGAGGTTTCCGCCTTCCATCTTTCACGTGATTCCAAGGTTCTTGCGTCTTCGACGTTAAGGGTTGCGGATCCATCAAACTGGTAGAAAAGACGATCCGGCTTCGCGTCATTACTTTGCATTAAGTAAATGCTTTTAGTATATACTATTGCAGTATAAATGATGAATTGTTTTAAAGGAATATTTTATGTAAAAATATATGCTTGTTCCATCACTATTGAGCATTAGGCTTACCCCATTTTAAATGTATATATATGTAGGTACCAAAGATGACGTAACGAGTACGGAGTCATCAGGTTTGAGTTGGGGTCGCAGTGTAGTTCTCTGATACCACCTACCTGTGTTATTTTTGTATTGACATTACTGTAAGATATGCTATAATGTATCTAGTTGATATATATATATATATTTACTTTATATTCTTGTTGTGTTGTATATTAAATTATATATGTGAAATACCTGGTATTTGCTATGGTAAATATATTGATGACGGCATGTGATATGTGATGATTTGTCAAGTTAATATGATGTGAAGCCTGTACATAGAAGATAGAAATATTGTGATATAAATATTTCAGTTATGTGAAATGTATATTGAGTTGTTTTCTATAATGAATTAGAAAGCATGTTTATAGGTTAAACAATTAGTTATATAAAAGATGCGTATCTAGATTCTTAATCATGATTGATATAAAATGATACATTATGTTTATATTTGGACTTTGATGTGATGATTGGTTTTAATTGGCATGTTAAATGTTATAATTGCCATGTTTGTTATTTTTAATCGGACATGCCATCATGCTATATTTTTTATATTTATTATTTGTTCGACCTATTTTAGTTAGTCTAAAATGGGTTAGTAACTCCCTTGGGTTCTGATGGTGTTAATCCAATTTGCATCGCCAACCATGAGCTGACACGTGGCCATTCATGTCAGCTACCACGCCTGCCCTAGTGGAAAAAGCTCAGAGGAGCCCTGTTGGGTCACCATAGGAAGGATAGAGCCCCTCACGAGTTGGGTATCGCTTGAGGGTCAATTTACGTATAGCGAATCACGGAGCTTGAGCTCCAGAGCTCTTTTGGCGATCTCTAGAGCTCCATCTCACCTAATCACTCTGCCAGAGTGGTTTGCAGAAGAATGGGTGGCTGCCACCTACTCTGCAGAGTGCGCAGAACTCCCCTCACTTTCATTAAATGCACACTAACTGCATTTAATGCACCGGAATTCATGGAGAAGTAAGGTCAGAGTTGGTGATGATCAAAGCATAGCCCCAGATCTGCTATGAGAGATCCAACTTTACATTTCCTCTAGTCGTATATATACAAGAAGCATTTATTACTTCAGACAACCAAGTTCAACCAATCTAATAAAAACAAGACAAAAATCAAGAACATAGAAAGAATTCCGCATTCAATAGCAAGAACAAGAGAGAGATAGAAGCTTAAAAGCACCTAATAGAGCTCCTGAAAGAGGAAAGTCAGAACTTGTGTAGCTCGAGCATACTCTTGTTGTAATGTTGTGAGAATAGAGTAGTTAGAGAGACTTATGTGAGTTTGTAATACTCATTTGTTTATACTTAATACAAGGTAAACCGAGCTCATTGCTCTATTTCACAGAGGAGAACTAACCCATATTTTCATATGAGGCCAACCTCCTCTATACATCTTTGACTATGTTGGTTTGTTGCATTTATCATACCAATAGTTTAATCCAATCATTTGACTGTGTAATCTAAAATACTCGTCTAGTTTTTAGCACCAACAAGGTTTAATAGCGTTGTTAATGTGCTAATTAGGACTGGGCATTACAAGCGACATCTTAATAGTTTCGGATTAATAGTTTTGGAAGAAGATGATTAATTAAATAATTAAAACTTTGAAAATAGAAGTATAAAAAGAAAAAAAAGGCTTTAATAGATTGAATGGAGTGGAGGGGTTTAAATAAATAAATTATAGAGAAGAAGAAGAAGAAAAAGAAATAATAATACATAGGGTTTGAGAGAATAAGAAGTTTTAGATAGATATAATGGAGTTGAAGGGTTTACTAAGATTATGGAGACAAATAGGGTTTAGGAGAAAAATGGAAAAGAATTCCATGTGAAATTTTCTGTTTGAAGAGAAGATTTGTTATTAATAAAAATATTTTCAAATCCATTGAATTCTATTAATTTATAAAATCCTTTAAAGTTTATTGAGTTGTGAATACCATAAAATTTTAAAAGATTATTTTAATCCTAATTGCATACCACAAGATTTTAAAAGACTTTTTAAAGTCCTAATTTTTTTTGGTCTACAAAATCCTAATTGAATACCACATAATTTTAAAAGACTTTTTAAATCCTAATTGAATACCATAAAATTTTAAATAGAAAATTAGTCCTTAATCCCATATATTTCAAATCAATTGACTAAAGGACATTCATTTTTGGTCCATTGTTTGAAGTCCCGACTTGTTAAATGAGGACAAACTTTTGAAGTAAGCTCAAATCTAAGAATGGCAACGGGACGGTTTTGCTTAAACCCGAAACCGAACCACATTCTTTTATCCTGAACCGAAACTGTACCAAAACCACAACGAATTTTTTTTTTGAAACCGAAACCGATCCAAATCAATTTACGGCTAACCGATCCGAACACCCCGCCCCGAATAACCATTATTTTAAGATAAAAATAAATTTTAGAATTAAATCTAGACTCACAATTAAACTTCAAACAAATTAGATATCCATTCTTAAAAAAATAATATAAATATTTTTATATAAAATAATATTTCTATATATTATTTATATATATATATATATTCGGGGTGGTTCGGAGTAGTTTTTAGAAAAAAACCGAAACCGAATCCGCAAAGTTTTTTTTTAAACCTGAAAACAAACCGGTCTAAAAAAAATCCCCGAAACCGCTCCAAACGGATCGGTTCATTAACCCGGCGGGTTGATTTTTTTTTGCCACCTCTGCCCAAATCTTTTTTCCCCTAAATTAACCTTATAATCTTTATTTGCTTTTCCCTAGTTTTTAGCACAGTTAATAAAAGTTGCTTGATAAGAATTATTGAGATTCAGATTTACTCAGTAGGAAATGGTTATTTATATCAGTTTTAATTGCACATATTTAAATTAAAGGATAAGAATAACATTGATGTATAACAAATCTCCTTTTAAGTATCAACAATACTTCTGCATCCTTTTTACCTCCATAGAGCATGCCAACAAAGACTCCAATGAAAATTATCATACCCCAGTTGGTTGTTCCAAGAGTTTTAGTGTCCGACCTTTTTGGTTATTTCAAGTTCTTTTATATAATTATATTACATCAAAGATGATTTGAGATACTATCTAGTGGGGAAAATCAATTTCAAAAGTCTTTGTTGGAAGTTGGAACTAAGAGATATCAAGCTCAAAAACTAACTTCGTTTAGTGAGTAAAAAGTGTCAAATATTTCCTTTTATTTTCTATCAAGTAATTTTTTTTCTCGGTACAATTGTAATTGCCTCATATTGCCATCACACCATATAACTAATTCCAAATTTATTAACTTTAGTCTATTTAGTTGTCTTAATTACTTGTTTAAAAATAATTTGTGTAGCCACATTTATGTTAATATATCTAAAATAAATCTTTTTATGTGGTTTTACAAAACTCTTTCACATTGTATTGCAGATATAATGGCAACTTAGGTTCCGAAAATCACACAACTTAAACTAATCATGATATGCTTATATTTTGTCACACGGAGGAAGTTACTCTTTACACACTTGTAAGAGTATCCAACCGGATACTCTAAAATTAAGATCAAATTTACCCATTACTTACTAAGTTTTAAAGGATGTACACATCGGATATGGTATAGAAAACACTCATACAAGACTACCACTCTTGTATGAGGCTTTAAATATAAATATAAATATAATAATAATAATAATAATAATAATAATAATAAAAACTATACAAAGCTATTCTACTCGTATGTGGCTTTAAAAAAAAAAAAATTTCAAAAACCCGCCATAAGATGGAGTCCTAATTGTACGGGGGTAAATGGGGCCATTAGAAAATAAAAATAAAAATAGCTATACAAGGCTTCCACTTTTGTATGGTTTTTTTTCATAAAAAAAAAGAAATAGCCATACGAGTGTCACTCGTATGGTTTTGTTTAAATTTTGATACGAATCTTCCACACTTGCATAGTTCATACGATTGACGAATACCTATATAGGTTAAAATTTAAAATAATAAAAAATTTAATCATTCCCTACCTTACAAACCAAATTTTACTCACCTAAATTTTTTTGTTGTAAAAAGAGATAGGGTAAATTCAATTTACCCTACTCAATAAAAATGCTCTAAACATAAAATATATCATATATCTTATTAATTTACAAGTGAATAATACGTAAAAATGTAAAAAGTGTCAAATTAAAAATAACTAAAAATATAAAACAAACATAAGAAAATATCATCTCTTTCTCTTTCCCGTAAAATCTAGCCCCCATTCCCGGCCACCGTCGAAACAGAACCCTAGCCCCAACTCTCAGCCATCGACGACTTCTCTGCCCCAACTTCCCGTCTACGACTTGACGACTTCTCTCCGGCATCCCATAGAAGGTACGATACTCTCTCTCTATCTATCTCAATCTCCGTCTCTTTCTCTATATATATACACATGTATGTGTTTTACCATAGCTAATTGCTGTGTTTTACAACAGCTGTCTCTCTCTCTATATATATATACACGTATGTGTTTTACCATAGTTGATTGCTGTGTTTTACAGCATCTGTCTCTCTCTCTCTATATATATATATAGTATTTTTAAATGGGGACAGGTTTAGTACTAAGTTGGTAGTTGATGGAGCCTGCTTGATTCATCTAATCATTTTTGAAATTGAATTATTTCAAAAATTAATAAGAGCACTTGGATTTGTATTGAGCCGATTATTGATTGTTATTTTTATATTCCCCTTTTGTTTTCTATCATTCTATGGTATAATTTAGTCTATGTATGCATTTTGATGCTTTAATTATGGAACAATTTAGTGATCATGCTTTTAGTATTTGGGTTTTTAATGCAATCTAGTTTCGTTTGAGTGAATTCTTAAATATTTATAATGTTTATTGCATACACATATTTATAATTAATTAAGAACGTGTCCGCCCACGTGTTGTGTCCTACATTTTGGAAAAATTGCGAGTTGTGTCGAAACGCGTATCGCGTGTTGTGTTTATGCTTCATAGGCTGCAATGAAGTTCAAATAATTATGCTAGGATTAAGTTGAAATGGAATGATTTTGTAGAAATGGATCTACGGCATACATTGAGGCTGCAGCCATTGTTGTTTCCTTCAAAAGAAATATTCGCAAAATATTCTCCGTCATTTGGTGGTTCTATACCCTTCTTGAGAAAAAAGCAAGGCAACTCGATAGTTTCTTACTCAAGGATGGATTGTTTGGGTATGTCATCGCCACACTTTCACAAGTCACCTTTGCTGGTTTGTTCCTTTCTAATCCCTACCCTAGCCTTTTTTAATTAATACTCCCTTCATCTAAAAATGACAGTTCCACTTCCCTTTTGAGGGCACAATCAACATGTCAAATCTCACAATAGACAATGAGTTGTTATTTTGGTCATTCATTATGTTGAAATTAGCGTTTCCCTAAAAAGTACAGAAGTTAAAGCGGAACTATCTTTTTGAGACAGGAAGGAGTATTACTTTTAGGGTTCGTTTGATAATAAAAGTTTGGAAAATGATTGAAACCGCTACTAAATTTATGAGCAGTTGGAAACAGAAATGAGTGATTTGGTGAGACGTTATCCATCTTTTTCTCTTTATTTTTTTTTCATGGAAATTTTTTCTTACCAATCTAATATTTGGATTCCATGGAAAAGCCGAAAAGGTGATAGTATCTCTTCCCAAATCACTTGTCTCTTTTTTCCAACTTCTCATAAATTTATTATTGTTTTTAATCATTTTCCAACTTTTTTTATTTGACACACCCTTAGTATTCAGAATGTTTTTAAGTACTTTATTGAACACTACATTCCTTGTGCAACAGGCTGGCAATTTTGGAAGAAATAAAGAAGAAACTTGTAGGTGTGCGAAGGAGGATGAGCCCTTGTTTATGGATGAAGAGGAGAGAGAAGAATGGAGGAGGAAGATTAGAGAAGTAATCGATACACACCCTGATGTTGACGAAGAGGTGGACCCCATTGAGAAGCGGAGAAAGATGCAAAAGCTTTTGGCTGATTACCCCCTTGTCATGGAGGAGGAGGACCCTGATTGGCCTGAAGAAGATGCTGATGGGCAAGGTTTTGGTTTGGATCAATTTTTCAACAAAATTAC
Organism: Lonicera japonica; assembly: GCA_021464415.1. NCBI lineage: Eukaryota > Viridiplantae > Streptophyta > Magnoliopsida > Dipsacales > Caprifoliaceae > Lonicera > Lonicera japonica. The sequence goes on from CM038468.1 coordinate 20,348,674, forward strand.
CATCAAGAATGCCAAGAAGGATAACGATGATGATGAGAATGATGATAACGAGATTGAATTGGTCTGGCAAGATGACGATTATATTCGTCCAATCAAAGATATTACCAGTGCAGCTTGGGAAGAGACCGTGTTCAAGGACATAAGTCCTTTAATTGTTCTAGTACATAATCGTTATAAAAGGTTAGACTTCTTTTGTGACTTATTTTCTTTTTTCCTTATCAAAGTTGAACTTTTGGTTAAGGGTGCGTGTGGTCCGAACCATTTTTTGGACGGGATTGACATAGTTTTGAAATATTAGAAACCTATCCGGACCGATTTATGGCTTTAGACTGAACCAGACTGCTTCAATTTTTGCACGTTTGGTCTGTTGGGTTGGCATGAACCATTTAAAAATTTGTCCTATCAACTTTTAGGATTAATTTAGCACAATCAGTCCGGTTTCTTTTGTCAGTCTAATGGCTTTTCTACACACCTACTTTTGGTTTTGGTGGACTCATTCTTCTGAATTACTCAAAAGACATTTTTAGTCAATTTTTAGTCAACATGATATTTGGAATGTGTAGTCACTTCAGATGATCTATTGCCTCATATCTTGCTCGTATTCATCTTATTCCCTTGGGGCCCATTTGGTTGCGTAAGGTGCCTAAATTTAAGTTCACTTTCAGTTAATGAATTGTAAATTTCTGCATTTATAAATAATTCAATTCCACTTCATGGAGTGTTTGGAAGATTTGAATGAGAAATTCTGAATTTCAGAATAAAAACATGTTCAAATTTACTCTCTGTTATATAAAATTTTGTCTGGAGGCATTAACATCAAGTGTAGACACTAAAATCTACTCGAAGGAAAGACGTGGAGTGAATTCCCTAATTCTAAAACTAGGCAATTTTAAATTTTAATTGAAATGACTTAAATTTTACTTTAAACTCTTCATGAATCAGCTTGAATTATCATATATACATTTTTCAATTTTCACAACCACACAGATATATTTATATATATATATATAAATACATTGTAATTGTCTAATTGACAATTTGAGGGACAACCAAACTGGCCCTTACTAAATCTGCACATGATATCTCACTACCTTCACTTGGAGGAATTCTAGGTTGCCTAATCTCTTCCCATTTTGGTATCTTTCCCTGACATGAATGAAATGAGTCAATAGAGCCGACTCAATCTATTATAGAAATTTCAACTAAAGTATACAACTTTTTTGTTGGTTTGTTCTGTGGGCGTAGTCTACCTTGACGCTGAGCCATTCCACAAATCACATTCCCTTTTGGTGCATATATTTTTATTTTTTTTTATCAGAAACAAAGTTTATATTGATTGAAAAAACCAAATACAAGCAGAAAAAGGATGAAAGTGAACGAGAAGTTCAGAGGCAACAAACAAGAAAAAAACAAAACAGAACACAAAACAGCCCAACTCAAACACAAAACAGCCCAACTCGAACACCATAGTCTACATCACAGAGTGGAGTAGCGGACTAAACTAACAACACATGAATCAAACAACAATACAACCAGAAAACTCCCAAAAAACTATAGCTACACATTCCCTGCAAATCTCTTTCACCGAGAAAAACCCAAGAGCTATTTATTTTACACCATAGCTGCTGCCCAGTCACGTAAAATATCTGACATTGAAAGAATACTAAAATATCTGACATTGAAAGAATGCCAAATTTCTTAGACGAGAATGCCCACAACGAAGCTAACAACTTGACTCTTTGCCACACCTTCTCCTCATTTTCCTCCTTATCTTCAAATATCCTAGCATTTCTTTCTTTCCAGACACATCACAGCACCGCCATGGAGTTACACCTCCATAACACTTTCGATTTCTTCTTATCTCCTCTCAAGCACCACTTTCCTATCAACAAATCGTACCATGAACCTGCGAATACTGAAATCAGGTTGAATTCCCTCCTAATGTTGGACCAAATGGAGTGAACAAACGGGCAATGGATCAGCAAATGATCTAAACTCTCACATAATGCACCAAGATGGAGGCAATTGTTGAAACGGCCTTCTAACTTGCAATAAATATGCTGTGTTAATCTTCCTAAGTGCTGCTAGCCAAGCCAACACTTTAACCTTTGTAGGAATACCTGTCTTCCATATCATATTACACGGCTCAGATTCTATCTTCATCCGAACGCGTAATTGTTTTGAAGAATGACTTGACTGAAAATATTCCTGATACATCCCCCTTCTATATTCTGGAATCTGTTCCGTTTTGTGCTATCTCCCAACTATTAATACTGTCCAGCAACTCCATACAATCATTTTCTTCCTCTTCCGTAAAGTTCCTACGAAATATAATGCCCCACCCATAATTATCATTCACACCCCAGTTTATATAATTCTCTATTGTTGCATTTTTATCATCTACCATCCTGAATAACCGAGGAAAATGATATTTAAGTTCTTTGTCACTCACCCAAAGATCACCTCAGAACCGAATTTTAGAACCATTACTGACCTTAAATCAAATGTGTTTCTAGAACTCAACCAGTCCACCTGAAATTGCCTTCCACGGATTACGATACGTCCCTCTAACTACTTTCTTGGAATCCCACCCATTGTCATGTAATCCATATTTACTTTCAATAATCTTATGCCAGAAAGCCTCTCGCTCTCCCGGAAACCGCCATAACCACTTTCCTAACAACGCGCCATTCCTTTTAAGCAACTGCCCTACACCCAAACCCCTCGTTCTCTTGCTTCTAGACACCTTTTCCCAACATACCAAGTGTTCACCCTTCCCTTCCCCAAACCCTTCCCAAAGAAAATTCCTCATAAATTTTTCAATGGTTTTTGCAACCGATATAGGAACCTTGAAAAGAGATAGATGATAAGTTGGAATACCCTCCAATATGGACTGCATAAGAGTCAGTATTCCTCCCCTCGAAATGCAACCCCTCGACCATCCCTCAAGCCTTCTGCCCACTTTTTCAATAACCGGGCTCCAAAAACCCAACCTCTTCGGATTATCACCCAAAGGCAAACCCAAATAAGACATCGGCCAACTACCCACTGCGGAACCTAGAACTAGCAAGCATCCTTAGATCCTTCTCCTCCACATTGATGCCCACCACTTCACTTTTTGCCATATTTATCTTCAACCCTGAAGCGTACCCAAAAATATCTAATATGCTAATGAGATTCCTGATTTTCCCCTCATCCTTAGAAAGAAAGAATATAGTATCATTAGCAAATTGCAAGTGCGACAAACTAACTCTTTCTTTTCCTATCGAAAAACCTTCCACCAACCCTTTACTCTTTGTTTTTTCGACCAATAAATTCAGCACATCCGCAACCATTACAAAGAGGAAGGGCGAAAGAGGGTCCCCTTGCCTTAAAACCCGCAAAGCCTTGAAGTTATCCATTGGCTTTCCGTTCATCATAACTGAGAAATTAACTGTCGACAAACACTCCCGAATCCACCTCCTTCATTTACTACCAAACCTCTTCCTCTCCAAAACATGATCCACAAAATCCCATTAAGTATGGTTGTAAGCCTTCTCAAAATCAATCTTTGAAAGAACTCCCTCTTTCTTTTTTTCCTTATACTCTTCAACTCCCTCATTAGCAATAAGAGCCAAATCAAGAATTTGTTTACCTTTTACAAACGCTCCTTGCGCCAGCCCCACCGTTTCACCCAACACTTCCTTCAATCTAAGGGATAACACCTTGGCCAAGACTTTGTAGAGACTCGTAACTAAGCTAATTGGCCGAAAATCCTTTAACTTTGAATTTGTGCATGCATTCACCACCCTGTTGTCAAAAAAATCCCTCATCACCTTCATTAAATCTCTTTTAATCACCTCCCACCCCTTTCTAAAAGCCTCCATCGTATGTCCATCTAGCCCCGGCGCCTTATTGCCTTTGCATGAGTCAATCGCAGCTTTTACTTCCTCATCCTCAAACGGTCTTTCAAGCCACACCTTGCTTTCATTACGAATCGGATTCCAATCTAACCCATCAAAATCGACCTGAGATCTTTCCCTCTTCGAGTATAACTTTTTGAAATACTCCACCAATTCCCTTTCGATCCTAGCTTCATCCAGCCATCCTGGCTGTATGTAGGCGTGTCAATGGATCGGATCTTGATCCGAATCCGATCTGAATCCGATCCATTTATTCAGATATGGTAAGGAATTTTTTATTCGATTATCCAAATCCGACCCGAATTCGTTTAGCCTTTTCTTAACAAATCGGATATGGATATATCCCAATTCGATCCGTTTACAATCCGATCCGACATATACATAAAGATATATATTTATATATATGTACAAATTTCATTCCGTAGATCATAGCAAATCAATTATTCGAGGTAACCTATTTCCTTCAACAATTCATGTGTGGTTATCTTCCAAAATCATATGAATATATGAATTTAAATGTCATTTTATATTATAAGTATTTTTATTTGTCTTAATTTTTTTTTATTTTGTTGGGAGAAATAATTCTTTGAATTTCGGATCGGATCGGATATATGGATCTGATATCCGTTTGATAACAAATCAGATATGGATAGTGATTTAGATATCCATCGGATTAATGGATCGGATCAGATTTAGTGTATTAGTTTTCGGATCGGATTTGGATATAGTATGATCCGGTCCATATTCGATCCGTTGATAGGCCTAGCTGTATGTATATTAACTTCAGTATGTACGAAGAAAAGATGGATCCAAGTACACACGTATATATAGGGGAAGGTTCAACTTACGCCGGGTATAAAGCAAAGAAGATTTTACACCCGTCAATAACTTTTTCTCAATTTCATAATTCATCAATCTATTTGTTAGATTAGATCATTATTATATACCAAAGATGCACGCAAAAAATTAAATCAGTCATAGTTGCAGAAGTCCATTATTATAATCATGTTATATATTAAATTATTAGCCTTATAAAATTTAAGTAAAACTAAGCATACTAATTAAATGGTTACAAATATCTAACTGATTTAAAGATTTTGCGTGCTAGATAAACACAACAAAATTAGCTAACCCAACGGTGGAATTGATGAATTAAGAATCTGAGAAAAAGTTATGAGTAGGTGTAAAACTACTTAATCTTACACTGGTGTAACTAGAAACTTGCTCGTATATATGTATATATATTCAGCATAGGGACACAATAATTCTCCCTCCCAAGCTTCAAACAAATTACAATTTGTACACATATGGACAATTTAGGAGTAAAGAGAACATTAGGGGAACTATGGCGTAAGCTAGATTAGGGTGTTTGGCGAACCTGAAAACCAGACGGCCAAACCGTACCGAGCAGAACCGGTCCGCTAAAAGCAGAACCGAAACAAAAAAAAGGAACCAAAACAAAAAAAACCGAATCGAAACCAAATATGTTTGGTTCTGGAATTTGGGGTGTGACATTACAAAACCAAATTGAACCAAACTGAATCATTGCATATGACTCGAAAATAATATTACTTCACTATCTAAAATTTAATGTTCCTAAAATTTACAAGCTCTAGTGAGAACCCGACTCTTTGAGCTATCATGAATATTGGAACTATATTGTAAATGTATGAGTTAATATTTTTTCTGTTCAAAGTAAGTAGGAGCAAGTGTAAAGTTATTATTTTTCTCACCAAAATAAGTGTTTTATTTATTTAAAAAAAAATATATGAAAACCGAATAAAACAAAACTGAGAGTTTGGTTTGGGTTTGGGTTTTGAAGATTTGGAAACCGAAACTGAACTGAGAGCGAACTTTGAAATTCGGACTGGGTTAGGGTCTCCCAATTTCTACCCGATTGAAACCGAAAATACCCCTGAGCTGGATGGTAAACACCGCTGAGCTGGATGAGCAAGAGCGAGAGTAAACTACTTAAATGGCCCCTAAACTACAGTCTCAGTTTCAAAATGGCCCTTCAACTATAAATTGCACCTAGAGCTAGACGTAATATATCTTATATATATGAATGTATGATTATAAGCAAAACTTTGTTCACCTTTCGCATTTTTTAATTTTCTGATAAGCCAGAGTATTCGATCCTCTTAGAGCATCTGACTAATCCCCAGTGGTAAATGTTAATTCCTGATGCTACATTTGAAGTTAGCAATCCATGTTGAAAAAAATTGCAGATTATTCTCACTTGCTTGAAACTTGTTATTGAATTATAGTTATTTTTGTAGATGTTTACTAACAACTATATTAATCTCTGGTAGACCGAAGGAAAATGAAAAGATTCGGGAGGAACTGGAGAAATCGATACACATAATATGGAACTGTAGGCTACCATCACCAAGAGTAAGTGAAGAAATTTCCTTCCTTCCTTCTTACCTTTTGTTTTCCATGTTTTTAGCTTTATCCCCATTGTTACATATCTTTTTTTCCCTGGATTCAAAACAGTGTGTTGCGATTGATGCCGTTGTAGATGTTGATTTGGTCTCCGCTCTACAAGTTTCTGTATATCCACAGCTTATCTTCACAAAATCAGGGAAGATATTATACAGAGAGAAAGGTATTTTGTATTCAATTTTTTTTTAAAGGAAGTATATTGAGAAAATGGGTTAGAAGTACTGTTACAGTTACATGCAAAGAAAGGATATCTTACTTCTCCCCTACACAATTTCTTTTTCGCCATAAGAACACATTTCCAACGTCTTTCTATTACAAGGACATTCCGTTTTTTGAATGGTCAATTATGCCCTTTCCAAACTTTTTTATTTCACACTCATGAAAGGCTGCTAGGCCGCAAAAACCACGGCCACTGCCCTGCTGCAGCCCACCATCGGACTGAGCTTCAACAACCACTGAACCCACCCTGAACTCCCAATCGTCGTCACTCCCTTTTAATGACTATATCGATATATGTTTGTATGCATATATATATATATATATATTTATAGAGGGAACATTTCCTATACATACCAAACGTCCGAACCATAAATTCCAAGTTTATGGACTGATCCATTTGAGGGGGTAAATGGATGCATTTTTTGATAAATTTGGTGAAGATTTGGAGATCATCTCCACCAAATTTCATCATAATATTCAACCAAAGAGTGAGTTAACTAAAAGTTTGATATATATATATATATCTGCATTTCTGGCCATTGAAATTTTAGCTATTTTTTGAATGTCAATTGTACCCTTTCCACAATTTTTTATTTCGAATGGTCAATTATACCCTTTCCACAGTTTTTATTTCCTTACAAAACTATTTTATTTCATTCTCACTCGTGACACTAGGTCTCAAAAACCACCGGCGCGTCGTAATGACCTCCGGAACCCACTGAACCCCAATCGTCACTCTCTTTGATGACTTCATCGATTTATGTTTATATATATATCTATACATAAGGAACATTTCCCATTCATACCAAACTTACATACCAAGTTTATGGACCGAGCCATTTGAGGGGGTAAACGGATGAATTTTTTGATGGAACTTGTTGAAGATGATATCCGCAATTAATAGATCATCTCCACCAAATTTTATCAAAAAATTAAAAACATAAGTAAGTTAACTAAACATCTAAGATTTCAACGGCTAGAAATGCAGATATATTTCATTTTTAAGTTACCAGCTAAACATCTTAAATTTCAACGGCTAGAAATGCGCACACACATAATTTTTAAGTTAACTCACTTCTCGTTTGAAAATTTTGATGAAATTTGGTGGAGATGATCAACTAATGATGGAGATAATCTTCACCAAGTTTCATGAAAAAATTCATCCGTTTACCCCCTCAAATGGGGGAGTCCGTAAACTTGGTACGTAAGTTGTGTATGTTTGGGAAATGTTCCCTCTATATATATGCATGTATGTATGTGTGTATGCATGTGTGTGTGTATATATCCTAAGAAGATGAATTAAAAGAAAATATTGAAAATTGACAATGGGTTTGGGTGGGTGGGGAGCTTCAAGTGTGGGGGATCGGGTTGGGAGAGGGGTGTCACTGCTGGGTGAATTTTGGGTGTATTTTTCGTAAAAGAAGAAATTAGGGTAAACTACCTTAATGGTGCTTGAACTATTCACTCAGTCTCACTTTGGCCCTTAAACCAAAAAAAGCCTCTCTTTAGCGCTTAAACTATTGAGCGAGACTTACGTTGGTCCTTCCGTCCAATGTCTCCATTGAATTGGACAGAATCAAGGGTATTTCTGTCATTTCAATTAAATTAGATATTTTTTAAGTTGGTTCAAGAAAAAACCGGTTTGGTTTTTTCAACACAGTTCAAAACTGTTTTATTGATAATATGAATCAAAAAGTATGGTTTTTTAAAGTCCCAACTCAACCACAACCACCTCCACCACCACCACCAACCTTCTTCATCTCATCTCATCTCATCACTATCACCACCATCTTATACCACATCCACCACAACCACATCCACAACCACCGAGATAAAGATTAAACTCAAATCAATAAAAAGATTCAACCTCAAATTAAACCCAAACCATGAATGTGTGTGAAATGGGTGACGAGATGAGAAAGTGGGTTTTTAGAGAGAGAAAGAGGAGGGGTTTTTTGATGTTGGTTGGGATGAGAGAGGGGTTTTTATGTTGGTGGGGATGAGAGTGGAGATGGTGGTGGTAGGGGAGGTGATAGTGGGGAGGTGACTTGAGGTTTCTCTCTTCCATTTTCATTTTTGTGTTTTTTTGTTTTTTTTTCCTTTATAATATTTTTTTAAAAAAATTCTAATTTAAATTATTTTTTTAAAAAATATTTAATTTAAATGACAAAAATACCCTTAATTCCGTCCAACTTGACGGAAAAATTAGATGGAAAGGCTAAAGTGAGACTCACCCAATAGTTTAAGCGCCTAAGTGAGGCATTTTTTAGTTTATGGCCCAAAGTCAGACTAAGTGAATAGTTTAGAGATCATTAGAGTAGTTTACTCAAGAACATATGAAGGGTACTTCTTAGGTATGGAAAATGAGTGTCAAATGGAAAAGTAAGGGGTCCTTCGGTTGGGTTTAATTGTGAAACTGGCCCTTTAAACCCATTGCCGAAAGTATATTATAGACCTCTTCCCTTACACCTGGATCTTAACTAGAATGGCTATATTTCTCTCTCCGGGTTTTCAGGAATTCGAACAGCAGACGAGTTGTCAAAAATAATGGCATTCTTTTATTTTGGAGCAGCAAAGCCACCTTATCTAAATACTGATGGAAATAACGAAGAACCAATTCCTACTATTCAAATCAGCCATTTACAGTGACACTGGAATTATAGCTTGTTTTAGGTTTGTAAAATTTTGTTTTGCTGTAACTTTGTTATTTTATGTATAAGAAAGATGCCAGGATGAACACTGAAATCTTCTGCTTTTGATTCCTGTATTGCTAGTTGCTTGTGGTGCAGTGGTGGTGTTACCCGTGGAAACGATTAAAAGAGTTTAGTTTAAGATATGAGGCAGATTCTGTTTTGAAAATATTTCATCTGATTCTCAAGGCTCGTGTATTTTATATTTGTATATGTGAAATTTGACTTAAACCCCTATTTTAATAATCTTTAGGCTTTGCGCCCAAGGGGAATCTCAAAGAAATACATAAAAATGGGGTTAAGTGAAAGGGTTACGAATTTGACATTACCCCCAATTTTTACTTACTACTTTGAGATTCCTTGAGGCAAAGTCTAATGATTATGAAAACAAACTTGGGGGGGGGGGGGGGGGGGGGGGCGCTGCTGTTGGATAAGTCTAATTTCACATTTAAAATAGGGGCCAAAGTAAGAAAAGACCTTTTATTTCCACAATTCATTGCATTTCTCATTCTTATTATCAGATGGATACAACTAAAATGATAGATAATCATGAGACTTCTATAAAGATCATGATATACTAAATATCAGTCTTTATTCCACTAAGGTTATGATATAACAAAATATGGTCTAGTTACAAATTGCTCATCTGAGAATTTTAGGCTCTTTTTAGTTTGGATATCTTCGAGTAGCAATTACTTTACTGGTTGTAAAGACCACAACAGCAGAAGGTTTTGTGGTAATGAAAACGGAAGGCAAATAGCTGACCAGCATTGGAGCCATCAAACTTGCAGTCGCCTACACCAACGGTTCGTTTCTTGGTCTTCCCTCCGAATACTGTAAGGCATTTCCCGGTACTACGAGAAACCCAGAATCTGAATTCGCGGTGGTTTAAGTGAGGGGGTGGGTTGATGGATTTCCAGTCTGCCTCAGCCAAGCTTTCAAGTGAGCTCAACCCACGAAGGCTTACTTTGCCATGCTTGTCCACGGTAAGGTAGCTCTGTCCCCTTGAGCATTTATCCATATAGTTGCTGAATCTGTGCTCCATGAAAGTAATTTTTTTCTGTTAGCTTCAGTATTGTGTCTTTTGTGTGATCTCTGTGTCTTTTTTTTTTTTTTTTTGTTGTTGTTGTTTTGGGTTGGGGGGAAGGAATGGGGCTGGAGGTAGGTGGGGGCTTTAGAATCTGGTCCCTGAGATAGAATGTTTTTTTGGATTCAGTTCACTGTAGATATAGATACCATAGTCTCTACCTCCGACGGAGACTCAAATAGACAGATAATATTCGCTTGGTACAATATTTCTCCTCCATATTTACTAATGTTCTTGGTCACATATATTAGTTTTCAGGAGCAAAATACTGTATTTGTGACCGAGATATACCCAAAAACGTATCTACAAGGACCTCGTCTTTTAATATATATGTATTTTTTATTTTATCCACAGACTGCAAAAGTTTCAGAAGGATTGGATCCTAATTTATTGGGGTGGTTATATGACAAAATTTTCATACAGAATGCTGCTGCTCATCTGTTCCACATTTAAGCAAGTAAGCCCTCAAATTTTTTTTTTACAATTCTGGGTGAAAATTACCTATACAAATGAAATATGTGGAATGATTTTTCTTCATTTTGTTTCACCCCACCACTCCGCCTTCCTTACACATTGTATTGGTGACGACCGTGCCCCACCCAAAGTATTGAAAAAATGATATATGTATATATATGCGTATGTTATGAAATGTGTATAGCATTTTTTCTTCTTATGAGGGTACAATTGAATGCAAAGTTGAAAAACAAAAGGAAAAAACAACTAAATTCTTTGAGAAGTTGGAAAATGAGATGCATGATTTGTTGAGATGTTCTATTAATTTTTAGGTTATCCATAAAATTCAATTCTTTGGCAGTGAGTAAGAAGATCTTCCCATGAAAAATAAGAAAAAGGTGGAGAACATTTCATCTTTCATGTCTCTTTTTTTTCAACTTCTCATAAAAATTAATTGTCTTTCCAATCATTTTCCTACTCTACAATCAAACGGACACTGATACGTAGTATTGTCTATGCATGTCGTGCACGGTTTGTCTTTTCGTCCCTAGTTTAAGAGATTGTTCTCAAAATCCCCTCCTAGGTGCTAGGCGGTGGTCTGCCCCGTTTCGCCTGGCTGAGCGACTGCCCAGGCGCGCATGGGAATGCTATTTGGCAAGATGGGCAAAGTTTTTTTTCACTCCTTTCTGTTTTGAAAATTATATTTTTCCATAATTTCATTATGAGAAATGTTTGAATAAGAGATGTTCGAATAATGTATTTTTTTGCAAGTAAAGTTCAATTTTTTTGTAGTATGATATATTTTTAGAAGTAAATGTATATATTGGTCACCTAGTCCCTGCCTAGCTAGACCCCCTCTTGCTGCCCCGACTTCTGCCTAACGGCTTTTAGAACATTGTCAAGGAAAGATTGTGTTATACAAGCTCATTTCATGAACAGAGTTTTCATGAAAATTACCTGTGATGGCCAGAGGCAGAACCAGAAGTAGATTGCCAGCCATAATAAGAGTTAAACTCCGCAGACTCACCGCCTTTAATGTCGGGCACCGAGTAAACCCCTCTATCTTTCGACTCCACATAGTCAGACTGCAAGGCCCCTGCAATAAGAGTATTGTCAAATGCGGTCATGTGGGGGTATGCTTCACTTGGTGGGCATTTCTTGGTGTCGCATTTAGAACATTGACTGCACAATTTCTCACTCTTCAATTGCCCGGTGGCCCCATCAACCAACAGACAAGGTGACATCGCCAGGATCACCACCAGCAGTACACTTAAGGTAAGAACCTTATTATATCTATCCATGTTCTTCTCTTGCAAGGGTATTCAACTGAGGCTTGATTGATTATATATATATTCTACTCTTGTTCTTGATTTTATCAATTTTTTTGTCATTATATATAAGTGCACACACACACATAAATATATATATATATATATATGTATCTGTGGAATTTAAGTTGTTGATACTCTGGTTGGCAAACATTATATATGTATATAACTATGAATGTTGTGTTCGGTTTTGTTTATACTTGTATCATAGATGTTAACGACATTGAGAGGCTTTAATAATGTTTTGTTCTCATTAGGAAAGACCATAGTTGTCAAAAGCTCAAGGCGCACCAAGGCGCCAAGGTCTCTGGAGCCTAGGCGCAAGGTGTAGGTGCGCGCCTTTTCGAAGTGAGGCGCACCCCTATACAAAAACTTGAAATATATTATTCTTGTCATAATTTGCACCAACTACTTTAATGTCAATACAATCTAGAGCTAAATAAATCATCACTTATAATTATATATATCACTTATAATTTAATAATTCTGGAAAAATTACAATTTAGTGATTCTGGAAAATATATATATATCATTTACAATTTAATAATTCTAGAAAAGTTATATATATCATTTATAATTTAATAATTCTGGAAAAATTATATATATCACTTATAATTTACTAATTCTGGACAAATTATGTATATCACTTATAATTTAATAATTCAGGAAAAATTATATATATCATTTATAATTTAATAATTCTGGAATATATATATATATATATATAACATTTATAATTTAATAATTCTGGAAAAAATATATCTATATATATATCATTTATAATTTAATAATTCTGGAAAGTAACGTGAGTCGGTGAGGAGCAAAAATAAAGTGAGTCGGTGAGGAGCTGTTGAAGAGTGAAAGAAAAAGAAGAAAGAAAAAAAAAATAGCAGCATAACAGGAGAAGAACGAAGAAGAAGAAGAAGAAGAAGAAGAAGAAGAAGAATACCTATTGAAGATCGATCGACGGTGACGGTGTGAAACGAACAATAATAATAAGAAGAAGAATACCTGTTGAAGATCGATCGACAGTGACGGAACGAGGAAGAGAAGCGTGAGAGTGAGAGTGAGACGGCGTGAAACGAATAAGGTGTGTATTAGGGTGAAACGGCTTCGTTTAGAGTGAAAAAAAAAACCACCTACCTTCGAAAATCCTCGTCTTGATGCGCTTGGAGCCTAGGCGCCAAAATCCCTCGCCTTTCAGAACGGGATGCGCCTTCTAGTAGGCGAGGCGCTACCTTTGCGCCTGGAGGCGCCTAGAGCCTAGGCGCACTTTTGACAACTATGGGAAAGACATTCTTGATTTTCCTTAGAAAAAATTAGGATATGGTACCCTAAGTTTGAAACTTTTTAGGATGCTGTCCCTCAATCTTTTTTTTTTTTAAAAGGATGCGGTCCATGGAGGTGTATTTCTTGCACAAAGATACTCTTTTCTACAATCTATTGCCGAGAAAAGTAATATTTGTCGCCCAAAAAAATTAGTATCTCCATATATGAGTTCTAAAATTAGTAACTATTCCGCAAATATTAGAATATGCGGTGGAGAAAATTATTATATGCAGCAGTTCTATCTCCGGATGTGAGTCCTTCCAAAAAATTAGTATCTAGTCTGTAAAAATTAATATCTCCGACAGAGAACATTAGTATCTCCGGATCCAACTCTTGGTCCTTGCCAGAAGTCGATACTAAAACTTCGGGATCACATTCTTTAGAAAAGAAAAGAAGTGAGGAATTGCTTCCCGCATTTTCCAGACTCAGGGACCGGATCCTAAAAGCACCTTTTCCTCATTGTTAATGCCTGTTCTTTGTTTTCTACCTGGCCTAATACTTTGAATTGTTCTAATTATCAATTGTTCTAGTTTGATTACTAAGTTACTTTGTTATATACAAAACTATTGTCTTACCAAAATATTGTTCTTAGTTGTCTAGTTTAGTTTGTGAACGGAATCACTATCTCTAGTTAGGGTTCTTATATTTATATGGCATATGTACACAGAATACTCTATCCTAGGTCATGACCCATATTCCATGTTGTTAGTGTTGTGAAAAGGTCAGGGCTTTTAGGATCTAGTCCCTCACTTTTTATTTTTTATTTTTTCAAAGAATGCAGCCCTGGATTTTAGTATCATCTATGGGTTTGACTATCTACCTTTGATAATGACTCGGACTCAGATCTAGATATACTAATTTTCTCGGCACACATAATAATATTTGTGGGAGGACTCAGATCCAAAGATGCTAATTTTTCTTAACAAAAGCTACTAAAAAAAGAGTATCTTTGTGCAATCGCCAGAGACCACATCCTTTAAAAAAGAGTATGTAGACTACATTATGAGGTACCGCTTCCTAAAACATTTCAAAAACTCAGGACTGATCCTATTTTCTGAAGCTTTTAAGTAATTTTAGATCCAACGTGCCAATAATATATTGTAACTACACAAAAAGGTTGAAAACTTGAAGGGAAAAAAAAAGGAATTCTATTCTAGGCAAGAGCATCTTCAAGTGGCTCTTCAAAGGACTGTGCAATTTTTTTGTGGAGCAACATCACTTTTTATTTTTTTGCTCCAAGAGACTTCAAATTGAAAAGCAAATACGAAGAATGGAGTTGGCTTTTCCAACTTACTGGGAGGTGTGAACAATAATATTATATATGGATATTCAATTGCCTAGATCTTTCTCTCTACCAACTTTTCAAATTACAATAACAAAATATGCAAGTTTGAAGAGTCTCTTGGAGTTCAAATTTTAGACATGGCAAAAAGCACTCTTTTTTTTGCTACAATAGGTGATTTACTCTTGATAATGAGAAAGTTCATATATATATACACGTAACAGATCTGGTAAATCTAGCAATGAATTTTCCTTGCCAAAACATGGGGAGATGGTTTTTACTGACAAAATTTTGTTGCTAAAAGCCGATTTGTATACAGGCCATACGTGCTAGATCCTGTTCATATATGTATGCATGTATGTATGTGTACGTATATTTTTTTGACAGCAATATATCAATATATGTATATGAATTGATGGAATTTAATTTACTGATGCTATTATGGTGATGACTTTTTGTTTTTTTATCTTAAACCGTAGATGTTGACAACATTAAGAGGCTGTATTATGCTGTATTATGCTTTCGGTTCTGTTAAGACAAAAATATTCTTGATCCTCATTGTTTATGGTTGTTCATTGTTTGGTACTGGGTCTGACGCTTTGAATTATTCTATATATTTTATTTTTATTTGGATCGTTAATTTCTTTATCCAATCTTGATCAACACCAAACATAGAATTAGATAACTTTATCTAATTTGGTTCTCTTACACCGGACGCCAAACACAGTCATGGTTTGGCTTTTAACTTATTGACAAAAACATCGAATTTGTTTGGTCCAACTAACACAATAATCGTGTGGGCGGGGGTGTCTTTGATAGGTATGCAAAATTGTCCCAACCCAGTAAGCCTTTCTGGTCTTCCAAATTAAGAGTCCTCTTATCTTTTTCTCTTGGCTTAAATCAAGAGTTCGTTTTTCTTTTAAATTACTATTGATGTACCAATCTCTAAATACCAAAGAATTGAAATTCCCAATCAGTAATTTTGAAATTAGTGTATCGTGTATCCTTATATAATGGTGAAAGTGAGTCTAGAATACTAGATTATTAATATGAGAGGGAGTACTTCTAATACATAAATTACCGAAAGATATGAAGACCTTTGTTTTTAATTTATTTTTATTTAGGTTCCGTTTGATAACAACATAGAGAATGGTAAGAAAAACACTTAATTTATAAAAGTTGGAAAATAAGTTGAGGCATATATGTTAGAAAAAAGGGGCATAAAATCAATTTTTGAGTTGTTTTGAGAGTAATTTTAAATAGGATCTTACACTCAATTGTGAAAGGTAATAATAGATTAATGTTCTCTTCCATAGGTACATCGAAATCGTATATTTATTTGCTCATAGCGGATATGGGGTGAATGAGAAATTGTCAAAGTGATGCATTCGTGGAATACTAGGTGAACATTAAACTTACAAAGAAGTTTTGAATTCGAATGATGGTCTTTTATGGAAATAGACTATTAAAAGTAAAATTTATTATATTTTGCAAATCATACTTGGGAACTAATGAATCGTACCTCGTAGCAAACCTTTAGATTCTACGTGGATCTTGAAAAGGAAAATCAAAGCAGATTGATCAATTGATAAATGCAAAGTAAGGCTTATGATCAAAGGTTATAAACAAGAGGAAATTATTGCTAGAGTACTAAACTACTTACGAGTTAGTCATGATTATTAACTACAATATACTAGATATCCAACTATATTTGAAGGATATAATGATGCAAATTGGATATCTAATGATAAGAACTCAAAATTCACTTGTGGTTATGTATATATGTTAGGGGCTGAGCGGTTTGTGAAAATCCTCAAAATAAATTGTGATTACTATATTCACCATGAAATCTAAATTTATTGCATTAGACAAATGTGTGGAAGAGATTGAATGATTACGTCACATTTTAGAGGATATTCTAAGATGGTCAAAGCCTATGCCTCCAATTTGCATACACTTTGATAGTGAATCAACAATTGGTAGATCACAAAGCAATATGTATAATGGTAAGTCTAGACTCATCAAAGACATAATACCATTGGACAACTGCTTTCAACTAGAGTTATCTCATTTGACTTTATAAAGTGAAAAGATAATATTGTTGATCTACTAACCAAATGATTAAGTAGAGAGTTAGTTGATAAGTCATCGAGAAAAATGAGACTAAAACTCAAGAATAAATAAGTCATTACAATAGGATACTAAACCTACGTGACTGGAGATCTCAAGATCTAAGCTCAAAAGGGACAACCAAATCATAAATGCTACATTAGATCACTGAAGGGATCTTTCCCATGTCCATTATTATGATGAAAACAGTGATACTCGTAAGGAGAAATGTTAAGCTAAGCTTTTAATGATTCTTTTGTGTGGATAAAAATCAAGCAAAGTAATTATGGTTGTTCTTAATTAAGAAATCACTTATGTAAGAGAAAAGAAATGCCGTTTTCAAAGGAATTGATTAGGGCAACATTTTTATTGAACTCTTGCAGAACCAGGAAGAGTCCTGTGTGTGATATGTCATTGCTTACACAAATTATAGAACAATTCAAATACATCACGTTTACTATATGCCTAATAAAGTAAACATATTTTCATAAGGGGAGGTTAAAGAGGTAAAACCTACCTATCCTATGCAGGTTTCAACCACCGAATATTATCACCTAGTCTGTTGTGTCTTTGGTCATCAAATTTCATTAATGTAAGGAATTGTTGGAAAAAATGGGTATAGGTTGTGAAATGGTAAATATAGATTCATGTTCTCCTCCGTGAGTATATCAAAATCGTATATTTGCTTGCTCAAAACAGATATGGGGTGAATGAAAAATTGTCACATAAAGTGAGTTACTTGAGATAGAAAATGGAAAGAAAGATGTTAAGTCCCAAATAAGAACTTTGTGAAAAAATTGACGAGTTTATAAGGGATCACTTCTTATAAGCTTGTTAAGCATTTAAGAAAAATTGACGAGTTTATAAGGGATCACACCCGCAGGGGGAGATGGTGGAAATCATGGTTCTGCTTCGAACCATGTAACTCATATACACCCGCACCTGTGAACATGAATGCCACTCCGAAAATGGCAACCCACACAGGGTCATGTTTTGCATCCAAAGCAATTTTTTTCCTCCGTTTCAATACAAACAATTTTAAAGTTGTTCTAATAGCTACTTTAATGTTGCTTTTTTTTTTCCCTTCTTTTTTAATGGCTCTTAAATGGAGAATTAAAATTCAAACACCAAAAACGTTTTTGATTTAATTCATGCAATTAACACCCAAAACGGTTTTAGGTTAATGCATGCAATTAAAACGAAGTCTCCTCCCTCTTGTAAAAAGGTGATCCTTAGATATCATGTATAGTCTTACACACAGCTATCATGAGTCCTCTATTCTTCCTCTACTATTAGATTCAATTTGCTTGGTAATAAAATTCAAGCACACAAGCACAAATTAAGTTTGTTATGTGAGTAAAACTAATGTCCGAAGGTAGACACTCTTATATCGTCTTATCATGGAAAACGAACACCATTAGTAAGCCTCAAAGCATCACGGGAGGTGGCATAATTGTTTTAAAGAGATTATGTAACACACAAGACTAAGTTTTAAATTTTTGTTTGTATTTCGTTAATTTTTAGTTTATATTTTGTTTATTCAGGATATTTTACTAACAGCAAGTGATAAGATACTTTTTATTTCATGTTCATTTTTATGAGTAAATATTCTCCATACCTCATTATTTTTTGTGATTTTTTTTTATTTCTCAACCACAAAAGAAAATTTTTCCTTGAAAAATGCCACAAAGTAAGAAGACATCTAACAACATATCTCAACTTATTTTTTAATTTCTCACAAAAATCAAAACTATTTTTTTTTAAAATAAACAAACAGTTGTAGGGTATTTTTTTTTAAAATATATTATTATCAAATAGACACTTGTAGTTTTATTTCAATCTACATAATTGCATACATTCACTCTTCAAAGTAGAAGAAACCAATACTTAATGGATTTCCTACTATTCAGTAAGAAAGGTGCATGCAAGTGAGAAAGGTTTATTCTTAAAGCATATGCTGTTTCCCATAGAATAATTCCTTTAGTATATGCCATATGCCCATATCCGTCACACTTGAGGGGCAAAAAAAAAATACATATATAGCCCACAACCTGGCATTTCCACGTCTTTTGCCCGTATTCAGCCTTGGACATAATTTATCACCCTATAATGGAGGTTAAATTTTCCAAAAAACCCGACGTCGCCTCGCGGTGCGACAAGGTCCGGAGCACGACAGGACTCTCACCTCTCCAAAAATTGTAGTATTGTGCAGCTAATGAATATGTTTTGTTGATGGTCATCTAATCATTTTTTTTCTTTCAATTAATTTCTTCACTTGACTAATTAAATTTCTATGATTAGATGATCATCAGCAAACACATTCATCATTCTGCAGCCATCTGTCTCTTTCATTTGCTATCTTTCTCTTCATCTGATCCAAGCTTCCACTTCCTGCTATTTTTCGCTAGTTTAAAGGTAATTATACCATTGCTTATATCTTCTTGTTCTTGGTATCAAACTATAATAATCACTTTTTCTTTGTCTGTCGTCCCTTGGTTTTATGAGTTTCAAATTCCATCGGAATGTGATTTGGTTTTGTTTCGGATTTGTGCACAGCACAGTTTTCGTATATTTTCCCGTAGAACTGGAATTCATTTTGAAATTTCCGATTCACATCTGGTTTTTCTGAGAAAACTACATGCCCTCGCAATGTTATATAGTTTATGCTGATCCGATCTGACGGAAACGCGAGGTCATCTATTCATTTTTTTCTTATTGAAATAAAGGCTTTTAATTTTGTAAGAAATATTAAGCTAAGCAAGTCAACAAGTAAGGAAGATGATTTTATTAACTAGGGATGGTTCCAAATAAGTATATACTTGTAATTGATCCTATCAAATTTAGTGAATTTGAAGTAATAGAAAGTTGAGTAGATTGAATCAGTTTATGTTGCTTGCTAGATTACTAGTGTATTAGAGTTTTTTTCTTTCTTCCTTTTTTCGTCCCATCTAAATTAGGATAGAGTAATTTATACTTTACGACCTTGGAGTTTGATTGCATTTTCAATTGTCCATGAAGTTCCTTTTTCACCGGTTTAATCCATAAAGTTTTATACTATAGTCACTTTAATCTAAAATCCAACATGCCATTTGTTTTTGGACGGAAAATAGTACGTTCAGTAAAACGGCTTGAAGATCAAAGTGAAAGGTTGAATTTTGGACTAAAGTGACAAAGGGAACAAACTTTATGTGTGGTACTGACGAAGATTGAACTTCACAGATAAAAGTAAAATTGTAGTCAAAATGTAACGGATAAAAGGTAAATAACTTATGAAGGTAAAATACTATTTTCAACCTATATAATCACTGTTTTATTTATTTATTTTTAAAAAAAAAACAAACGAAAAACTTTAAGATTCTACTAATTGGCCACTCCAACATTTACTTTGGAATTTTTTTAATATAAATAGTTATGAAACACGGACACTCTCTTGAGGTTACGTATCAGGCCCAACACTTGTCGGACATTCCGACAGTCTCTCCAACACTCCGATACTCTCTCCGACACTTGAATTTAATTGTAGTCTCTAATACTTAATAATTGATTTAAATGACTACTACTCTTAGTATTTCTTTGTTGCAACATCAACTGAGGATGAGGCAAGTAAGCCATTTTTTATACTCTCATTTTGTTTTCTGTCATTCTATATATATATGGAACAATTTAGTGATTGTGTTTTGAGTATTTGAGTTATTAATGCAATATGGTTTCATTTTATTTAATTCTTAAATATTTACAATGTTTATTGCATATATAATTAATTAAGAACGTGCCCCCCCATGTGTCTGTCCTATATTTTGAAAAAATTGTGTGTCGTGCAATGAGTGTCATGTCGAAACACGTGTCGCATGTCGAATCTATGCTTCATAGATAAATAGTGGCTTTTAGGAACAAGTAACAAGTTTAAAGAATGACAAAATTTAATTTTAGTTTTGATACTTTATTGAATTCTACCAACTCATATTCTCAACAAAAAGAAAACTTTACTAATGCATACAAGTATCAAGTGATTTGAAACAAATTAAAATATGAATAAAATAAAATGTTATTTATAGTTGTTTTTGTAATGATAAAAAGTAAAAAAAGGTAATTAAAAGATACGTTAAAGAGAGTTGTTCTTTTCTTTAATAAAACCATTGATGAGAATTTAAAACTCGAATGAGAGAGATGGAAAAAGTTCGGATAGCCATTTTTTTTAAAGTAAGCTTCAGTTAGAGATGCAAACTTCTCGTTATTGTTAAGCGCGGTACTAATTATACATAATAGTTTACTTGGTAAGATTCTATCTCATCACTCGGTGCAATAACATGCATTTGAATATGTGTATATTATTTTGACGCAGTAGGGTTGAGCTATTGTTTGAAACAAAAAAATACACCGACTCAATACAATAATGCCGAGTAAATATATACATACTAAGTGCTATTGCGCTGAACTAATGTTAAACTACTATAAGTGTTTTGATGGATATAATTGGCGGCCGGCCATAATTAAAAAGTTAAGAACTCCCGATGACAATGAGTAGGCGGCAAACAATGACAAATACATATATAATATTAAAGTAGGGTCCTTCCCATAGGTGATAGCCTAGGTAGCTTATGGGTTAAGGGATCTTCAATAGCTTTGTAAATATAATTTGTATTTTTTTTTATTTCTAGCACTCTTTTAAGATACTTGAATATATAGAATTTGTATAGACGTATAGCGTAAAAATCAACTCAATTTGAGAAGGTTAGCGGACATCCATGGTGGGTGGCACAATAAACCGGGAGCACAAATCCAACCACTTGATTGCCTCACTTGAAAGTATAGCGTAAAATAAACACCCCATTTACGTTGCATTGTCATCTTTTTCTATCTTTAATAATTTGGTAAAGCTTTTAAATTGTAATAATTTTTAATACCAAATATGAATTTTAATAAAATCTATATATTTAAAATTTACTCGACGAATAAAAGATTTATTGTGATTATACAACTATTTATGAAAAAATAATCAATAAAAAATTATGGGATATTATATAAATTGGCATCTAATATGTGTTGCTATATTATTGGTTCTTTCAAATTTTTCACAAAATTTACAAATGTATTGAGTATATTTTTTTTAGACTTTATCTTATGTGTAAAAATAGATTAACTGAAATAGATTAACTCATGGGATTTACACGCTATTTTTTACACCACCATTAAAGATGATCTAATAAAACATTCATAAATTCAAATTCAGACATAGGAAATAACAAAATCAAAACTCTCGATTCACAAACTACCTATCAATAGCTACCAAGAAGAAGACGACTAAAAGGGGAGATAAACAAAAAAATTAAATAAAAATTAATGATGATTGAAAAATTAAATGAATTAAACATAAGACTAATAGTTCTTAGGGCATCTCTAATGGCGTAATTAAAAGGGCTTTTCCTTTTTTTATTTATTTTTTTAAAGAAAAAAGAAGAAGAACAAACTTGGTACTCTCTTTCTAACTAATGATAAAAGTTTTAGATGACAAGTTTCAAGAAACTAATTAGTTTGAAAGACAAAATATATTATTATTTAATTACTTATTTTGTATTTGTTTTTTTTCCAAGAATACCCTTGTTAATGATAAAATTGAGAAAATTAATTAATTTCCTAAAATCATTCCTTCAAATTTCAAAAATTTATCCATACAAATTGATACTAAAAAATTTAAAAGGTCAAAGATACATGAGTTTTGAAATTCAAAATCAATTAGCAACAAACCAATTCAAATTTGAACTTATCAAAATTAATGATCCTACCAAAAGATATTTCTGTTGTCCCTCATGGAACTAAAAATGAAGAACAAAATAGCAGCACTTGTATTACAATCATATACCTTCAGGAAACTAACAGATGGAAATGAAAATTAAGAGAACAACAAAATAAGCGGAAGTATAAACTAAACTGCCATTTGGGAAGTACATATTTCTGTATACAAAAAAGTAGTGAATATCGAACGCAGAGTAATATATATTGTATTGATTAAATTGTATCACTATTGTAGAGTTCGTTTTTGGTACAGACCAGTACGAGTCTTTTTCCGACGTTTTTTCGTTGTAAAAATATTGGGATATGTTTTTTACGAGAATTTTTTTTTGTAAAAAGAACCGGTCCGCACTTGAAATTTTCCGCACAATTGTAAATTTGTATTTGTTGTAACCAGTTTCCAAAAAGCGAATATACTACAACGAAAAATATACTGGTAGATGCCAATTGAAAACAAAAAAGTGTACTACAATGTAAGACTCGGACGAATTTGTATATACCTGTTAAAACAAGGGTTAGTTGCACTTTGACCCTCTCAAGTATTGAGGTATTAGCACTTTTGCCATATGAACTATTAAAGTTAGCAATTAATACCACAAACTATTTAATTTGTTGCACTTGATCCGTTTTGGCTGATGGGGTTAAAATTTTCAAACAGTTTGGAGGCCAAATATAATTTTAGATAAATTAGGACAATAAATATAATTTTAATTTTTGTTACCATTCTTGGACATCATCTCCATCTACCTCTTCTTCAACCTTAAACCCTTAACACCATTTCCGTTTAGTCTCTCCGGTCATCATCTCCGATCACCACCATCTCCGGCTACCTTTGACACTACCATTTATGGTCACCATCTCTGGTGATCATTAATCCGACCAACACCATTTCCACCCCTTTCTCTCTCATCTCCACCAATGTCAAACCCCCTTCTTTCTTCCCTCAACCTTTCAAGTTAATTTTAATTTTCACCTCTTTGGTGATTCATGATTATGGCTTAGTTTTCATAAGTGGCTGGGTTTTGTTTGTTTGGTGTGAGAGGATGAGGAAAGAGAAAGACAAACAAATTACTTACTGCCATTATCTTCTTCTTCTTCTTCTTCTTCTTCTTCTTCTTTTACTATGATACTTTCAATTCTTATGAAATTGATGATGGGTCTGATTTTTATACTTCTCTAGCTTTTCTCTCTCCTCGGTATTTTAGTTTGTTTTTCCCTTGCTTTATTATGCTTTTGTTTTCTTCTCTTTCTTTTTATTTTATATTATACTTTTCGTCATTCCTTGCTTCCTTTAATCTTGGCCGGCCTACATGCATTTCGATAAATTTGGGCAATCGTGGTGCCATATCTGTGTTCCAGGATCCAAGAAAGTGATTTCAATTTCCCATCATTTCATTTGTCTCCCTGGCCGGCCCTATCTACATATATAATATTATTCTTAATTAATAAATTAAACAAAATTTTCTTTTTTTTTTTGGGGTGGGGCGGGAATGCCTTTCTCCGTTGAAAATAATAACCCAATATCAAAGAGGTGAAAATTAAAATTAACTGGAAAGGTTGAGGGAAGATTGATGGGGGTTTGACATTGGTACGTGGAGATGAGAGAGAAAGGGGTGGAGATGGTGGTAGTCAGAGACAATGGCGGATCCGGGATTATGGAGCCAAAGGGTCTAAGTGTAAAAGTTCCAAAATTTTTTTACAAAGAAAATAATGCTAAAACGATAGAAAGATAGTATTTCCATTCATAATTCATAACAAAACCAATAATACAAGTTACAATTATCCATGGCGAGTTTTCATATTCTGAAAACGTTGCATTATAGTTTCGTTATCAATACAAGCAGAAACATCTATCTCAATGTAAACAATCAAGCTATCATTCAACCACTGATCTCCCATTCTGTTGCGAAGTGGATTTTTAATAATATTTATGGCGGAAAATGCCCTCTCCACTGAAGCAGTTGCAACTGGTAAAACCAAAGCCAATGTAAAAAGCAAATAAACATAAGGAAATATTTCATTCATTCCTTTATCCACCATTTTTTCTGCAAGACTATTAATCCCTTCCGATTGAAAAAAATCACCACTCGAATACATATGATGAACATAAACACCAAGTTGATCTCCAAGCATCAATAAGTCTCTATCCGAAAAATCATAAGGATAAAATTGAGCAAGACGAACTAGCTTTTGTTTGTTAAAAACTACAAAGTTATTTTTCGGACTCAAGCATGCCAAACAAGTAAGTAACTCGGTACTTACCTTATTGAAGCGGTCATTTAATTCTGCAAGTTGCTCATCAATTACATGAATAAAGATCTCCACACGATAACGATGATAATTTGTCTTCATTGGAGCATTACATCGTGATTTCCTTGGAATTACATATTCCTCATCCATGGTAGGAATTGTAATATTGTGTTTGTAACAAAATGAAGATGCTTACTCAACCAATTCTTCAAGCTCACTATCCCTAATCAACTGCAGGTTTTCCTTGCATGTTTTTACTAAACTCATTGCATTCACAATGTATTGATCTTTTTTTTGTAATGCTAAAGACAAAGTATTTGTTATTCTCAATATAGCTTTCATTAAAAATAAGTGAAACACAAACTCAAAAGATTGTATTTCTCTCCATAACTTATAGGCTTCACCCAAACTATCATTAGGATTATCATCAACAATCATTTGAAGCACATTCACCACAGATGGAAACATATAAATAATACTAATCAACGTACCATAATGTGAGTTCCATCATGTATCGCCACCATGTTTGAGACTAGTTTCTTGATTTAAGCCCCGCCCCGTTATAAGACAATCATTTTCAAAAGCTCTCACAAGCTCTTCTTGGCATTGTGCTCTAAGTGCACCACGACGCTTACAAGATGCTCCAACAACATTAACCAAACTATTAGCCATTGTGAAAAAAGAGTTAATATCAATGTTTTTCTTTGCTAACATCAATTATTTGTCTTTTGTCGTTCACATAACACAAAATCATCGCCATTTGCTCTTTTATTGAAACATCTCGTGCTTCATCCACCATTATTGAAAAATATCTATCTTTTACGACACTTAAGATAAGACTAATGGTTTCTGTAGCACAAGAATTGACAAGATCTTTCTGAATTGAAGGAGTTATTAACTTTAAATTTTCCTGAGCATTCTCCAACACGACGGCTTTAACCTTTTCATCATGATCCGTAAGAAATTGCAAGAGTTCTAAATAATTCCCTTTTTTACTTGATTGTGCACTTTCATTATGACCACAAAAAGAAAGACCTTGTCGCAAAAAATACCTAGTGCACTTAAGTGATGCATTCAAGCAAGTGCGATAATCAGTGTGAGCTTGGCTTGTTTGTTTGATCACAATTGTTTCAATGTGTGTAGTTTGATGTATCAAATTGTAAGCAACTTCTCTAACTTGATTGTGAACACTACCAACCGGTCTAACATGAAGGTTAAACCTTTCTTTCGCCTTCTTCCAATTATTGAAGCCTACTCCAGTGAATGCATCACTATCCACTTGATCAAAATTAGATTTGAAGAGATAACAATGAAGACAAAACGCAGCATCTTTAGCAATACTATACTCTAACCAATCATACTCATAAAACCATTGAGCAATAAATCGTCTATTAAGTCTTGATTGATTAGTTTGTGGGAATTTATAACTTCTAGGTTGACAAGGCCCCTTTTGTAGATATGCTCTTCGAATCTCATCCCGAATATTAGGACTATAATCCGCCATTCGAGTTCTTAGTCCAGGGTCTATCTGAGGATTAGCTTGTTAGAGTGATATACTAAAAGCCATAATTTTCTTGTTGGTTTGTATATGTTATAAACTTGGTTTTGCTATTTTAATGAGAATCTTTATGGGTAATGGTTGCGTTATATTATTTATTTAAATATTGTGCATGTGTGTCTTTTATTCCATATAGTAGATGATTTGGTGTGTAGAGTATAGCTTACACACAAAAGATCATATCATCGATTCTTGTGAAATATAAATTTAATGGTTCACAGTCTTAGATGGAATTAGACATCCATCAGTAGGATTGTAGCACAAGTTTTAGTAGTTTATCTCAACTACAGGAAACAGTATAGTTTTAACTCGTTGTGCTAGTACACTTTGTGTGTATTGAATAGGACCAGTTTGGGTTAATTATTTTTATACTGACTATATAAAATAATTTAAAATCCCATGGTTATTATGATTACTTATGCTCTTAATCTTGAAATAATTAATAGACATATATATATATATATATATATATATATATATAGTGTTTGTTGTTTTGACTCATTAAGAGTGAGATTCATTTATGGATCAATAATCTTCATGAATTGGATGACGACACTATATGTATGATGAATGTTAATTATTGATGGAATTCACGTCCCAGTATAGGGATTGATGATAACCCCTTGAGAAGCTTATAAGTTTTAATCATGTCAAACCCTGCAGGTGGATTATGTTAATTCGACATGTCAAATAAGTTAAGTAGTAGGCTCAAGGATTAAGAAGTCATTTAAATATAATTGTCAGTAATTTAATTTAAATGACGGTTATCTGTAATCTTAATGTGGAGAGAATAATAAGTATTTAATAACAAGGAGCTCGAAATTAAATTTTGAGATAAGGACGGGAGTGCAATTATAATTCTTTAGTGGTGTGAATTATAATTTATGGAAGGAACTAATTCATAGTAGAATTATGATTCCAACTTTCCATAGGAAGCCCAAACACTTATTTCTCCTTAAGGTCCCTATCGTAGCCTTATATATACGCCGGCCTTGTCTCTTCTCAAATAACAATAATAATTCTCATGAGTTAGGGTTTGTTTTATTGAGAGAGGAGAAAATCTTGGTGATACCGTAGCCCACACTCAGTGCAAGATTTAATGGCAGAAAGAATACGATAGAAGATCTTTAGGTTTTTGGCACAGCAGTCGTAAATCAATCGTAACTTTTTATCGCACCGTTGGATCGGGCTGATTTTTGGATATATCGTTCGGAACGCAAAGTTATTATCATTATGCAAAAAATCAGGACGATCAGAAGTCGTTTCGATGGCGAAAATAATCGATTTTCGCAGCCCAGCGAGAATTAAAAAATTTTGACCAAATCGCAATCTGATGCTTTCAAACCCTAGTCTCCTCATATGGATCCTCTACATGATCCACAAAGGTGAAATTTCTTTATTCTTATAGGGTTTTAGCAAAAGTTTTTTGTTCAATCTATACGCAATATCAAACGATCCTATATTTATGTCTCCATCATAGCTAATATCTCATCTACTTCAATTGGTCTTGCATTTGAACTACGCGGATTAGACATAGAATGACTATCCGTAGATAACTTTCTTTTAAAGAATCGTTCCATAAATCTACAAATCAATTAATTTAATCAATCATTAATTTTTATCGAAATTATAAGATTAAGAAATATTAGGAAATAGACACATAATACATTTGAACCAATGCTACAACATTAATACCTTAGTAAAAAAATGAAATGATTTTTTTATTATTAATTTTGTGTTTTTGTGTCAATCTAATTTTACTAATTAAAATATATGTTTATGTTACCTATTTAATCCCTTTTAATTTTGTAAGATCCAATCTAATCAATACCACATAAATTAAAAATAACTTTAGAAAATTATACCTAAATCACGCGGTAGTGGCCGGTGAGATGCCAGAGTGGAGCTAGTGATGAGGCAAAAACAAAATTAAGAAAAAGAAGAAAAATTATGCTGAAGAGATATGTGAAATGAGATATTTGTGAGTTGTGACTGTGAGATGAGAAAAAAAAAATAACTGCCAACTGAGGAAGAAATAAAAAAAATGGGTGGAAGTCTGGGGAATGAGACTTTAATTGCTTTGTTTAAGTTTTTTATCTTTATTTTATTATTATTATTATTATTATTATTATTATTATTATTTTTGGGTGTGAAAGGAGTTGTTGATGCCAGCTGTGCCAGCTGTTTTTTGCAACGACCATTTTTTTTCTTTCTATCCATGGGGTCAGACCGGTTAGTTATTGCCCTGTTTTGCATCCGCTGCTTGTGCCAGCTGTTTTCGCAAGGTACAAATAAATATTTTTTTTGTTCTATCCGTGGGGTCAACTGACCCCTTTTGCCCTGCTTTGCCTCCGCCCCTGGTCAAAGATGATGACCGGAGAGAGTAATCAAAAATGGTGATAACGGTTTAAGGTTGAAGAAAAGGTGGGTGGAGATGATGCCCAAGAATGGTGTCAAAAATTATATTTATTGTCCTGATTTATTTAAAATTATATTTGGATTCCAAACTGTTTAAAATTTTTAACCTCGTCAGCCAAAAGGGATAAAGTGCAACAAATTAAATAGTTTGAGGCATTAATTATTAACTTTGGCAGTCCATATGACAAAATGCTAATACTTTAATAATTGAGAGGGATAAAATGCAATTAACCCCCAAAACAAATAAAAAAATTACAAAAAAATTCAACATGTATCAAACTAAATGAATATGTAAAACAGAACTCCACTGCCGCAACAAAATTAACAAAATAATATGTCTAAACAAGAAAAATGAGGATATTATATCGACAGATATAGATATAATATATCTGATACTTGGGAAAACTGATGTTTCCATCTCATGATACTTAGGAAATGTTAATCGCTTAATCTTGATCATTAATTTATAATGACCCAAAATATCGGTAGTGTAATAGGAAGTTCCTTGGTTGCCCACTTGGTTCCTGACTAGTAAGAGGCTTTTTGGGGATGTCTTGGTGACTCTCGCCAAAAATAAAATCGTGCGGCTCTGTGCCAAAGCGGACAATGTATTGCTAAGCTCGGAATCAGGTTGTTATAGATGGTATCAGAGCGGAACCACGGCTTATAGCGAGCCGGAATCGTTGGATGCGACTAGCAAGAGCTGAGCTTATTTGTGTGACCCCAACCTGACGAGTCCTTGTCAGGATTTAACGAAAAGAGATTATAATGACCAAAAAATATCCCACATTGCTAGTGTAATGGGAAGTTCCTTGGTTCATAAGTACTCACTTAGTTCTTAACTAGTAAGAGGCCTTTTAGGAGTGTCTTGGCGACTCCCGCCAAAACAAAACCGCGTGGCTCTGTACTAAGGACAATATCTTGCTAAGTTTGGAACCGGTTCGTTACATAATTATACTAAAATTAATGATTTTTAAAAAGTCTTTTTTTAACACATCTATATTGGAGCGAGAATCGAATTCAAGGCCTTCAACTAGTCGGGAGTGAGTTCTAACCATTAGGCAAGTCCTAGTGGATTTTTTAAAAAGCCTTTTGACTCCCAAATAGCAAGAAATTATGATTTAACCTATGAATTAAATCTAAACAATCAATCATTAAAACAAACGTACATATTTATAACTGGTAAGTGCCCAAAATTATAATTTAAACCCGTGAATAATATTTTATTAATATATAATTAGTGCCGAAAATTTGGAGGATTAATATTTATTTTGTGGAAAAAGTAAAAAGTGAGAAAAAAAAGTCCAAAAAATGTGAAACAAGTCAATTAAAGATAGAAAAGAAAGGGAGAAAGATATATAGATACATTAAATTTATTGAATGATGAGTTAGTTGAGTTGGCAAATTAAATTCAAATATATCAAGCCCAAGATTCATGGTTCAATACATGGAAACATCAATTTAATTTTTGAATAATTATACACCTAATGGTTTAAGGGAAAAGTTGTACCCTGCACTACATCAAATCGCATGTGTAATACCGTGTTCCATTTTCGAGCTAATCCTTCTCTTAAGTCTGGTTAAGGCCTGATATCCGTCATTCTTAGTTGATTCAACGCTTCTAGCAAGTCATATTAGGCATATTAAATTTGCAGGGCAAGTAAAGTTTCAATTGGAGGCGATGCCTTTTAATTGGCCAAGTATGGAATTCATAATGAACTATAAATAAAGTAGAAACGATATATACTTGGCTTATAGTTACAGACCTTTGGTATAAGTATGGGATAGTTGTGGGATAGCATTGACATAGTATGTAGAGTGTTAATTCACGCATTGGAACAAATTCACTTTAGCATGACTAACTGTAGGAAGCTAGAGAACAAGTGAGATAATTCTAGAACATTATTCCTAGAAGTAAATTCATAGAGATGGTTGTATCTATGGAATTGTAAGGGCAGGATTGATTAGTAAGTGGAGTAGCTTTTGGTGTTTAGGATGGGAAACCTAGTGGGGTTTGGCATGCATGTGTGTGTGGATTCATGTTACCGTAGTAAAGTAAACCACTTAATTTTTATAAAGTTGCATGTGCCTACGTTTGCTAGTTGAAATTTCTTTACAAACTTATATAATTTTCACCGAGTCTGGATTTGGCTCATTCATTCTTTTCGACAATTTTGTAGGTTAGGCATTCATGGGTGGCGTGTGGTATATATCTCTAGAAGCCAATGATGTCCATTAACAATTTGCAGTCCTTTACAAGAAGGATTAAGATTGTATAATTGTTTTGTACTCCCAGTGTACCTTATATTCGTAACAACTCTTTGTTTAAGATCCGGATTGGATTTTTAATGTCAAAATTGTATTTCAAGTAAACTTGTATTAAGGACATTGTGCAAATGATTTAAATGTAGAGTGATTTTTATACATGTTTGGATATGTATTTGATCCATGGTGAAAATGTTTTAATTTTTACAGGTTAGTTTATTAATTATACGAACTTCACATGCCGAATTTTTTTAAATAAAGTTTTCTAAACATGATATATTTTTACTTCTTGCAACATTTCACCCGTTGTCGATGTGATTAATCGGGTCCCAGATGTCTAAACCTCTTAATGGGATTCAGAGCATAACAGCATGCTCACTAGATTCCTCCATAAATTCCCATGTGAGAGAGAGAGAATAGTCTCCAAATCAATATCATCTCTCTTAATTCAAACCTAACTCATTTTTCTCTCTCTTAATTATAATCCTAATTAAACTCATAATTTTTTTTCCAATTCTAATGTGTTAAACACATTGTACTTTTATCTTTTATTCTTAAACCCATTCTCTAATTAAACTTATAATTATTATTTCTTTTATAATTTTAATTTCCTAAACTCATTATACTTTTATCTTTTATTCCTATAAATAGATCCATTCTCTAAACCTAAAGAAAATACAATACATAGAATATAGAGATTAGAATTATTAGAGAGAGAAAATTCCCATGTATTCTCTCATTCCATATACTAGTTACAATGCGGTCGAGTATTGAAAGTGAAGCAGTGAACAACGTAAAGCCGTGCACTACACACCAGTTTGAGCATCATAATCAGGGATGCTATTTAGTTTTTTTATAGTTCGTATTCAAATGCTTTAATTTTAGTTTTAATGCTAAATTATTATTTTATGTGGGAGGTAAAAATTAAGTATGGGCTTTTGGTTAAGACCCACCTTGGAAATTCAGTGTTGTGGTCGACCATAACCAAAGTCCATATGCCCATTTTCATTACAAATGAGAGGTCAACTAGTCGATCAATACATGTTCACATGCTGGCTGACCATGAATCAACTACTGTAATATGTCGACCAGAATGAATTAACTGGAAGATGATCGACCAATGCTGGTCGGCTAACGAAGAGGAAGTAGCTGAGCTGAAAGATAAGTGATGAAAAATAACAACTTGTACAAATGTGAATAAGGTTAAAGACAGCTAGTATTATATCTTGGAGTAAACCCAACTTTACCCTTTCTAGTAATTTCCATTCACCCCAAACCTTAATATAACCCTATCATATACATATAAATAGGAAGGGAAAGCCACAGCTATACGGCATCAATTCCAATACCCTTCACACTCATTCCAATACCCTCCACCAAAGGAACCTACCACAACACAAATCTGGTATTGTCTCTATCTCTTTGTTGTTAAGTTCATCAACCCAATTCATCATATTCATCAATAGTTTCTAGTTCCCAAACAAAGTTTACTAGGTTAATTCTTTTCAAAATGGGCTTGGTTAGATTTTAGCCACCCACAATTGGCAGCATCTATGGAAATCACTGACTAAAAGCCATCCTAATTTGTATTTTCTGGTAATCAAATGTACTTTTTATCTTTAAAGTTATTTTACAATATTTTTCAGCATTATGTTATGATCGTCAGTTTTTTGCCATATTCATCGCATTCTTCAAAGTTTCTGGAAAAATGGTTCATGTAAGGAGCCAATAGATTGGAGAGCCAAAATAACCTAAAAATCATACCCATAATAGTAGGCAATAACCAAAATCCTTTTGGTAGTAGAGCCTAAGCTCGCAAGGGTGGTGGAACCAGAAGCCTAAGCCATACAACCTCACCATATGACACCAACTACGGGGACAAGGGAAGTAGTTCCTAAAGTGAACTCAAAGAGCTCACCCAATTGAGATTAAAAAGAGAACTTTTATTGGAAATGCTCAATGAGCAAATAACGGCTAACACTGGTCGATAACTAGTAAAGGATAGCACCCCAAACATATCTCATTTATCCTCCACCAGGGAAGAAATAATCCCTGATATAAATGAGTTAACATCCCTTAATAGGGGAACAAGGAAGGTGGTCGAGGAACCCAGGAATAAGTACATTGATGATCGGTAAGCATATATAATGCCAATATAAAATGCTCGTCCCAATGTTTTTAATTGGCTGGGGCAAAGCGACTCAAGGGTTAACCCAAGGAGAAGCCTAACCAAAAAACTGGGCCAAGCAAGATCTCAGGAAGATGATTTATTAGGCAACCGCCGATAAGAAAGATGATGGCAAGTCTGCCACTTAGTTGGCATGTAAAGCCTTAGGGGAAGATCAGGGATCCACTGATCAACGGATGACTAACTTATAAATCTATGGTTTTCTGTCACCAAAAAGTGAAACATGGCTCACTTGAGTTAGTGGCCAATTCCATTCCTTGTGTTCACTATATATATCTCTTTGATTCCAAATGGTGAATCCCGAAATTAATGATATCTAAATGTTGTCTGTGTAAGGTACTCCATTAAGCTAAGTTCTATTATTGTTGGCAAAATGCCTGCTAGAAAGAGTTATCTTGTCCTCATACACATTTGGACTTCCATTTGCTATCTATAAATTTCAAATTTTTTGTTATCTTTGTTATTAACTTTTGGATATGGTTGATTTAAATGTTCAAATTTTGAATTATGTTCATATTTGTTAAGTTTAATATCCATCTATTTATATTAATTTTTGTTTTTTAGTTTTCCAGTACTTCTTTTTAAAAGGGTCATCCGGAAATTATAATTAATTTTATTTTTAATTAATTAATTATCATTTTGTACTTGTTACTAAAGTTGTCCTATGAACAAAGGCAAAAAAAAAAAGTGTGTCCTTGGTTAAAAAGAGAATGTGAGATTTGTCCTTTATAAAAAAAGTCCCTAATTAGTTTATTTGAAAAGTCAATGAAAGGCAATTGAGCAAAAACAATATAAATAATTAAATTAGAAAAAACAAAAACAAATACAAAAAATTAATGATTATCCATTATTTTGGGCCATTTCCTAGTTTCTCAAAAGAAATGGGTTAAATACAAAACTATTTAAAAATAATAGGCTAAAATATAAAAGTCCCATACAACGAGGATAATAGGCAAAGTTTGTCGCTAAAGAGTTAGTCCGTGAACAGACGGACCCGAACCATATATATTGATTATGTAGCAAAAAAAAAACTAGAGTTTTAATATGGGACATCCTATGAAGATATAGTATGCTCTTAGACAGGACAAGTACAATTTTATTTGAGAACTTTTATTTAAATCCAAAAAATAGCTAAATTCATAGTTTATGGCTCCATGGACAAAATGCAATGCAAGTACTCCCTTCTAGCTTATAGTAAAAATTAAAAAGACAACTTTGTGTTTGCTTCTTTAAACGAATCCTTGCTTTCCTTTGAAGCAGAATATATGTAGACTCAGAGTATTGGTTAATACATAAACAGAACAACCTTCAAACTCAGAAAAGTAAACTTACATTTGCAGACATGACCTTAATTGTATGCCCTTAAGCTTAAATACGAGTTAATTACACTTTACATCTTCAAAGTAGAATGCAATTTTACTTTGATACATGAAATTCAATTTTTGTTAGTTCAATACATAAAGTTTGATCCAGTTGTCACTTTAGCCAAAAATTCAACTTGTTGTTTGTTTCTTGGACGGAAAATAACTCTGTCACTTTGATTAGGCTACGCCAGCTGCACGTGTTATTTTCCGTACAAGAAACAAAAGACATGTTTGACTTTGGAATAAAGTGACAACTGGAACGAACTTTATAAATTACAATGGCAAAAATAAAATTTCATGGACCAAAGTAAAATTACGGTCAAACTTAAGGGTGTAAACAACACATATTGCTTTGAGGCACCAGTGACGCATGAGAACATTTTATGGCTTCTAAACCGCAAAAGTTGCTTGGACTTGATACTACTTTCCGGCAAGATGCCACCGAATCTGACAGACTTGTGCAGTTGTGCCTCCGGTGGTGGTGGCCACCGATTATATTGCTCTAATCCGCGCAGAATTGATCTTTTGATGTAATTATATCCTCCCAACGTGTTGGCATTGACGTGTAATTATAGCAGCTAGCATGCGGGTAAAAGTTTGAGATATCGTTGTAACTTTCAAAAGCATTACCGGACATGAAAGAGGAGAGACACTCCTATTGCCGGCGAGTCCTGTTCTTCTTAATTCTATTGTATACCATTGGAATCAAGCCTTCCATTTTCATTTCACTGGCTAGCTAGCTAATTTGAAAGATTTTGTAACTAAGAAACAAAGAGGAATATGAAAATATATTGGAGAAGAGCCCAAAAGAAAAAAAAATAAACAAAGATTGAATTATTTGAACAACTTTGTGGCTGTTTGGTGAGGGATGGGAATTTTGATTTTTCTTTCAAAAACTTTCTGTCACGTTATATATTATTTTTATCATATGATCTAAACCAAGTTGAGAGAATAAAACAAGTCATATTGAGTCCTGACTTGTACATCTACATCACAAGTTTATCGAAACACGTGGGACAAGAAACATATACATATGTGTGTAGAGATTCGCTGTACGGAAGGATTTTTTCACTTTAATAAAAAGAAGGAATGCAAATTTAGAGAGATAAATATATGAATCTTTTTATGAAAATTTGTAAATATAATTTATATAGTGAGTAGATCTCCTTTATCAAATTATAAATAAAAATTCAACATATATGGAAGTGTATGTACTGAAAAACTAATATATATGAGCATTTTTGGCTATTATATTTTTTTGATAATCATCCCACCCACTTCTAGGTGGAATATTTTTATGAAATTTGATGAAAGTAATCTAATGATGTTATAGACCATCTTTACAATTTTTCATAAAAAATTCATCTATTTACCACTCCAAATAGATATCTTTCTTTTTGTTAAAGTGAGAAAATCTCTCTTTATAGCCTAACTCGTATATATGAATACACTATATATAACGCGTTAGAGCATCTTCAATGATATTGTAAAAATTGATTTATAAATCATATATATATATGTGAACAAGGGCGGAGCCAAAAATTGTACTCGGGAGGGGTCAAATTAATAGGTTTCTAAGAATTTTTTGCATATACTCTAATAAGGCCAAAAATAAAATATTATATTAAAGTATTTAACATTATATACGTCAAAAATCAAAATCACATATTTAGTTACAGTATTCCCATTCGAGACTTCATATTTTGAAAACACTGAGTTAACTTTAAAAACATCTTTCTCAATATATGTTACCGAGTAATCATTCATGAGATCATCTTCTAACCGATTCTAAAGATTAAAGCAATTTGATGACTGAGACCCATAAACAAAAATTGAAAAATAAATGAAAAATCATAGATAGAGACCAAAAAACAAATGACAAATAAATCGAAAAACATAACATAACCACCGTAAATAAATAACAAGAACATAAAAGGAACCTCACCTAGATCAATCAATAACTTAAAAATACAAACCTCCACCCTAAAATTTTTCCTCCTACTGCACATAACCCCCTCCAAACTAGGGATGGCAAAAATAACTGCAGGTCCAGGTACTTACAGATTTTTACCCGAATGGGTCTATTTTGGGTAGTATTTTTTGGGTCCAGGTCCGGGTCCAGGTCCAAGTCTAGGGCGGGGAGAGAAAAAAATAAACGGGTTTGGGTCGGTTCCGGGTACCTAAGTACCCATCCCCGAAAACCCACCCCGAAATATATTTATATATATAAAAATATATAATTAGTTAATACGTGGAGTGGAGGGGCATGGGGTTTTCACAAATCATAGTATCACACTTTCAATTTGTTTCACTGGACAGCCGCCTCGCTTTCTCTCCTCTCCGGCGCTCTCTCACTCCCTGCCCTCTCCTCTTAGTTGCTCTCTCACTACCTGTCTGCTCGCCGCCTCGCTCCCTCTCCTCTCGGGTGCTCTCTCATTCCCTGTTCGGCGTCCGTTCGCTGCCTCACTCCTTCACCTCTCCGGCGCTCTCTCACTCCCTATCCGGCGTCCGCTCGCCTTCTCGCTCCCTCTCCTCTCCGGCTCTCTCTCACAGAGGTCACACGCTGTAACCAGTAACTCTCTCCCTCTCTCTATATATATATACACACTCTCTCTCTCGCTCACAAGCTCGCACCGATCCCTCTCGATCTCTCTGTTTGATTCGTAGATTTGTGGTTTTCGATCTTTCTATTGTGAGAGTTTTCGAACTCTCTGTGGTATTGATTATGAGATCTAGTATACAAAAAGTTGTGTAAACCATTTATTGTGTATAAAATAGAAGCTGTATGCTGTGTTGTATACAAATAGAAGCTGGTAGCTGTGTGCTGTGTATACAAAATTGCTGTGTGCTGTGTATGGTGTATACAAATAGATTTAGAAATAGAGCTGTGTGCTGTGTATAGTGCATACAAATAGATTTACAAATAGAAGCTGTGTGCTGTGTGATGTATAAGAACAGCAATGCTGATGTAAATAAAGTGGCTTTTTTTTTCAAACAAATTAAATAAAATAATTTTGTGGGTACTCTGGGGTACCCGCAAGGTACCCGGACCCGAACCAATCGGTTCCGGGCACTATCCAAACCGATTTTAGTGGTTCTGGGGTCAGTTCTAGAGCTGGCTCTAATCCGCGGTTCCGGGGATGGACTCCCTACTCCAAACAAATGACCACTAACCTATAAATGCAGACCTACCCCCTGAACTATTACAATTTATTGCGCATGACACCCCACCACCACTTTCAGTATTCCCCTCCCTAATTGCAACTCACCCCTTGTACTTATATGTGCACTCCCTTTCAACCCCAAACACTCTATGACTGATAATAAAAAAAAAAAAAAAACAGGATATCAGGTGGGGCGGTGGACCCCTTGGCCTCTGTGTGCCTCCGCCCCTGTATGTGAACCTAGTTATACCAAAAACTTGAACACTAAAAAAATATGTTCCAATGTTACTTTTTTAAGGTCTTATACTCTTATGTAAATTTGAAATAATAAATAAGATTTGAACACATATTAGATATCAATTTTACCAATTTTTAATTATGCCTTTAATTTTTCTATAAATAATCTTATAGTTACAAAAGATCTTGATTTATAGGTAAGTAGATTTCAAATATATAAATTTTATTAAATTCCACATTTTATTTGTGTAGTTATTACATTTTAAAATTTTACAAATGAATGAAGAAAATAGGGTGGTATTTGACACACTTATCTTACACAAACTTCAATTTTAAAAGACAGCGGGAGATAGTCTTAGTTCTTGGTTTTGGCATTAGGTCTGTTCAAAAATTACCCTAAATAATGTTAGTGGGGACTTCAACTTTTAACCCACAACATGAATAGTAGATTAATTAGTTTACTTGGTACCTAGACCAAATGTCTATATATATATATTTTTG
Organism: Lonicera japonica; assembly: GCA_021464415.1. Classification (NCBI taxonomy): domain Eukaryota; kingdom Viridiplantae; phylum Streptophyta; class Magnoliopsida; order Dipsacales; family Caprifoliaceae; genus Lonicera; species Lonicera japonica. The sequence continues at coordinate 20,387,253 of CM038468.1, forward strand.
TTGTAAGAATATACCAGGGTATATATTGTATTGCACGATATCCAGATCTTATCCCAAGTAGTTAACAATGAGGTTATTCACATTGCAATGCACTCCTTTCCGCCTCTTTCCCCTTAACATTTTCTCAAATTACTAATTTATCAATTCTATTGTTATATATATAAACTATTTTTATTACGTTTATCAAGCATGAAAAGTTTTAAATCAATCCGATATTTGTAATCATATAATCACTATACTTATTTTTACTTAATTTTTTAAAGGTTCATAATCCACTATATAACAAGACTATAAAGAACTTATACATCTCCGATTATTTTAATTTTATGCACGCATCTTTGGGATATTATAATAAATTAATTCAACGATTATATTGATAAATCGTGAAATTGGGAGAAAGTTCTAGGTGAGTATAAAATTTCTTTATATTCTTACAATATAACTATTTGGTGAATGCTTGAAGTGCAACTCCATATAAATATCCCAAATTAAAGAGTGTACACCTATATATGTTCTGGAACTCCATTAATTGTTATACTTATATGTACGAAATAAACAAAGAGTCTAAATGAATAACACGTAAAATCTATTATTAAGGATATTGAATTTTGAAATTTAAAAATATATAAGAGATAAAATAATGAATTATTGAGATTACAAGATACTTTATCATGTGTTAATAGTGCATTAAGCACATGTTATGACTAATATCATATATTATATAAGGATCGAGTTGTAATTAATTTTATTCTTCTAGTATTTTATAAGAAGTTATAGTTCTCTTCTATTTGGTTCATTAAAACTCACTGCAGTGAAAATTATATTAAATGCAAAAAAAAAAAAAAAAATTACGAAAATGGAATGTCTGATATCAAAACTATTGAATATCGAACTAGAGTACTTTCTACTATGCAGATGCATCGACCAAGATTTGAACCCTACCCACCAAGTAATTTGTTTTTTATGCTTAAACATTAAACCAAGGGATCATGGTAGAAAAATTCAATATATGATCATATTTATACTAAAGGTCTAATGTAAAATATTTTAATACGATAATTTTTTTACCATAAAGAATAACAAACACAAAATTAGAATGATGCGTGAGATTTTACATATGTATATCAATAATAGATATATTTGCTAATTACATTTTTGTTTATCTTTATTAGATTCATTAGTTAACACCAGATTTCTTTACCAAATTATGTTTTTTCTTTTAAAAAAAAATGGTTACAAAACTTTAATTACAATTTACAAGTTTCACTGCAAACTTGAAGTGAAATTTATAAGTTTCATTGCAAAATTTGAAGTGAAATTTATATATTTCACCGAAGATTTTTAAGAAAAATTTATAAAATTTACAACTTGCAAAAAAAATAATGATAAATAAATCAGAATTTAGAAGTTCAATACAAGTTTTTCAAAATTTCTATCCTTAATAATATAAATTTGACAAGAAATGAGTTTTGCTTGAAAATATTTGCATCAAGTCCTTCTCTCTAAATCCATACATACCAGGGATTTAACACCGAATGATCTTAAAGGAATTATCACTCTTATTTAATCTTTGTTTTTAAATTAGTATATCTCTCTCTCACCCTACACACCATCTCTCTCTCTCTAATCGTCAACATGGTATCAGAGGGAAAAACAACACAACCACCCTACACACCATCCTCAAACACCACCTAGCCACCCTAGACCACCCTAAACACCGCAGCCACCACCACGCCGTCAGAAGCCTTAACCATATACTCAGATCAAATTTCAGTGCCTTCGTCCATCACGTCCTTACACCTAATCACGACAAACCAAACCCTAAAATCTTCTTCTCAAAGAGACGATTACAACCCCGTTTGAATCAGCCCCATATCACCTTCCACGCGCTCTCACGCGCTACCTAAACAAACCCAGCCTCCGCCACCAGTCACCCACGCGCCACCTGCTCAACCCACTGACACGTGTTACGCCACGTCAGCACTAACACGTCACCTTCCACGTAAACACTGCCATGTCACTTACCACGTCGTCACTGCCACGTCAGCATTGCCACGTCATCACTGCCGCCACATCAGTTGACTAAATCAGAAACCCTAACCGGTTCAACCAGACCGGTTCTTTGCACATTTAACCGACCGGTTCACTACTTTTTTAACCTTCTGAACACAACCACGACCTCAGAATTTCCAAATTTCGTCTCTATCTTAGAGTATTACAAACTCTCGACCTTACAAACATGACCGAATCATCTGCATATACTTCATTTGGGAACCGAACAAATGCCTTACACTCTATGGGTCAGGGTTCGACTTACAAATACCCTCCATGCTCTATCTGTGGACTAATGGGACACTCGAAAAAAGGTTGCTATGAAATCATTGGCTATCCAATTTGGTGGAAGGATTATCGTCATCGCAGAACAGGTCAGACCACAGAAAGAGGTAACAAACAAGCCTCAGGCTTACTCACTACCACAGGTACGGCTTTACATTCTGTCTCTGTTTTGAATAATACATGGGTAATTGATTCCGGTGCAACTGATCATATGACATCTAATTCTAAAATAGTTCCTCTTTTAACCCCATCATCTCAGATCTTTGTTTCCACAGCCAATGGTGCCCCAGTCCCTGTAGTGGGAAAAGGATCAATCAATCTATCCGACACACTTAACCTAACCTCCGTCTTAGTTGTACCATCCTTAGATTATAATCTATTATCTGTTTCCCAAATAACTAATGCCCTACACTGTGTTGTCATTTTTTTGGCCTTCTCATTGTGTTTTTAAGGATATTCAGACGAAGAAGACGATTGGTTATGGTGTTAGGCGCGGTAAATTATACTATCTGGACCTGGAGTTCAAAAGCACAGATCGCTTGCATAAAGCCTTGAACACCAGTACCTCTGAAAAGAAAATTACAGATGAACTTTGGTTATGGCACCGTCGGTTAGGACACGCATCGTTTGGCTATTTAAAGAAACTATTTCCCCATTTAGTTCATAATGCTACTATTCAAGTTCTCCGAAGTGATAATGGTGGAGAATATATGAGTACTGAGTTACAAGCATACTTCAAACTTCATGGGATCATTCATCAGACTACATGTCCTTATACTCCTCAACAGAATGGGGTTGCCGAACGAAAAAATCGTCAACATATCTTAACTGATTTTATTTTTTTAAAAAAAAATATAACTTCTAATTGAAAAATTATCCAAAAGATAAGTAAAATTCTTAACTTTTATTGCATTAAGGAGTACTTTTCTAATATTTTGATTTGGTCGAACTAAAATGGAATTGCACTTGCCACTGCCTTAATTGTAATATATTTCCTTACTCTTTATTCTCGTAATAAAAAAAAAATTAGTTCGATTTACATATATATATATATGGTTATCGACTTTCTGTTATATCCACTCTTAATGACAACAGTTATGTCCATCCTTTGTAGTAATTATAAAATTATCTCTTCTATCAAAAATTTATTATAGAATAAAATTATTAATTATATTAAATAATAAAATAAAAATGGTGGTACACTCATTTGCTCTACCCATCAAATAATTTTTTTAATTTATTTAAAAAAAACTTAGATAATTTGTTATTCGTATCTACCTATGAGGACCTTTTTGTCATTCATTGAAATACCGCTAGAAAATTGGAGCACTTGTCTGTATATATAAATATCTTACATATATATAAATATCAGTTTTTGCCACAGATATTTATGTCTCACTAGAATTATTGAAAAAATTGTATTTGTCATTTTCAAACAACGAAACTAGCCTTCACATTCTACGTGTGTGCGCGCCATAGATACATATTGAAAAAAAATCATATTTCTCATTTTCAAACAACAAAAATAACCTTATGGTACATTCTACGTGTGTGCCATATATACATATTAATTACTCACATTTAAAATATAAGCTTGCATTTGGTTAAGTGGTAAGCAATTTACTTTTCAAGTTTAATGTAATAGTTATAGATCCTTACTTATGTAATACTTTTTAGTAATGTTGAGTGGTATTGTTGTAATTTCACAATGTGAGAATATGATCTTTCGACCTCGATTCTTGTTTTGAAATTATTTTGGGGTTTTCATGGGAGAACGTCTTTTTTTATAAAGAATTGTCAGTTTTTTTTACAAGAAAATAAACAAAAGATTGTATAAAAGATAATAAAAGAAATGGACCTTAAACGTTTATACTAGAGATAATTTGATAACTACTTTGCTAAGGTTCAAGAACTATGTTATGAATTGGGAAGGTGTTAGGCACCCGCAATCCGTCCTTTTGGTCTCTTAATGTATCATGCATTCGATTCCTATTTAGATATCTTACAAGTAATTATAGTCATTTCAAAATAGCCCTTTTGCATAATTCAATTGAAAATAGTATTTAAAAAATCAGACTCAAGGAAATTTTGACTTAAGTGTCGTAAGGTCTACTACCTGCCGTAGGATACTTGCCACATGGAATGAAGGGTGTCGTAAGGTCTTGTTGTTCAATATGTATATAATTAATTGTTGAATTTGTCCTTTTCTGTCACTATTACTCCATCAAAGTAGTTAATTTATTCCTTTTAACTCTCAAAATAGTTCGACTTTCTGTAGCAATGAATCTGATGCATATCTACAATCTTTCCACTCCCTTGCTCAAGAGGATCATGGTCTCAATTGGGGCAACTTCTGCACTTGCATCGATAGGTCTTTCATAATATTAGCTTTGGGTTTCTTTTTGGTGCTACACAGTTCTGGGATCCAGAGGATCATGTTTTTCATTTTGGATTGGATGAGCTTTGTCTAACCATTGATGAGTTTTTCTGTTCTTCTCTGTCAAGAGCTTATTTTACATTTGGTTACATTTCACAATATTTATAGTCCATGAGCCCTGCTAGCTAAGTTTCTAGGTCTACGCGAGTCATAATACTAGAACTTGGTGGCAGATGGCCAGTTACATCTAGGGCACATTGTTTAATATTTTCTGAGGATGTCTCCTTACATTTTTCCCCTTCAGTGATGTACTGCTGCTTGCCTATTATATGTATTTTCTCAGATGCTATTGGTTACTAGCGAGGCTGTTTTAGTGGATCTATATATTCTTTATGTGGTGGTAGGGACTATTTATGGGCACTTAGTTGCGCCTGTGATTTTAGAAGAGACACTGAATGGTTAAGATGCCTTTGTCCGAGGTGAGACTGAGGTATTTCGAGGGAGTCCTTACCTCTTGTATATTTGGTTGACGAAGTGGTTTTCACTGATCAGTGTTTAAAAGGAGCGGTATCTTAAAGATCCGAGTTATTTCTTTATTTGTTATGACTATGTGAGGTTTGTTGGGCTATCTTTTTCTCATTTGGCTAATCGGTTGGCGGAGTTGTTCAGAATTATTCGATGGAGTATTCCATGGTGGAGGTTAAGGACGATGGTGATGAGTATGGATGGGCATAATTATGTCCGCATTCGAGGTCTGGGGGTGTGAACACCCCATTTGGGGACCCTCGTAATAATCCACCTTTTGAAGAATGCATTTGCATTGCATCGGGTCCATATGTAGCCTTGGTTCAGTTTTTAGGAAGGTTTTTACAAAACTGGCAATGACAGAGCAGCAAAAGAAACTTTTCAAAGAATCCAACCAATCCCGTGTGGTATTTTGGTTGAGGACCAACACACCCTAGCATTATACGCAAGTCTACGATCGTATCGAGCCAAATCGGGAGCATTTCGGACTCAAAACGGTACTTTTTCAGCCAAGTTACTAGTTCCAACCAGACCAGCCAATCATAAAATGACACGTGGCAGAAGAGCTTGTCATGCGATAAGTGTCCCGGAATCGAGGTTACAAGTTTCTTTCATACTCTGTTTAGGGTTGTACAACTATATATTGATCCCCTTTTCTAGTATTTTTCATTATCAGTCACTGGGATCTTGTGGTGCACACCAGAAGACCTATATTCTCTCATTCTTATGCAACTTAACTATAATTTTCTCTTTCCGCTTTTATTTAATTATCAGTCTTTATAATATAGACTATTGTCTGCGTAGTTACTATCACTTGATAGCTTTTCAAAACATCTTTTCAAACCATTTTTTAAAACTAAATGTGTATTACAAACCCTAATCCTATTCGAAAAATAATATTATTACTTTCTTACTTTTCCAAAATCCCAGATCAGCGGTATTGTTTTACATAAGAATCGATAATCACTATATATTCGATTTAACTCATAGATTGTGTGGTATATATATGTGATGAATACTCGACATTGAGAACATTAGTGCCATCTACACCAGTTTAATCAATAAAGTATAGTGTACGATCGGTCAACTCGCCTCATATTATATCAAATATAAGATTTCACGTTGAATCAGTTTTCGAAAAGTCCAAAGCTTTACAAAATCACTTGTTTTGTCGCATCTACTATTATAAAACTTTCCTTTTCAAATCACAACACATCGATTTCCAACATCTTGGGAGAATTAAGAAACACATGGTTTTCATCTCATCCCCAAAATCCAGTCTTTTAATGCAAGTACGGAAAGTTGTAAAGTAATAACAATAACATGTAAGAGTTGAATTATAAACACGCGCATATTCTACTTAAGAGACCGAAAAGGTGAATTGGGTGTCTAACACCTTTCTAGTTCGTAACTTAATCCCCGAACCCTTCCAAATCAACTGGTTTTGCATACATTATGTATAAGATGACATTTAGTCCTTAAATACGTCTCTTTTACACGAATCTTTTTGTTTGTTTAGTAAAACAATATGTTAACTCTGATTCATTTCAAACCAATTTTTTTACAAAACCCTTTCTTTCTTTCAACAAAATGGAATTGCCGCCTATGAGGATCAAGCATTAAGAACACGGGTTCTCACATTGGTGACTCTGTTGGAGAAATTTTTTAAGAGGATTAAATTCTAAACAAAAGTAGAATATGCGCATATGACATGCCTTTCCTTGCTTGTTATTGCTTTTCATCCCATGCAAGCCTTAGTTCTAGGATTACATAGATGAGATTAGGTGGATACCTTGCTTGCCTTTTGCTTATAATCATTGTTTGAGAAAAATCTTTTCATAAAATGAAAAATTAAAAGCACCCAAACAAACTAGAAGTGTTCATCATAATGCACCTCCATAATCGTTATTTTACACGCACGCACTATATATCATGCATTATCGCGAGTGTGAAATTACCCTATTCAACCTCGAAAATTTTGTTTAGGGAGTTAGCTCATTTGTGTCAACATAAACTGAAAGCTCTGATTTTCATTCTCCTTGGCCTAGTACTAAAGCGAAGTATATTGAGTGAAGAGAATATTCACGTACCCAGAATGTATATCAAAAGGTCCTTGCACGTACTCGCCCTTGGGTATATAGCAAGACCTGCCAAATAAAAGGGAGCCTTAAACCTTACCTCTTTCAACCACGCTTGCATATAGGATTTGCTAGCCTAGTACATATGATTTTCTGCATGTTTTCTTGACCAACAGTCGTGAGAATAGTGAACAAAAGGCCTTGTCATGCATACCAACTCTCTGTTTGGCAAGTACGGCATGTGGTTGACCAACCCTGTCTATAGAAATCTTTCACTAAACCCCTTTAATGTGAATTTTCATGTCACTATTTCCATAAAAAGCAACTCTAAGAGGAGAGAACTTCCTAATTTTCTAAAATGAGTCGATTTTCTTGAAGAATTTTCCAAAAATAATTTTCGAAATTAGAATGTTAAAAGGGTACCCTACACCTATCCAAGGGGCTCTCAAGTTGTTGCTGTCGGTCTGTTTTCTCTTAATAAACACCAAAAAGTGGTTTTCAATTTATTTTTTCGTCAAGTCTTCTAACAATTATACGATCATAAGCAGAATATTGATTTACCTGCATCCCGAGTTTTCCCCATTTATTATCATCTTAAGCTATCGAGATTCACATTGGCCAGTTGGGCTGGTAAAGATCACACAGGGTGCCTTACAAGACCAAACTCGCCTATCATTATGCCTCATCTCCGAGAAAATGACATACTAATCTTTACACCTGAAGGGGCCAACACAGGATGTTCTCGTACATTGGAACCGCCACTTGGTCCCATCTTACCACATAACCAAAATGATCTTCCAACCTCTAAACAGATAAATGTCATGCTTCAAGATATATCCCGATCCTTAGCCATCGTCACCGATCACTAAAGGGCCACACAAGCTCGCCTCGACGCTTTGGTCGCCAATCAAGCCCCCATTGATCAAAACCCACCTCCACCACATAACCAAGTTCCACCCATGCCATAACCATCGCTACTCATTGCCCCAGTCGAAAACCAACCTCCATCGTACATTGCTCAACTATAAGACCCTTTAGCCACCTGGTTATATCTCGACAACAGTTTGCCCCGCAAGTTCTAAAATCCTATATATGCCCTTGATGTCCTACAAGCCTGATATGATGCACACAGCATGGGTCAATATGCCAAATCAGTCGTTGAACCAGTAAAAGAGAATAAGCAATAGCCATGTTTTAAAGAACATATGAAGGCCTTGAACCAGAAAATGGTCGAGAAAGCCGATGAGATTGACGATCTATAAGATTTTTCTTTATTTCCTGAAGAAAGGTTACCAATTGGGTTTAAATTATTGCACATAAAGAAATTCTATAGGAATACGCTGCCACACCTCTAACTCAAAGCATATGTTCGAACCATGGGCTCTATGAGTTGAATGAGGGTCACATGGCCCAAGGTTTCCATTAAGCTCTCACTGGATTAGCATATAGTTGCTTTTTAGGATTATAAACGCATAGGGTGGCCGATTGAAAAAGCATAGTGAAAGAGTTCATGAATGATTACAAGTCTAATAAAGAGCTTAAGATCATTCGAAAGCACCTTTAAACGACCAAGCAGAGGGATACCGAGAATGTTAGCGATTTTATCACTCGATGAAGGGAATTATCCTCACAATTGGCAGACAGAATCCCATTGGAAGAGCAACTGGGTATGATTGCCAAAATTTTCAAGCCTGCGATCAGAATCGGTATAGGCAAGCAGTACTTTGAGCGATATAAGGCCCTGATGCATGTAGCTAATAAGACTGATGAAGAAATTGCCCAAGTTGCTGAGGCTAAGAAAGCCTCTTCTTAATACAAGAAGATCACCCCGATCATCAACAAAGTTTGATCTTACCAAAGCTTTACTCTAAAAGGAAAGAACTTCCTGATTTTCCAGAATGAGTTTTCCAAAAATAATTTTCAAAACTAGAAGGTTAAAAGGACAACCGGGGAATATTTATTCCTACCCTAAACCTATGCACGGGGGCTCTCAAGTTGTTGTTGTCGTTCTGTTTTCACTTAACAAACATCTAAAAGTGGTTTTCGATTTATTTTCTTGTTGAATCTTCAGAGAATTATGCGATCGCAGGCGAGGTATTAGTTTTTCCTCATCATGGGTTTTCCCCATCTATCATTAGCTTAGGTTATCGAGATTCACTCTCGCTGGTTCGGCTGGTAGAGATACACATGATGCCTTACAAGACTTGATTCTCCTCTCTTCATACCTCCTCGCTGAGAGAATAAGTTGCCAATCTTTACACCCGATGGAGCCAACGTAGGAAGATCTCGTACAGTAAAACCACCGCCTAGTCCCGTCTTACCCCAGAATGATAATGGGCACCCAATTTCCAGATATGCCATGCTCCAAGATATAACTCGGTCCCTATCCATCATAAGTGATCGCCATAGGGCCATGAAAGCTCGCCTTAATGCACTAACTGCCAACCAAGCTCCCTCTAGTATAAATCCACTGCCACCTAACAACCAAGCTCCACCCAACCACTTATCATTTTCCCACGATCGATCTAGGTAGTCCAGAATGCTTCCAAGATCGATCCAGGTTTCTACCCCAGTGAGGTTTAACCACCTTTGGCCCTAATTTCACCATTTTTAACACATTTTACAACCCTATTGGTACTATACACTTCCAAGGGAGAAAGATGGGCTTGAGAGCTTATTGAGAGGGATATTTCTTAAGCTTTTAATGCATTGATTTTATTGAATTAAGCTTTGGTTCAAAAATCACCATTTTCATCATCTTCTTCAACCTTTAACCACCATTAAAGCTAAGAGGAAAATTCTTGGCTTTCCAAATCCATGGAGGAAAGCTCAATCATCCTCCAATCTCAAAATATAAACTTCATAGAGGTGGGAACTTTAGTACTCAGCCCTTTATACAAGTTAATATGTGTTGCATATAGATTTTTATAAAATGATTGAGGGTTATTTATGTAAATCTAGGGTTTGTGATGTATGCATTGGTTTTGGCATTGATTTCCTTAAGTTGATGTTTAATCATTGTTGTTTATATTGTCAATAAGCTATTAAAACAATTACCTCATTTTATATGCATCAAATTTGGATATTTAGACAAAACCCCCAATTATATAACTATGAACACTAGTTCTTTAAACAACTTTTATAATGAAAATATTTGTACAATCTCCTTTCATAAATGGTTTGTACTACTTGTTTAAGAAAAAATTTGGTAATTATACAAGAGATTCTATGACTTTGTACTTTTTCTCAAAGTTTACATATGATGCCACACGGACGAATACGATCGCGGATACTAAAGAATGATACGTGTATATAGTGTTATATAAATGTGTTTAAAGGATGTCTGGTTATAATCTCACATGTATGTGATATTATTATTGTACTTAAGCTATTGTTAGCTACCAATGAGGTTTTTGAGAAACCCACCATGTCGTGCCTATACGAGTAAATTTCTAATGGATTTCTAAACAAGTCATGTATTGAGACTATATGGGAAAGTTGATATTGAAACTATTTATTACGAATTATGGGTCTCACTTGGCTTAATGTTGATTGATGCCCATAACATTGGTTGGTATGCCGAGTCAATTATTAAACCGGCCAAAGAGAACAAGGCCATTATCATACTCAAGGAACAAATGAAATCCCTGAACCAAAAAATGGCAAAGAAAACTGATTAGATCATCGACTTGCAGAATTTTTCTTTGTTTCCCGAAGCACGATTACCAGTCAGGTTAAAGCTGCCACACATAGAGAAATTCTTAAGGAATACGCCACCACACCTTTATATCAAAGCATATGTCCAAACCATGCAGCTTTATAGGTTAAATGAGGCCCACATGACCCAAGGCTACGATCAAACTCTCATTAAATCTACAGCTAGTTGATTTTTGGGTTTAAAGAAACACAGGGTGCCTAATTGGCAAAGCATAGAGAAGGAGTTCATGGACCACTAAAAATTGAATGAGGAGATTAAAATTACTCGAAATGACCAAGTAAAGGGACATAGAGAGCGTCAGCGACTTCATCACCTGGTGGAGAGAACTTGCCTCTTAGATGATATAAAAAATCCCCAAGGAAAAATACTTGAGCATGATCACTGAGAACTTCAAGCCCAAGATTAGGGCCGGTATTAGTAGGTAATATTTTGAGCAATATAAGGCCTTGATGCATGTGGACAACAAAACTAAAGAAGAGCTAGCAAAGACTTTAAAACTCAAGAATGCATCCTTACAACACAAGAAAACCACTTCCTCTATCAATCAATTGCGGTCTTATTAGAATTCGGGTTTTCGTTATCCTCAAGAACATAGGTCATGTTAACAGCCACCCCAAGTCTAGTCAAAATCGAGGGCAAAGGACCGTCCGTTTGCAAGATTACTGGCATCACTAAGCAAGATTATAGCAACCCTACAGGCTGAGAGTATTCTATAGTCATTAGCTCCCCAGCCACCTCCGAACCCGCTCCCAAGCAGTTGGAATGCCAATGAGCACTGCGCATACTAATAAGGTCTTAGCCATCATACATATATATATTTTGCCCTAAAGCATGAGATCCAAGACCTAATAGACCATGGCAAGATCCCAGCTCCCGAAGTCCCAAATGTATAAAACAATCCACTCCTAAATCATTGGGCACGGGTAAATGCTTTGTTCTTAATTAAAGGAGGGTTTAACCCAGTCCATTTAATTAAGCTCGTAAAGAAAGAAATGAGGCCAGCAAGACCTATCAGATATACAACTGTTGGCATCAAAGTGTCGAGAAGAAGAAAAAAATATCTCAAGAGATTGTTTTGAGGAATATTAGTGGAAGCTCCAGATCAAGCCTTTCAGATCTTGGAAAAGCCTATTTATAGCCCTCGCATCAGCTAATGGATGCGAGCAATGCAATTGAAGCACGGTCAAAGATTGTAGAACCAATGCATCACCCAACCAATCACCATCCAACCCAGACTAAGCAGACAGGGTTTAGGTTATCAAGAAAACAAAGTGAATCTTGGCTAGGACATGCCAACCAAGAAGTGGTACATTTCTAAGAAAGTCACCCGAGCCCAAATCAACACAATCAATTTTGACTTGTCAAAGCTTACAATTAACGAGCCGCAGCCCGACAATATTGAAGACAAAGATGTGGCCAAATAGGTCCAATAACTCTCTCAATCGGGAAAAACTTATCATCCCCAAGAGAGGAGGACCGAAGAACCTAACGAAGCCTCAGTACAGTCTAAAGAAAGGCAGATAGTAGAACAATTAAAGAAAATGCAAGCCCAAATTTCCATATAGGATTTATTAGTCTTATCTAAGCCTTATCAAGCCGCCCTCCTTAAACCCCTACACAAAGCTATAATCCCTATAAAATCCACTCTTAAACAGCTTGTCACCATGGTTAGTACACTAGGTATATGGAATCGCCTGTCATTTTTTGAATAAGATTTGTCACCCCATGGCAGAGATCATTACCAAGCTCTACACATAACACTTAAAACTTGGGGAATGGTGGTCCCTTATGTCCTGATTGATAATGAGGCAACAATCAACGGTTGTCCCCTTAAGACCTTAAGAGCGCTGAATCTAAATGAGACCAACCTAAAAGAATCCCTAGTAACAGTAAGGGCATACGATAACACTAAGAAAGATGTGTTAGGTTCTATTGAGCTAAAGCTACTAATTGGGCCCGCTGAATTCCTGATCACAGTTTAGGTCATTGATACCTTGCCCAACTTCAACCTTCTCTTAAGCCGTGCATGGATACATCAAGTAAGAGCCTCACCATCTTCTTTCCATCAAAATATCAAAATCCCAGTCGGGGATGATATCACAGTTATCAGTAGGGATTTCGAGAAAATGGTTATGCCTAAAGACACCAGTTTTTGAATCAAAAGTTAAGACGTACAGCTGGAAGGTTTCTCCTACGATCTGAGGGTGCAAACCTTAATAACTCAGAACTTCAATTACTTGCCACCAGACACTGTCCCATATCTCAATAAACGAGTTGTTGCCATGATGCACTCTATGGGATATTTTCCAAGCCGAGTGTTTGGAAGCAATAAATTGGGCATTCTAGAGCCGATCAAAATGTACAAGCAGACAAACAATCGTGCCAGTTTAAGGTTAAAAGAAGAAAACAACAAACCTTTTATATAATGACACTGTTAGATAGCTCACTCAATGGGTTCTTCGTGAAAGAATGTGAAGACTTCTCGTTCTGTGGATTCCAAGAGCCCTAGATAAATGCAAAAGGACGACGGATCCCGGGTTTAAAGATCTTTTATAGATAAGGCTTAATTTTAAAATAGGCTCCAATCCACTGCCCCTCATCTCAAAGTCGATCCATAACTGAGGGTGGTGACCAAAACTCTAAAGGTGAAAAAGATTACACCTTTAGATTCAAAAGTAATTTGTTAAAGACCTCATCAAGCTCATTCAGTCCCGTGTAAAGGCATATATCATGGCCCTAACTAAAGAAGGTCAACTTGTGGACCTAGTGCGTCTGATTTGTCCAGTTAAGGGGAATTAAGTGTAGGGTAAAATGAGTGATTATGAGCTTTTACAAAAATTTCTTAATAGTGTGCTCACCGAAGTTTTTATTAATGAGACATATATGATTTTCCAGTATCCGAAAGTGTCCAATGCCATGATCACCTTTGCTGAAATAGAATCCATAAATGATTTCCTTGAAAAGCACGAGCAGTGAATCCAAATCGAAGAGGGTGAAACTATAATAGTTAACATAGGGACTGATAAGGATAAGAAAGATATTAAAATCTAAGCTAATTGAGCAATGATGAAAGACGAGAACTGTACGAATTGCTGAAAGAATATGTCGATGTATTCGCATGGTTTTATATAAATATACCAAGCCTAAGCATAGATATAGTGATGCATAAAATTCATATCAAACTAAAATGCAAGCCAGTCAAGTAGAAGCTTCGCAAGTTGATACATGGGTTGTCCCTAAAAGTCAAAGAAGAAGTCGAGAAGTAGTTAGAAGTAGGGTTCATTCGAGTCATTAAATATCCTATATGGCTAGCTAACGTGGTGCCAGTGTCAAAACATAATGGGAAATTAAGGGTATGTGTCGACTATAAAGATCTCAACAAAGCCTGTCCAAAAGACGACTTCCCCTTCTTAAACATCGACTTAATCGTTGATAACATAGCCAACCATGCCCTAAAATCCTTCATTGATGGGTTCACTAGGTATAATCAGATCAAGATGCATGAATCCTAATCACCAAGAGAAGACTGCCTTCATCATACCATGGGAAAATTATTGTTACACCGTTATGCATTCGGATTGAAGAACGCCAGAGCTACCTATCAAAGGATCGTAACCTTTATGAGATGATCTACAGATAAATCAAAGTCTATGTAGACAACATGATTATCAAGTCCAAAGAATAAAAAGGTCATCTCCTCGCCCTTAAAGCTTTTTTCGATTGATTAGGGCAATTTGACATGAAGTTAAACCCACTGAAATGTGTGTTTGGAGTGACCAAAGGCAAGCTACTAGGGTACATAGTCAGCAATAAAGGGATAAAAGTAAACCCTACCAAAATTAAAACCATTCAAAAAACGCCAATATTACGTTTGGAGAAAGAAATTAAATGGTTCTTGGGCAAACTGTAATATATAAATAAGCCGATTCATATCATAATTGACGCAGACCTGCGAGGCAATTCTCAAACTTCTCCAGAAAAATTACGATGGCAAGTGGAATGAATAATGCTAAGCTACTTTCAACAAGAACAGGGAATATTTATCTAACCCAGTAATACTCGCTCCGCCTCAACCAAGATTTATGTTACTGCTATACTTTACTGTGAATGAAACGGCAGCCATAGCCATGCTCACCCAACATCTAGCGTAAACTAGGAAAGAACATACCATCTACCGCCTCAGCTAGAAGTTATCACCATGTCAGCAGAACTACTCCGCACTAGAGAGATCTTGTGTTGTGTCACTACATGTTCGTATATTCGGTAATCCTCATAGCCTGAATGGACCCATTAAAGTATTTGTTCGAGAAACCTGTCCTAAACAACTGCATGGCCAAATGGGTCTTCTTGTTGTCAGTATTTGATATCTCATACGTTACTCAGAAGGCAATCAAAGGTAAGGTTGTGGCAAACTTCTAAGCTAGCAGTCCAATTCTCGAAGAAATTAAAAAAAAGGAGGTAGAATTTCCAAACAGTGACAACATGAATATTGAAGCAGAAGAAAAATGAAAACTCTACTTCGATGCTGCTGCCAATAAAAGTGGATATGAGACAGTGATGTACCAAGAAATTGGTATAATTTATCATACTAAATTATACTCTGGAGAACATATATTACTACTAATTTTATATATTTTTTAATACTTCCCAGGTGCTAGAAAAAAATTGGAGAAGATTGAGAAAAATAGAGATATTGAAACAAGTTAAGATACCTAAAGTTGTTCAATACTTCTTGACACATAACTTTTTACACAAAACTCCAAACTGCACTCAAATATATGAGCCCAAGCCCACTCACCAAGCATCCATGAGAGGGCCCAATCCATGTGAAGGCAGGCAAGCCCATTTGGCCTAAAGTTAGAACACCAATAATGGGCCTAAGTAATCTAGCACCATAGCACACCTATTAGCCTAGGCCTAAGTCCATGCTTAAATCAAATCCCTAGAGCACCATCATTTAATTATTTAAGAGGTGCAATCGAGCTTAATGAAATGGGGGCCGTAAATGTCGTGCACACTTTTCCTTTCTTCTTTATTTATTAATTTTTTTTTTCTTTTGCTTTAACATTATTTGGAGATTTGAAGATTCAATTTTTAAAATTAATGCCAAGTAAGTTTATTTTAACTTTATTACTTTCTGTTTATTTAATTTTATTCATGCTAGGTAAATTTGTGTATACTTAATTAATTCTACTGCACGTGTTCCTGCCAATTGACTCTACCAATTTAATGCTTTAATGTTAAACAAAATTCTTCATATTGGATGCCTATTATAATTAATAAAAATAAAGTTGGATTCTCATTATTTTTTGTTGGATTCACCTTATGATTTGTTGAGAGCCGATATATGGTGTGTTTTGACAGATATAGCAAATGTTTTAACCTTGCACATAAGTTTTGCTGTGGAAGAATTATAATAAGATTTTATAAATTAATTAAACTTGAATGATTTTATTTTCCGCAAATAATAGAGTCTAGAGACCAAATTATTGCGAGATAAGAATAGAGTTTACGCGCATGAATACTTAAGTCTTGCTTAATATTTTTGTAATTTACTTTAATTGCTTTGTTTTACTTCATTTTATTTAATTTAATTTAATTTATTTATTTGCTTCCCATAAACTTTTCTAGCTACATTAGGAATTTAGTGAAAACTTAACAAGATAATTATAATCATACTATTTGAGTCTTTATGGGATTGACCTTTCTAGTGCGCTATATTATCAATCGATTCATGCGCTTGCGAGTATTAAAATTTATCACAACAAATATGGATATTGTTAATTTTCCCAGATGAAGTTCACTCTCCATTTTTATTTGGATTACAGTTTGATTGCAATAACAACACCGCCGACTACGAAGCATGCATCGTCGGGTTAAAAATGGCTCTACAAAGAGGGGTCACCAGGATCCAAGTGTATGGAGATTCCTCCTTTATCATCCATCAAGTGCTCCAAAAATGAAAGAACAAGGAGGAGAAACTCATACCATATCTTAACCGACTGCAAGAAGTGGCGGACAAATTTGAAAATGTGAGGTTCTTTTACATACCTAGTGCCAAAAGCTTTACAAATTTATTTGTTTCGCCATGTTTATCATTACCAAAATTGTCTTTCCAAATCATGTCACTAACTTCAAAATTTGGGGCGAAGTAAGCAACACACGATTTTCACCCCAAAAATCCCATTTTAAAAATAATAATGGAAAGTTGTGAAGTAATGGTTATAACATGCATGTTCTATAATTATAATTATAAACATACACATATTATGTTTGAAAAATCGAAAAGGCGATTCAGGTGCCTGACACCTTCCCAATTCGTAACTTAATCCTCGAATCTTCGAATCAACTAGTTTCGCATGCAATGTGTTTAAAAAGTTATTTAATTCATAAATATTCCTCTTCTACACAATTTTTGTTTATTTAGTAAAACAAAATACTGACTCTGATTCTCTTTATAAATCGTTTTGATGCAAACAAACCTTCTTTTTCCTAAAGAAAACTAAAGGAATGCCCACCCTTCGAGAACTCGAGAATGCAAGTTCTCACATGTGTGCACCTTGGCTATTTCAACCGATGATAGTGCCAATCTTCTTTTTCCCACACTTTTGGGTATAAATACACCACTCCATCCACCATTCTCTTAATCTACTATCCACACATCCTCTTCATAATTCATACACACGTTCTCTCTTTCGAATTATAGCTTTATTAGAGTTTTAACAGGACTCTCTAAGAGTTTCGGCAGTTCGATGTCCAAAAAGTTGAATATTTTTCTATAACAGTTTTCTTCAGTTCTTCAAGAGGTAACAATCTTAATAGTTTCAAACGGTTCTCTTATTCACAATTACTTTCATACATACTCCAAAAAAACCCGCAGCGATGCATTTCCTTTGATAGATATTATCGTATTGTTCATTTTAAACCCCGTCAAACTGGTTTGAGACCTTAGCTATCTAAATGGTCTAGAATCAATCGGTCCGACCCAACCACTATAGGGTAGGGCCCCTATTAGGCTCATCCATGTCAGAGCGGGGGCCTGCCTTAGTTTACCGGTTGGGGATCATTTTTGGTAATTTCATGAAGTACGGGCAGCTGGGGGGCTAACTATAATTTTTGGAAGTTGGGGGATTTTATTGTAAATGTGTAATATTGATCCCGATTTTCATATTTAAACCCACAGGAACATAAAAACAAATAAATTGGACTTTTCCCTCTTTTAGGGGGTCAAAATATAATTTCCAAAAGTTTAGGGGGCCATATGTAATTTTGCTAATCTTCAGGGGCTAAAACATTAATTCTATAAATTAGCTTTGCACATCAAACTATTTTGCCTTAAATTACTTGAATGACTGAAATTACACCGATATCTGCTAATGGAACGGAATGGAGCATATTACTAGAGTTTAATACACACATATACATGCCACACAATGATTACACGCAAGTTGGAGACCAGATGTAACAACCCATGCCATATTTCCACGTTCATCCTTCTCTAAAGCCTGGTTAAGGCTTAAGCTCTGTTGAGGGGTGAACTTTTGGTTCTGGACCCCCTTCTTAGTTGATCCAACACTTCTAGTATGTCATATTAGGTATATTGAGTTCACGGGAACAATCGTTTCTTAATTCGGGTGGTCCAAATTGAAGTCGAGATGTCAATTGCGTGTTTTCACTTTACATGATTTCTTAATTTTAGCTAACTTTGAGATGTTGTAACTTCTCAATTTCTTATCCAATTAAGTCCCCATTTGTTTTTATTTTTAGGTTTTGAGCCATTCTACAACTTTTTTGTTTTAAACGAAAGCCAATCCATGCTCCTCGTTGGTCAAAACAGTGTGCGTAGCAAACCATTCGTTAAAATCTAATCGTTCGGTAATGTGGTGATAGACTTCTATCTTTGACGGAATTATGATGTTAATCTAGCCACAATTTAAGGAAGTTTCCTTAAGAAAAGTTGTAGATCTTTGAATTAGCTTTCTATGGATATAAAGATCACCCCAATCTGAGTTCCAAGCAAGAAGTTATGACCAAAATACCAAGAGTGCTTTTTACCTGGACCAAGATCGATCTTACTTATCAAAAATTATTGGCAAAACACACCAGAATGATTTTTCTTGGACCAAGATCGATCTTGCTATCAGTATAGGCTTATTCAGACTACTTTTTACCCATTTTTTTTACCCCCTTATTAACCCAAAACTCCCATTTTTTGAGTCATTCACCTCCACATACACTTAGAGAGCTCTAAAGAGAGATAGAGGAGAGATTCTTGAGGTCTCATGTTGATTCCTCATCCTCATACAACATTTGAGCCCTAACATTCCATTTCCACCACTATTTATCATCTTCAACCATCATCCTATTTTATGGGAGCTTGAAACGAGTTAGGGTTCTGCGATTGGGTGTTTACGCTTCAACAACTTGAAGATATAGCTTCTCTAAGGTGGGAACACTAATATTAAAGCTTTGATTTCAACTTTTACTTGTTGCATTAGAGATTTTTCCAATGATTTGGAGGGTTTTCATAACAAACCCAAGGTGGTATGTATTCCACGTGGGTTGGGTTAATTAATCCTCAATTGATGTTTCAAATTAATAGATTCTTACATAGATAGATGTACTAATAATTAATTTCATGATTTTGGCTTCTACCCTTAGATATTTACACTAAATCCATTTTGGAGAAATTGTGTGAACTAAAGTTTGGTGATTTTGAGATGTGTACTTAACCAATATTTGATAATGAGTTGTAAACAGTATATACACATATTTATACCATATAATTTATATATAGATGACTACACATAAGTATTGCACCAAAACCTACCAAGGCGGATAGTATATGAGAACTTTGGGTCTAGTGGCTTAAGAATACCATTGTCGAAAAATAGTAATGAAATCGCCACCTTGATACCTCATATCAATATCATAATTATGTTTGGTGAGATGTTGGTTGCCATAGCTATAATTGTAAATGGTGAACATACCCTAAGTACACTTGATAGGTGAGGAACGTAGAAAATTTGGTTAGGTGGGTATGACTTTAGTTTTACGCACATGACATTTAATGAGAAATATAGTATTAATAATACATTAATTGGCCGAAGAACATGAAGTACAATGAGATGACAAAGGTATGGATTATAAGTGTAGGTAATGACGCTTAAGAAGACGATTGATGATAATTAAACGTAAGAACTCATTTGTATCACATTATGCTTAATAGATGCAGTGGATAAGCTATGAGGCAAATTAAATTATTTCTAATATGATGAGAGATATATGTATATGGCTTCAAGTGTGACGAATCATTTGGTCTTGTTGCATATGAATATGAGTGACGGTAAAGTCCCTAATGTGAATTACCATATCAGCATTATGTAAATGAATGATACACCTTGTTATTATCTTATTGCATTTTACTATTGGATGGTTCCTATGAATGTAGTAATGTGTATATTGTGCGATTCATGATTGAATCTATGCATGTATATAATGTGATGATGAGATGGCATTAGTCCAGTGATGGTCCCAAGTGTGGTCTCATCAAACGGGGCCAGAAGTTGGGACACAGTCTCCTTGGTGCAAGACCTAAAACTGTGCAAAAAAATGAAAGGGAGGCCCTGTTGCTGTGTGGGTGAAAAGTGACGAAATGCAGACCTGGTGACGATTGGACGATTATCTTTATTATGATTTAGTGATTGTTATGAATAAGGAAACGAATGGGAGGCCCTGCTGCCGCGTGAGTGAAATGCCACAAAATGTAGATCCAATAGAATGATTACTAACATTATTATAATTATAGATGCTATGATGATTATAGAGAATAAATATACCATGTCTTGTATACAATATAGATTTAATTGAACAAATTATGATACACGTAGAGTAGCAATTAGCTATCCATGATAAACCAATACATTAATTAGAAAGAGCTAATAACCATCGATCTTTAGATTTAGTATACGCGCATAGAACGTAGGATATTAATGATCTAGTAGTGATCATAGCTAGATAGGGAAACACCGTAACGAAACGCTTGAGATGCAGGAACTAGAGGTGATGCTTATTAGCCGGCCAAGTATGGAATTCATAACGCACCATAAAAAAAGGGGAAATGTTAAATGCTTGGCCTATATAGTTATCGACTTTCTCTATAAGTATGGGATATTTAGAAAGTAGTGTGACGCCTCGAATCCCATTAAGAGGTTTTCACCTCCGAGACTCGGTTAATCACGGAGTCTTACGTGACGACGGGTGTGAATTATAAAGGAAAATAAATTAAATCCATTTAGAAAATTTTTGGCATGTGGAGTTTGTAAAATGCGATATCTGCCCTGTAAATAAAAAGAACAATCTTTGTCCAATTGTTTCACAAACAACCATTAAATAAAAATACTCCACATCTGATACACTTTATCAAAGTCCGTTTAAGTATAAGTTCATACAACAGTCCCAAATCCTTCGAAATAAATACAAGTGACTTAAAGTGTAATATAGAGGCCTCAATAGCATTGTCCTTAAATTAAGGACTACAAATTAGTTCGAGGTCATCAGAGCTTCTATAAACATACCACACGTGCCACCCTCGAGTATGAACTTGCAAAACAGTTTGAAAAGGAAAGAATGAGCCAAATCCGGGCTCAGTGGGAACTATAAAGGTTAATTCATAAGAAATCATATGTATCATATATATGTTGCTTCATACAATTGTTTTATAAAAACCTCACTATTCAATTCACCATGTATGTGCGTGCCAAAACCCACTAATTGTTCTATCTCAGGTTTTAAAATTGTTCCCTAACTCTCATCATATAGCATTCTACTCTTTCTAGCTTCCTAGGGTTCACATGCTATAAGAATTATTCTACTCTCAGTTACTCGACTGCGTGTGAGGTGTATACACTTCCTAAGCCAAATATTCATAGTTATCGCTTTGTTTATAGTACATTATGAGTTACATACTTGGCCAACTACTAAGCATTACTACTAGGCCGTTTAACTTAAGCATTACATTAAGGTATTCCTCCCGTCTAGCCATTTGAATACTATGTTGGCTACTTAGGTTATTAATATTTTACGTTCAATATAAGCCAACAAACTAATCTCATATCTACATGCTTTCACGTATCTGTATATTATATTTGTAACCCGACAGTTACTAAAACTTTCCACTTTAGATATTAATTTGCTATGGATGGTCAAATGGTTCTCTAAGTGTATAATGATCCAAACCGATATATATTATCCATAATATACCAAAGACAATATATATAGCACAATATAAAATATAACATAACAATATATATATCGAAACCACCGCCACATCCGTCATTATGACGTATTAGTATTATCTGAGACAATGTCTCTTTTTCCTAATAACCAACCATGTCATTCGAGAGATGTATCTTAATGGCCCTCACGGCCTCAACCATCACAATAATAATCGCAATTATCCGAGCGTCACCAGATCTGCATTTCGTGGCCTTTCACCCACACGACAGCAAGGCCTCTCGTTCATTTCCGTGCACAGTTTCGGGTCTTGCACCCAGGGGCACTATGTCCCAACTTAAGGCCTCAATCGTTATAGACCAACCCGGGACCTCACATGAACTATTCAATCTCATCATTATCACACACATATATATAGATGATCTATACACAATCATCACATGATAGAATACGTGAACATATAAATAACCACAATCGTCACAATCATTCATTTTTCACAATGAATGCACATGTATATATATATATATATCAATCCCGTACAGATATGTACATATAACATCCCAATACACATGTGTCCATTCGTATCAATACTATATATAGCTTCCCATTACATACTTATCACACACATATGTATGTAGAAGATTAGTACACGGCTATTCATAATATTATCAATTATCATGTCTTCCCATTTACTAATTTGTGGGACTAGTATCATATATACTCTACTCGAGTACTCATATCATATACATTAGTTTAAGGGTTACATTTATTGTATCGACCCGGTCCCACCTCAGTACGATATTGTCCGCTTTGAGTTACCCCCTCACGGCTTTGTTTTTGGGAGCTCACGACCAGCTTCCTAGGGGGTCACCCATCCTGGGATTGCTCTGGTCCACTACTCGCTTAACTTCGGAGTTCTTATGGGATCCGAAGCCAGTGAGCCCCCAAAAGGCCTCGTACTTAATTAGCGACCATTTCTTACTTATATGGGTCTCCATGGATCCCCCATCTTCCGTCGTGGGATGCCCCTTTGAGCTACAAGGATCCCCCATCTTCCGATGTGGGATGCCACTTTGAGCTACAATTCTTCCTCACAAGGGAGTACTCCTCGCTCGCAGGGTGTCACATCCTTCCCCCCAAGGGAATCGACGTCCTCGTCGACACATCGTACTCTATGGGGTCCGCTCTGGTACCATTTATAATGACCCAGTCCCACCTCAGTACGATATTGTCCGCTTTGGGTTACCCCCTCACAGCTTTATTTTTGGGAGCTCACGACCAGCTTCCCAGGGGTCACCCATCCTGGGATTGCTCTGGTCCACTACTCACTTAACTTCAGAATTCTTATGGGATTCGAAGCCAGTGAGCCCCTAAAAGGTCTCGTACTTAATTAGCGACCATTTCTTACTTATATGGGTCTCCAAGGATCCCCCATCTTCCAATGTGGGATGCTCCTTTGAGCTACAATTCCTCCTCACAAGGGAGTACTCATCGCTCGCAGGGCGTCACATTTATACCCTCTTATAATCAGTATAGTAACAATGCAATAGACTTGTATAACTTATCCCTATGGAATTCTAGGCATCAACGTGTACTTATGATACATTTATGCTGTATTAGAGACTGACCTTCATTGATTAACTTAAGCTGTGGTCACGTAGGTAACTAGACCTAATGTTAATGCATACATGTTCACATTGGTGAGATTCAATGCAAAACTCGAAGCTAATGTCCTACCCAAGCATTTCATGGCATAAATGTGTATATCCGGGTTTTATAACCTATAACTTGCCATTTATTGAGCAAAAGCCTCCAAAGCCTCGAACATCTCCACTTGCCCAGTCAAAATGCTTAGCCTCCATGTAAGCTTGTTAGGCAATTTAACATATATATACCAAAACATGTAAATAGTTGATAGACAAAGGTATTGGAGTATTTATATGTCATAATACATCATTAATAACCCAAAACGATTCACTTTCCGCTCACAACCTCAAACTACTCACCATTTAGTTTATATATATAACTATAGGTTACGTATGTTGTCTAAATACAAGTAATAAGCTCAACACATGATGAAGATGGGTAATATAAGATATATGAGTGCTAACTAATCTATTCACATCATAATTTAACCCTAAACTAGCCCAACCTCATACGCGCACCACAAACCTAGGATTTTGTATAAAAATCCCCATTTGATATGAAAATCATTGGTATAAAGAGTAATAAGTTGGAAAATAAGTTTAGTAGTGTTGTTCCCACCTTAGACATGTCAAATTTTCAAGCTATTGAGTGTTGGATCGAGCCATACTTGAGAAATCGCAAAACTCCCAAATTTCGCTCAAGCCCTAGAAATGGTGATGAAAGTGTGGAGAAGAAAATTAATAGTAATGATTTGATGTTGTTTTGGCGTAGTAAAGATACGTGGATGATGAAATCTTGAACCCCCTCAAATTTTGTCACTCTTTATCTTTCTAAGAGCTCTCTAATGGTGGTGGTGAAAATGAGGAAGAAGATGAAGAACATATGTATATATATCTGCTGATCCAATTTCACAGGTACTGTTCATGCGTGGGCGAGTTGTAGCACTGAACTTTGAAAGGCCATAACTTCTCGCTCAGATGTTCGATTGAGGTGACATTTATGTCCACAGAAAACTTATTCAGAGCTCTACAACTTCTTAGGAGGAAGTGTCCCCAAATTCTAGAAAGATAATTCCCAGAAATTCAACGAAGTCAGCACGTCAATGTTACTGAATGAACAACTGATAGCGATTTGCCTATTTCGCGCTCAGTTTCGACCTAGTAGGAGTCTGAATTTGCCTTTGGCCAAAACATGAAAGTGGTATATTGCCTAAAAATCTAGAACACCAATGCAGATGAAAACTCAATCTGGCAATGAACGAAGAAGTTATGTTTCCCCCAAGTTATTCCAAAATTATGAAGTCGAGTAAATTGAAAATTTGCAATTTACATCCCAATTTTGACTCGAATTACCCGAAATGACTTATGGTCATTCTTGCAAGCTTAAATACAGTAATATGACTTATTGAAAGTCTCCAAACCTTGTTGCTCCTTTTAGAACAATATATCACTATCCGGGGCTCGGAATCGCCTTAATCGCGATATTAAATATGATGAACATGAAATTTAAGAACGGGGTGTTACAAGTAGTGTCTCTAAAACGAATCCACCTTAGCATGATGAGTCATAGGAAGCTAGAGATTAAGTAAGATACTTTTAGAACTATATTCCCTAGTAATTAGTAAATTCACCGAGGGGGTCGCATGCAGGGATTTCTAAGGGCAGGATTGGTTAATTAAACAGGTAGCTTTCGGTGACTAGGTTAGGGATCCTAGCGGGAGTCAGCATGCATGTGGTTGTGAGTTACATTGCATTACATCCTTTTAAAACTATCCTAATAAAGTAAAGTACTTATTTTCTATATAAAATTGTACGTGCCTTTGAATGCAACGTTTACTTTCTATACTAAGTTTATATAGTTCCCAATGAGCCTGAATTTGGCTTATCCCATTTTCTAAACAGTTTTGCAGGTTGGGCTTTAGGGATTGGCGTGCGTTACTCATGTATAGAGCCTTTGATATTCACAGACCGTGTCTAGTCCTTTGTGAAAGGACTACGTTGTATTGTCATTGTTGGTTTTGGTTTCAGAGTGTTTTACTTAGACTTTGTTTAATAAATTAAACTTTGAAATTGCTTTTGATGTATAAATGGCTTTCATAGCAAACTTATATAAATGTTTTCAATATGTGGAGTGGATTCTAAAATGTGATTGGTTAGGAACATATGGTGGGAAAATGCTTTTAAACTCTACAGTTTGGTTTGTTTATGAAACGGATTCCACATCTCGAAATTTTCTAAAACGAGATCTTGTTAAAACAAATTTTTAAATAAGAAAAGTTTTTAATAACCGTGATTTTGTATAATCAAACCACCATCGCGCATGGCATTCGTGACTAACCGGGTTCCGGAGGTGAAAATCTCATAATGGAATTCGGGGCATCACACCAGAAGTTGCAGTGGGGGTGCTTAACATTTTCCCCCACTGTAACTTAATCCATAAGCTCAACGGACCTCTAATTCGTAGATCTCAGCAGTTCGGTCAAACCCTGTTGTTAACTAAGACTGTTTTATCCCTTGTTCATTATAAGATTAAGCGGACTAGTGATTTTGACACAAACATTCCCACGGGCTATACCCACCTGCAATGTGTAAGTGTGAGAATCCGGACCCCCGACCCGAGAGGAATCCTCGTTCTCGGTTTCTTTTGTTTTGAAGGAAAACATGTTTTGTAGAGTCGCCAGTTTATTTTACAAGAAAACAAACAAAAGATCGTACGAAGGATAGTTCGAAAACGGAACCAGAGTTTAAAATATACTTTGCTAGGGTTCGGGAACTACATTACGAATTGGGAAGGTGTTAGGCACCCAATTCGCCCTTTCGGTCTCTGAATGGATCATGTATTTAATTCCTATTTTAGATATCTTGCAAGTAATTTGAATAGTTTTCCGAATAGTCCTTTTCGGATGAATTTGATTTAAAACGGTATTTTGAAATCAGACTCGAGCTTTGCGAGCGCCTACGTATTCATTCGTAGAATGAAATCAGAGTCTCGTAGTTCCTTTTGTTTGGAAATTATTTTTGTATTTTGTTTGTTTTAAAAACGTGTCAAAATGGATTATAGATTTTTTGTAAAACTTAAAAAGGACTTGTTTTGAAAGCAGTGAACTTCTTTGCAAGTTATCTAATTTTCTGTATTAAAACTGAATTTAAATGCAGTATTGAAATTTAGGAGAATTGTAGAAAGACGTACCTGATGCGCTTGAAGAAAAAAGATTGCTTGCCTTGATTGCTCCTTTCTCTCTCTAGAACTTTCTCTCTTTGAACTTTCTCTCTCTAGAATTTTATCTCTCTGAAAATTCTCTCTAAAACTTTCTCTCTCATAATTTATCTAAAAAGACTCTTCAATAATTTTGATAGAGTTTCTCCTTACTAAAAACTCTATTGAGTGTTGATATCCCCAAAATGAGAGCCCAAGGGTCCTATTTATAGAGAAAAATGGCATGGGTAGCCGCGCGGCTAGGAGCTAGCCGTACGGCTAGGGAGGGCTGCGACTAAAGTGTACGGCTAGGGCGTGCGGCTTGGGCTTGCGGCTCGAAGCCAACCGTGCGGCTAGGGTATGGCCAATCGTACGGTTGGGGAGCATGCGGCTAGCTATTAAAAAACACAATTTTTCTAACGGGGCGCTGCCCCGTACCTCGCGACCTGACCAGGCCCCGTCCTAGTAAGCGAAGTGGCAACATAATTGTGGTAGATTCCTAACGCGCTCGAAAATAAGGATTTTTCTTAACGGTCTCCTGTATGCATGACGACTCAAGACTTGATGCAAAATGCTTGTTTTGTATAAAAATTAAGTTCACACGAGAGTCGTGGATTGGGGTGTTCACAGTAAGACCACGTTGTTCCCACTAGGATGACAAAAAGCTAAATGGAAAAGAACAAAAAGTTACCCAGGTGCCCGCTTAGGCTGGCCATAATTGGCAAAGAAGGGTACAAAGAGATCAACACAATCTTTGGCAAGCCCATCAAAAGCCATCCATACGTTAAGTGGCTAATGCCAATGGGGGACAATCCCAATGCTAGAAATGCCAAGCTTCGCTGCTCCTACCACAAGGATCACAATCACATAATGGAAAACTACAAGACCTTTAAGTAGTTCCTTGAAAGGTTAGTTGACCAAGGACATCTAGCCGAGTATGTGAAGCAAGCAGACAAAACAGATGATTTGGACAATGAGCTTGGCCCAGTGCTAGTCAAAAGGGCAGTGATAGTTGTGATCGATGCCATTCATGGCATCATTAACAAAACTAACGCAACGAAGAACGCTTTGAAGGACAATGTTAGGAAGGCCCAGTTTTTGGAAATAACATTCCCATTTAAGGTGATATCTATGATAACTCCAAAGAGAGGTCGAGATCAATGCAGGTGTACAAACTTATCCTTTTTGAAAAAGACCTGATAAGAGTGGATACTCCCTATAATGACGCCTTGGTCCTAATGGTAAAAATTAACAAGTTTGATGTGAAAAAGGTGTTGATTAACTTAGGCAGTTCTTGGAAAATCATGTATCTCAACCTCTAAAACCAACTCTAACTTCCAAAAAAGGTAGTCTGATTTGCGAATATACCAATCTACAACTTCAGCTCAAAGTGGTTCGGGGTAGTGGAGGCAAAACCATGATTATGGCCAGTTGGTAGTGATTAGAGATAAAAGCTCATTTATAGTCTTCGTTTATTCTTCTTCTCCTTTAGCCATTGTTTCTTCTTCAAATAAAGGATTGAGTTATAAGATCTCTGTCATATTTAATCTCTTAGCACCACACTTCCAAACACTGATCATGACACGCTCTGCTTTTAATTTTTTTTTATAAAAGGAACTAGTATAAGGAAATAATCCAATTCGTGAGTTGGTGCGAAAAAACAAATTTTCAAGTCCCCGGCAACAGTGCCAAAAATTTATAGTGAATGTTTTAAATATTTGCAAATGTACGAATCGATACTTAGGCTAAAGCAAGTGTGATGTCCAGCTATGGAAACTTGACGGATGGAACTTGTGTTATCGCAACTTACTATTCAAATTAATTCCTAATCTTAGCTTAGAAATTAAAAGAGATGATTTATCAACTCAAAAATGTGAATAAAATACTATGATAATGGAGTCATATATTTTATATCATCTTCCTAAAATTTATGCCCGATAAACTCGACTCTTTATCTTGTACTAATTGGTCTTTCAACTCTATTAAATGAGGAAAATAAAATCAATTAAGTACAATTAATTTTTAAAATCTAAGTGGTAATTCTTCTACATCCAAACGTATGTATAAAGTCAAAACACAGTTTATATCCACTTTTCACAAATCATAAATTGAATCCAACAAATTATAAACCTTATTTTAATTAATTAAAACTGACGTTGAATTAAAAGAATTAATTTTAACATGAATACTTAAATTGGTAAAGCCAATTGGCATGAATACGTACAATGAAATTAATAAAATATACTCATCCTCAACCCTAGAATATAACCTAACCTAATATGTTTGTAATTAAAACCCAAAACCTAATTAAACAATGCATAATTAAATAAATTCAAAACTTACATGAGCGCGCGAGAACAAGATGAAAATTCTAAATTAAAAGCGTAGAAATATCCACTCCAAAATAAATAACATTGGTCCTCAATTGCTCACACAAAAAAGGAATAAAAGGTTTACTCTTGGATAATGTGTATGCTTAATGAGAAAAGAAGAAGCAATACT
This sequence comes from Lonicera japonica, assembly GCA_021464415.1. Classification (NCBI taxonomy): domain Eukaryota; kingdom Viridiplantae; phylum Streptophyta; class Magnoliopsida; order Dipsacales; family Caprifoliaceae; genus Lonicera; species Lonicera japonica. Next base: position 20,416,867 of record CM038468.1, read on the forward strand.
AAAATAATCTAAAATAAAATAAAATACTATGCACTTTTGTTGACAAAAAGGAATGGAAGGAATTTAACTTAAGGCTACTGTGCACTATGATGATGAATATTACTCCAGCTAGCTCTTATATATATATATATATATATTATGTGCTTAGCCCTTTAGGGTACTACTCTCCTTTAAGGACAAATGGGCTAATGGGCTGCTGGAATTGGGCATATTACCCTCGGCCCAAGACTATTAACCTGAAATTTGGCAGTGACCCACATAGGCTTGGACCTATGATGGCTACTACTTGGATTATGATTTGTTTACTGCTTAAAGGCCAAAAAATAGGATAAAAAGTTTGCTCTCGGATATTGTGCACACTTAACTAAAAAAAGAATCAAAACTAAAATAATCCAAAAAAAAGTCGTTACTATTTATACATCATCGAATACTTTGTTTTACTTCAAATAAAGTAAGTGCATATTACTCACTTGATGACAAGCCAATAAGGCATCAAAGTTTTTACTCGCTTATCATCAAGCGAGTAACATGCACTTACTCACTTGTCATCAAGTGAGTAATATACACTTATTCATTTGTTATTGGGCGAATGAAAAGTAGAGTGTTACCAAATGTTTTATGGAGTACAAATAGTACCTACCAAAAAAAAATGTTGTGCACTCTTGTCAACAAAAAGGAATGGAGAGAATTTAACTTGCAGCTATTGTGCATTATGATGATGATTGTTGCGAATGGTTGTTCTATATATAATTATATGCTTGGCTCTTTAGGGCACTACTCCTTTAGGGACAATGAGCTAATGGGCTGCTGGGATTAGGCCATATTAGTTTTGAGTTGCCACTCTTGGCCCGCAGTTGGACAGTAGCTCACATGGGCTTGGACATATGATGGTTGCTACTTGGATTGTGATTTGCTTGCAACTTAAAGCTCAAAAAATGAATGTTGTTTCTAGGATTTGACCTAAAGTATTGTGTGTGAGAACTAGCAACTTCAATTATCTACGCTAAGCATTACAACATGATATTATTTCACTTCTTTTCATTTTAACTCCTACTGCGCACATTACTTTCTCATTTTCTCCACCAAATTTTATTTCTTCATATCTTCTCCATTTTAATTCCAAATTGTTCCATTAAAAAACTAAGTTTCTCCATTTCTTTCAAAGCACCTGAAAAGCATTAAAAGCATATTAATTAACAATATATACTCTCCAAAATATAAATTAAATGGCTAGAACATATATAAATTTCTTGGCACATCAGTAAGTCACGGGTTTCAAGGTTTCCCATAAATTATTTAATGATTATACAACAACATAACGTGTTCCCAAATACATTCAATGCTCAAACTTAATTTTACAATATGCAATAAAATCTTTACATTAATATATAAGGTTTTAAAAGTACAACAAATGTTCAAGTTGTCATTCCATGGGAAACTAGTATAAGTCCATGGTAATCAAAGACATAACGACCTTAGTTAACCCGCCAACCCAAAGGAGTACCTACAGCACTATTTGAAAAATGAGAGCGAAGCCAAACCAGGGCTCATTGGGAACTATTGTTGTGATAAATTTTAATACTCGCAAGCGCACTAATCAGTTGATAATATAGCTCGCAAGCAAGGTCAATCTCACAAAAACTCAAGCAATATATTTTATAACTATCTTGTTAATTTTTCACTAAATTTCTAATATAGTCAGAAAAGTTGTAAAATAAATTAAATAAAGCAAAATAAGTAAACTAAAAGTAATGGAAGTAAATTAAGTATTATTAAGTAAGATAACAAAAATAATGATTTAATTGACTAAGGTTTCGAAGCATATATTTAATATCATCTTCTTAAGTATTCATGCGCATAACTCTACTCTTGTCTCACAATAATTTGGTCTCTTAACTCTATTATTTGCTAAAAATAAAGTCATTCAAGTTTAATTTATGACGCCCTGAATCCTGTTAAGAGGATTTTGCCTCCGAGACCTTGTTAATCACAGAGCCGTATGTGATGGCGGGTACAAATTAAGATAGTTCAATTATATTCGAAAGCATTTCTTATTTTAAAACTCTTTTTAGAAAAAAAATCCCATGTGGAGTCTATAAATTTAGCAAATCCAAAACCTGTAGATGTACGAACATTTGAATCAAACACCACATGCACATGTAGTTGTATCCAATCAGCAAAAGTACATATGTTTATACAATCAAATCCCTCCAATGAGGCCCCAAGCAAAATTAATAAGTTTTACAATATTTATATAATAAGTTATACATTCGTATCAACTACACAAAGTACTCAGAATATATAAATTGTGTAATTACTAAGTCGTCTTTGGGTTACTACAAAGTTCTAAGCTATCAGAGGCTCTCTAGACTAGTAAACGTGCAATCCCTTAAGAGTACCTACAAAATTATTTTGGCAAATTGGGAGTGAGCCAAAACGGGCTCAATGGGAACTATAAGGTTTTGTATATATAAAATACGTTTTTAAGAACAATGCGTGCAAGATGCAATAGTGAAAATAGTTTTCTTTTATATGCTGCGTAAATGCGTTATATATATAAGTTGTAATTATATTCAAACTCATAGTACCAATACAATGAAAATCATTTTAGAAAATGCATGTTAATGCTTTCCCATCCCTTAAATAGAATAAGATATAAGTCAACTAAAAATATAATTGAAAGCTCACGAATATCATAAAATAGTCATAAACCTTATACGTATGGTAAAAGAAGCATCCCTAAGATACAAACAATTGTGTGTATATAAAAACATTGGTTAGTTCATAAGAAGTGGTATCACAATTGTGTCATCTAAAAACGTCTCGCTCTCGGTGATCATCTTAATAACTCGTAACTAGTCAAGCGTACAACCAGGTCTGTATTTCATGACCTTTCACCCACGCGGCAGTAAGGCCTCCCGCTAGTTTTCATGCACGATTTCAGGTCTTGCACCCAGAGGCACTGTGTCCCAACTTTCGGCCCCATCCTTATGAAACCAAATTTGAGACCGATCATGGACTAGCGCAACCATGTGTATATATATATCGAATCACTTAAGTGTCAAATCCATAGATGAACAATTGTACCAATTAAATGATATAACAGTTCATACCGAATCATCAACTAGCCAACTAGAATATATAAGAAATGAAAACCATCATCATCTCAAAAGCATACTCAACACATCCATAATCATATAAATATCATAATTATATTTACGAAAGTATGGAATACTAAAATCCATATACTTGGATCAAATGTACGTTTAAGGAAAAGAGTTGCACAATGGGAGTTGGGAGTTTTGGTTACATTAAAGGATTGTAACATTTTTTTTAAGAATGATTCTATAAATAAGTGATAAGTGCCCAAAATTATTATTTTAACCCGCAAATAATATTTTGTTAGAATATAATTAATACTTAAATTATGGAAGAATAATATTTATTTTGTCTTTTTGTAGAGAATAAGAAAATTATAATAAAAGTCTAAAAAGGTGAAAGAAGTCTATTGAAGATCAGAAAGGAAGATACAGAAGAAAGAATATTCCAATTCAATATTCTCTCTTAGTTCGAATATAACTCCCTATTTTCTCTCTCTTAATTAGAATCCTAATTGAACTCATAGTTGTTATTTCTTCTACAATTCTAGTTTCCTAAACCTTTTAAACTTCTATCTCTTATTCCTATATATAGACCCATTCTCTACACCTAAAAGATAGAAGAAAAATATAGAAGAAAAAATATATAAAAAAAAGATAGAGAAAAAAGATGGAAAATAGATATTATTAGAGAGTTCTAAAGAGAGAAAATCCTTTGTATACTAGTTGCCGTGCGGCCAAAGTATTGAAGGAGAAGAAGTGGATAGCGTAAAGTCGTGCTGTACACACCAGTTCGAGCATCATATACATGGACGCTTTCTACCTTTTAATTATCTATAGTTTGTATTCAAGTACTTTAATTTTAAATTTTAATGATGAATTATTATTCTATTTTAATGTGTTCTTTATTTAATATGCTTGGCTAAATTATCTCCCAAAAGGGACGGATGAAACCGCTATGAATATAATGGGCTTAATTTAATTCTAATTGATTTTTAATTATTCGTCCCGAATTAAAATAGATTTTGAAATTACCATTATTATAACATGTGTTTTCTTTGTAGTACTTTAATTATTTTTAAATAAAGGAATGATCTCTTGTGATCACCATAATTGGGGATACAGGCGATGCCTATTTTTATTTACATTAGTTTTAAAGAAAGAATGACGATGATTTTGAATTTGTTTATATAGTAAGGATGAATATTAAAAATATAATTAGATACTTTTTTGTTTATATCCATGGTGGTGGATTCCTTTTCCTTGGGATTTCTTATTATTGATTACTTGCTTGCTTGATTTAATTTAATTAGTTTAGTTTAATTTTTAGTTTCTTAGTTAAAATAATTTCAAAAATCAAAATTTAAAATTGTTTTAATCTAGGTTCCTAAAATATTGGATTGCGACAAACTTTCCTACTTTAAAAATATTAGCTTGAATTTAGATCGACTCCTACTTATTCGCTATACTAATATTTAATTATTTTACATAAAAGTAGGATTTTATTGTATTTAAGCGCAGAATTAAGCAACGACAAATTAATTTTAAAAATTCCCCTTAAATGAATAGGAGAAGAGTTAAGTTTTAATGAACAAAATATGGAAAGAGGTTGAATAAGGATTGAATTATAGAGGAGTAAAGAGCAAGAAATTAAATGTAGGCTAGGGTTTTATTTTTTTATGTATGGCTGCCACATCTTGATTTTCGTCCTTGTGCATTAGCAATAATTTTGAGACTATTTTTGGCATAGTAAAACCTCTGAATTTATGAAAACTCAAAACACAAAAGTTGTAGGATTTCGAATCTTCTTTCCAACCATATAAAGAACGTCCAAAATCCGAATTTTGAGCGAAAAGATATGCTCAAAATACCAAACTTCTGCATAACTTTCTTAAATACAATTATTGTTTAGGAATTGCTTTTATTCATTTCTTCTTGACTTCGATATTTATTTACTCAATTCAATCACTTTTTGATATTTTCTTCACCTACTATATAATTATTATAATTTACTAAAAATAAATAAAATAAATAACTTTTACAGCTAAAACGGACAAACAAAGGTAAGTAATATGTCTAAAATATGCACAAAATCATCCAAAAAAACTACAATTGTTTTGTATATGAAAATACGCCTAAGAATTTACATGCGGTGTGCAATATTGAAAATAATATAAGAGCCATGTTTGCATAAATCTATATATGAACACTGTAGTCATAAGTGTATTATTAAACTAAAATACGATGAAAACTATATTATGTGCAATGCACACCAAGTGCTATTCCATCCCTTAAATATTGTAAAGCATGTGTAATAGCCCATTCATTAATCTCGTGCTAATCATATTTCTTAATCGCGCTTAAGGCTAATTCTAGCTTTATGTGGTCATTTTTTATTCTGAATGCATTTTGATGATTCAAAAACTTCTCACAAATCATGTTAATCAAATTACACATGTGTATATGCTCAATATGCTCCTTGGGTGGCCGTAGCCAAGTTTGACGCACTAGTGGCAAGAATTCATGTTTTCAGAGTTCGAAATGCCTTTGTTCGATCCAAAACCTTAATCGTTGTATTGTGGCCTATTCCATTGTCATTTACACTTCCTTATATTTCTCTTGTATGTCCCAATATCTTTCCAAAGCATTGGATCTAGTTTCGAAGAACTAGCGCAAAGCTAGCCCTATCGTATATTTTTTTTAGAATTCTGACACAACTACAGTGTTTGTGCCATTGGAAAGGTAATTCAATTATCTACAACTTTCATGTTTTGGCCGAGTCCTAATTCTTACATCTTTAAGGTCAACGCAGCTGTTGAAGTCAACAGTCGACTATTGATCTGAATAGTAAGTCCATTGTTAAAATGGCCTGGTTTTGGTTATGGGGACTGTCCTCCAATAGTAGAATATTCATTTTAACAGTTAACTATTGGGTCTCCAATAGTCGACTATCGGGCCTTGTGAATCAGATTTTTATTTTATTTCATTTAATTTTCTCTCCATTCTTATACACATACACTAAAGCTTAAAGAGATAGAAAGTGGGGCAATTCATGGGAGATTTAAAGGTTTCTTCTTCCTAATTAAAGATTATGGCCAAGAATCATCATCTTTATATTCTTCATCTTATTCTCCACCATTCAATTTACCATGGGAGCTTAGAGAGAAGTTAGGGCTTGTGATATTCTTGGTATCCAAGCTTCAATCCTTTGATCCAACCTTCAAATTAATCTTGTTGTAAATATTCAATTGAGGTGGGAATAATAGTATTAAACTTGATACTATTACTTGTTGCATTAGAGATTTCTACAAAAATTTGGGGATTTTCTTAAAAACCCTAGGTTGTGTTGATTATATATAGGTTGGGCTAGATTAATCCTCAATTGTTAGTTGATATTAGTAGGTTATTACCTTATGTGATTTGCACCAAACCCACTAAGGCAAAACAATATAAGATAATTTTGTGTCTAATGGCTTATGTACACAATTGTTTGAATAAATGACGAGATTATTACCTTAATACATTATAGATATGTTATACAAGTGATCGGTAAGGTGTAGGCTATTCTAGTAGTAATTGAAGGAGCCTAGTGTATCGTTGCCTACATGCAAAAAGTGCAAAGTATTACACCCAAGTGCAGGCGGTCAAGTAATAGTATACTTGAGAAAATTCAAGGTCGAACCATAGGGAAAGCGATGAATCTATTTCTTCTAGGTATCGCTCTCAAAAGGAAAAGGAGAAAAGAAAAGAAAAGATGATAGAATTGGGGAATAAGAAAGGAAATGGAACTAAATTGAAATGCTTATTAATTAAACTAAAACTAAAGGCAAATATAATCCTAGAGTGCAAAAGTAAAGAAAATCCACAAGCGCAAGTTATTTACCTAAAAGGCTTCCTAAATGCACTAGGAAAACATGCAAATAAACTAAAAATAAATAAATTAAATAAAACAACACACTAACTAAATAAATCATAATATTAAATTAACTTAAATCAATGAGAAACAAACGTTAGGGGTATCTATAGTTAGGGATCACGAAACAAATCCAATTGGGTAAACCAAATCTAAATTTAAACAAGATTTTTTTCTAAAGTTCATCTCCTAGACCTTCCAACCATCTAATTATATTGCTACTATAAGTATATGATAGCCCATGCATGACAAACACTATATAGACTAGCTTTGAGCAATAGAATTCGATAATGAAGCTTTTTGACTTTGAAAACGTATAATTTAGAACTTAGTATTGCTAATGCGTGACAAAAATAATCCAAGTTGATTAAACTTCTCAAAAATTAGTAGCTTAACATTCCAATAAGGTTTGAATAGGTTTGAACTTGATTCAAAAAAAATATGTCTTAAAAAGAATGCCAAAAGTCAAACTAACACTTTTTCAGCACTTACGTGAATAAATATCAAAACAGCACCAAATCAACCAATTTATGTAAGAACCTAACCCAACTAATTAGAGGATAAAGAGCGTCTTCAAATCATCCACGTTAGGATTTTGGTACAAAAATCCGTGAATCGACATTTTACGGTTCTTAATCAAATGGAACTTTTGAGTTAACTTATGAAAACATGTTTTAACGCATGCAAAGATAATAAAATACTCATAAATTTAGTAGATGATCTATAACCAATGAAAAAAATCATATTTAAACCTAAATTGGATTACATTCAAGGGTTAATCACGCATCTTTCACTACAGACTCCTCACAACCGATTTAGCTAGTCACAATCAAATCAAACATGAAAACAAGCTTATAAATCATGGAAAATAGTATAAAAATACCTAATGACATAGAAAATTATATTTGAAAACTTTTGGCTTTGGAATTTCTTAATTTCGATTTAAAACGAATATTTTACGGCTAAAATAGTAAACAAACTCAAAATCGACAACAACTAAGCAAAACGACTAAAACCCTAAAAATTCTAAAAAATCATATTAGTAATGATCAACAATGAATAGCATGGAATAACGATAAACTATTTGAATATAAAGCGATAATCAAACATTAATTGACGAAAAACCGACAAAACAAACCTATAAACCTTATAACCAGCCCCAGAAACGGGGGTTCAAGCTTGATTACATAATATATGTGATCTCAAACAACTAATCTTTGAATATCAAAGCAAACGAACAATCAAAAGAAATTAAATTAAAAGAAAACAAAAAACTACGATTTACCCAGCACGCGATGGAAACTTAAATTGATAACTAAATTGAATGATGAATTAAAGTTGAATACAGTGATGTTCCATCCTCTAAACATCAATAAAGAAAGAAGAAATCACTCAAAGTTCGATCATCAAATAAGCGCAAAAGCTCCCAAGAAAGTTACGGTGCTCTCTACCTTTCTGTTAATCGATTTTAAATTGTGTCGTACCTTAAAATAGGAGATATACAACCTTTTATATGTTACACAAGTGTTTCTGGACATGCGTTGGGTGATTCTTGAAGAAATGGGCTGAAAAGAGTTAAAAACCAAAAACGGGCCAAAAATTGAGGTAGGGATCGGTCCTTCTGGTTTTTTTTCCTTTTTCTTTTAGCTGCTTCTTTTTTCACTCATAAATTTTTTCTCCGAACTCCAATTGACCCACCATTTTTGCCTCCGTGTGGGTAATTTAAAGATCTACAACTTTTATTTTTGAAAATTTCTTCAAATTCTAAATGTAGAAAAACTTTGATCATCTACAATTTCAAACTTTTTACGGCAATTCTCAATTTTGCTCGAAAACTTCCGGAATTGATTCGATTGAACTTATTTCCTCCTAAGATCACTCTTGGACACTTACATTCACTTCATTCATGCTTGGGGACTTGCTATTCTGTTTCTGCTAGTGCTTTGGGGGTAATTTGCGGAGTTTTTTCGCCTCGGGCCTTGGAATGGATATTGACTTTTTCTTTGGACCTTCTTCTTACACTTTTGCACTTTCAATTGCTTTCTTGCATACGACTTCTATTGCTTAACCACTTTAGGCCTGCAAAATGGCTTAGTACCACAGAAATACAATGCCTTCTTTTCATGCTTAAATTGAATTTACATGCAATTTTCGGTTTTAGACGGTAACTAGAAGTTAATTTAGCCTTATTTAAAGGATTAGAAATGCAATTTATGGGTTCAATCAATCGTAACCATATCGGTTAAGCAGAAATCATAGAATTGATGATTGACTTGGGTAGAATGATATTTATATATAGAAAATACTTGCAGATTTTAATGATACTCATAAAACATGCTCTAAGGTGTAAAAGACCGATAATGCACAAATTGACCATAGAACAAGAATAGCGGCATAGCGATAAGATTACAATTGCCGTTTACTTGTTGGGCTTAATATATAAGCTTTATAGGTTGATTACGGCTCATTTACTTTCGACTGCTAATTGTATTTTCTTATATCAAACTTATATTAGTTCTCACTAGCCTGGATTTGGCTCATTTACTTTTTCACTAATTCTTACAGGTTAGGATTCGGGGGTGGCGCATCGCATATCCCTTTAAAAGCCTCTAATATCCATGACTCATTTTGTGGTCCTTTACAAGAAAGACTAAGATAGTATAATTGTTTTGTACTCCCAGAGTATTATGTATTTGCAATAACTTTTTGTTTAAGAACCATACTTTGATTTTGATGTATAAATTGTATTTAAAGTAAACTTGTATAAAATGTTTTAAATGTGGAGTTGCTTTATTATATGATTAGATGTGGATATGATTTGTATGAAACGGTTTTAATTCTCACAGGTTGTTCTATCAATTATACGAACTACACATACTAGACTTTTTAAAATGAATCTCATGCGTGATTATTTTTCTATAAAATTTTAATTTTTTTGAAAATTTTCACCTACCGTCGGTGTACGACACTGTGATTAACCCAATCGCGGAGGTCTAAACCTCTTAACAGGATTTGGGGCATCTCAGCATGTATCACCAAATACTAGTAAAGAAGTAATACCACTATAAGTAATAATATCAAACATTGTAAACAATAATCTTATACCACCATATGATACATGTTGCTTTGTCCATTCACAAGAACATATGTAATTGGTAGTTTATACCTTACCTAGTCACGTTCCACCATAAGAGCAATAATATGTAACATGTAGGTCGAACGTGTCCCTAAATGCTTTCCTCAACGGGAACATAATATGGTTGCCATAACCATGTCCACCACATCACATATATAATAATATGGCTACTATAGCCAAATTCTCTTATATGACATAATTAATAGGTCATATACGTACGATAATCTATTATCCACAATATGTCTCCCATAACTATATGTCCTCCTATAGGACACTTTGTGACAAGCCATTATAGTCAAATATATATATATATATATATGTAACATTTTAGCAATTAGAGTTTCCTATCCAATTAATAAAACTATAGTGCTTGATCAAAGTGAAACTATATATAAATCTCAAAACCATATGATATATAACATAATAATACATTTTAACAGTACCAGATATACAAACAACCATTTATAGATATAAACATCTCATCAAATATTAATGTATATTTTATAATGTTTGAATCACATATTTTGTAGACACCATAATTTGTGACTAATTTAGAATATTATTATCTATCTTTGCATACATGCATTCATAATTCACAATAGGATTTTTAGGCATTTTTGGGGAATTTTTAGGGCCCATGCTGCACACCTTTCTTTATGTGTGTTTAGTGAGATTTTTACTTATAAATAAGATCCTTGGGGTCTCATTTCGGGATTATTATAAATTTAGCAATTCTAGAGAGATAAAGTCATTTTGAGAGCATTTTTTGATATATTTGAGAGAAGAGTAGTTTGAAGAGAGAGTAAGTTTTAGAGCGAGAAAGGAGTGGAAGTTTGAAGAAAAAGGAAGCTTAAAGAAGGCAAGACTTTTACTTTTATTTTTAGCACCTTAGGTACGAATTTACCATTTGTATTGAATTTCAATTTTGCAAACAGTTACGAGTTAAATACAAGTTTTAATCAAAAAAATTAGATAATTTGCAAAAAGTTTACCGCTTTCAAAACAAGTCCTTTCTAAGTTTTACAAGAAAACTAAAACACTATTTTGACACGTTTTGAAAACAAAACCCCCACAAAAATAATTTTCAAAACATGTGAAATTATGAGACTCTGATTTCATTCGACAAATGAATACGTAGGCGCTTATGAGCTTCAGTCTGATTTCATAAATCCTGTTTTAAATTGAATTTATCTGAAAGGAATATTTTGAAAATATTCAAAGTATTTGTAAGATATCTAAATAGGAATTAAATACATGATCCATTAAGAGACCGAAATGGCAAATTGGGTGTCTAACACCTTTCCAATTCATAATGTAGTTCCCGAACCCTAGCAAAGAAGTTATTAAGTTATCTTTGGTTTCAATGTGTAAAAGACATTCCATTTTTGGATTATGTTTTATACAATCTTTTGTATGTTTTCTTGCAAAACAAATTGGCGACTCTAAAAATGCATTTTTTCAAAGAGATTTCAAAACGAGAATCGCAGGGTTGAAAGATCGGATTCTCATAATATTAAACCCACAACTAACAACATTCATACACATATATCTGTAATATTATGAAAATATGGGTTTAAGCCATCATACACAAACTATGTATTTTGGAAACCATTTTCATCCAAAATTAAACCCACATTACACCCATTTATAATATAGTATAATTATTATTACGAAACCATCTTTAATTAAGTAGGTTTTAGGTCCAGCTATGTGAAATCATCTCCTAGAAGTAGGGTTTTTGGGTTGATCATCAAATTAAGGTTATGTAAAGTATTTATACATTAAAAGAATCCATCAAATACAACTCCAAACCCATGCATGCAAGCCAATGTAAAACTATACCAAAATCCCCAATTTGTAGTCAAGAAACCGAAATGTTACACATAATAGTAATGAAACAAGTTTGGGTACTATTGTTCCCACACTTATAGAAGCTTCAATCTCAAGTTTGGAATGAATTGGGGAAGTGTTGAAAGCTGGACCAAATCAATTTCCATGACTCCCTAAATTCCATGTGAAGAAAAGGTTGAAGATAATAAATAAATTATGGATAGATTAATATCGTAAATGCGGAAAAGTTGGTAGTCTACCAAACTATGATCCTACGTTATAATACAAATATATTTTGACAATTGGCTAACTTCGTACATATTTCTGACCTGCGAGAAGCATGAATTGAGTCTGGTTAAACCACAAAAGTTGTAAGTAATTGAAATACATTTACAATGGTTCGATGCCTTCCCCAAGTTGGCTAAAAATTACTTCGCCAAAAACTCAATTATCATCGTAAACTACCAAATTCAACCACGGATTTCCAACATGCATTTCAACCATACACGCATATGTAATATTATTAATATGGCACGTAAAAAGTGTTCAATCTATGTAAACATGCTTGAATCCAAAAAATGGCTACTCAAAGCAAGATTTAGGATAAAATGTGATTAAGAAGTGATTAACACCTCGAATTTCAAATGGGCCATCCGACATGTCTTACAACCATGCACGCAGGCATAATTATACTATTGAGACGTGTTAGAGATTTTCAAACCATAAAATTCAGCGCATAACAAAATCTCACTATCCAAAGCAAGCTTATGCCCTTAAACAAGCTAATATGATAGGATTTAGATATGGGGTATCACAAGTCAGGCCCTAAGCCTCGGCTTGCTCCATTTTGCCTTCGGATTCGAGCCTGGGTCAAACTTATATATCATGGTCAATTTATATATATAATAATTCAACTTCAAAAATCAAGGATAATTAATTAAAAGAATGGGAATAAAAGATAATTAAGCGCAATGGTCAATAATGCCAAATTAAAGATAATTCAAAATTATAACATTCCTTATCTTATTTTTTTCTTTAAATAAACTAATTTTGTTTTCTTCAGAAATACAGGATTTTATAATGTATCCCCTCAAATAATTTTATTGCCGAAATTTCTATCAAAGTATTTAAAAGTTAAATGAAATCAAAAAACTACCAATTATAGCAACAAAATGTTACGTCACATAATAATATAATAAATGATAAAATTTAAATTCAAGATTCAATTTATAAATATTAAGAGCAACTTAAAATATGTAATAATTTTTATTCCCCAAATAATGATTTAAGGTAAAATTGTTTGAGATATGAAAAGTTCGGTATATCACACTTTGCCCTCCTCAAATGCTGATTCAGAATTTCATGGAGGGGTGGACTAAATTTAATAAAAAATATGATAACTAAATATATATATATATATATATATATATATAATACAATTGTAAGAAACTTTTACATAAAAGTGAAACTAAAGGCCGAGGCCGGGCTAACTTAAAATTTATGAGGTAATTAAATGTAAAAAAGAATTATGGTCTTTGAAGTGGTAACTTTTTTACTACTTGTCCAAAGAATAAGGGTTATATTACAAATAGTTGGGCTGTAAAGTGAGGATGGGCTGGACTAACCTAAAAATTAAAAGTAAAAATAATTTCATGGGCTGGGCTGAAACCCTGCTCCCGCCCCCCCCTCCCTCTCTATCCATTTGACCATCCTTTAACAATTTTTTCCATTGAAATTTCTATTCAAATCAAATGTAAAATTTTCTTTCTTTAAGCAATTGACAGGGATCATAAATATTGAAGAAACACAATTCTCTCGTTCTTAGTGCTTTTAATCGTTGTACGAGAGTGAACTCGTGTGCATCACAGCAAGGACATTAAGATAACGAATTGTGATGTTCATGCTACCTCATTGTTGGTTCTTTCAACTATTGTACAAGTAAACTCGAGTGCCTCATAGGGACACTTCACTAAGACAATGGGATGTATTGTCCCTGCTTGCTCATTTCTTGTAAATGCATTATTATCATTTTTATTTTCAAATATTATTACAAATAATTCAACAATGCCAACCCATAAATTGAGAACTAAATCCAAATTTAGTAATATGAAGTAAGAGAGAATACCTAATTGAGTAGTTATTCAATTTGGGAATGACAAAAATTTACCAAGGTTTTATGATAGATATTGTTTTTGGAGAATTTTTAATGATGTTCTAGTTAAATAGGAGAATTTTTAACTTTATATATATATATATATTACATGTGTTTTTTCAAGAAAAAACATAATTTTAGTTTGTTAAATTTGCATTACATGATACACAAATTATATTACATTTTGTTCCATGCACGATAATCAACTGTTTCCTTAGATAATATGGTTCTCTTACTACCTTTTTTTTTTAACATTTTAATATGACCAATCAATATTCTTATTATTTTATTTGTTTTAATTTTCTATTCTATTTTTATTGTTATTGCGTTTTTGATATTATTATTATTGTTATTGCGTTTTTGATATTATTATTATTATTATTATTATTATTATTATTATTATTATTATTATTATTATTATTATTATCATCAAAATCCATTTTCTGGGCCGGGATTGAAAAGTGGAAGTTATAAAAAAGAGATCTTTCTCTTCGCAACTCAGATTAAAAGGAGTGTAGCTTGTCAAGCTCACCTATAAGAAAAAAGATCTTTATATTATTATTATAGAGGAAAGCCGATATTAAGGTTAGTAAATACAAATGTGTAAAGATTATAGTAAAATGTGATATAAAATTGTATACCTTACTATGATTTTTAGATTTCTTAATTATATTGAATATTGGAGTTTTTAAATCAGCGATAATATTGGTAATACCAATCTTTAGCTCCATATTTAATTACATACCAAATTGAAAGTTCTAATTAATTCATTTATCATTCAAGGTGTCACATGATTGTTTTTATGCACGCGAAATCTAGCAAGTAAAAAGTATGAAATCTTTTTGTATAAATAATTCAACGCAAGGAATGAGCATTTCATTTCTTGCTTTCTTTCTTTTTTCTTTATTGTATCGTTTGCATTCTTTATCAAGTATTCACACGAATCAAATTAGACATTTGAAGTAGATTTTTATTTTATATACTATAAATAAATTTGTAAAATGTAAATCGCATGCTTTATGCATTGCATGGGTTAAAATCTAGTTGTTTTGTATAATGCTAATATTATACTCTCTCCGTCCCAAATTGCTAGTCCCTCTTTCCTTTTTTGGATGTCCCAAAATAAATGTCAACTTTCCATAAAAGATAAATATATACATATTTTACCCTTTTGTACGTTCACTGTTCAAGTATAAGTTTTGAATAAAAAAAAGGGTAAAAAGGAAAAATCAATGTAAATTAAACAAAAAGTGCAATGATAATGTTGGATCCTTAATAAGTTGGATTTATCAAAAGGGACCAGCAATTTGGGACGAATGGAATATATATATATATATATATTATTTTAATAATAGCAATAATTAATTTAGAAATAATAACACTAATACCTAAACAAATTTTGCTTCTCTGGTTAAAAATAAAAAGAGGTTAGGATATATATATAGCTCACAAAATATTTAATAACACTTCAGTTGACATTCAATTATGAACCATTGAATAAGGTGCATGTTAGTCAATTCTTAGGTATTGAATATATATATATTTATACTCAACCCTCAAAATACAAAAAATACACACATTACTCAATTATAAATAGTCAAATAAAAGTAAAAATATTATCAAATATTTTGTAAAGTGTCACCGCCCATAAAAAATTAAAAAAGTATTTACAACTATATTTATTTATTTTTAACAAACATATTTACAAGTTCAATAGAAAATAGGAAAAAAACAAAAAAGGTGAGGAGAGAAACCTACTTGTTTGTCAAGAAGCTCATGGACCGTCCAAACTCTCTCTTGCACACACTTCCTCCTCCACTAAATATTCAGGTTTGCTATCTATTGTCCATCTCTCTCTCTCTTTCTCTCTCATAAATTTACATTTTTCTATATTTTTGCATTAATTTCCTACTTTTGTTCCTCTTTCCTTTCCCCTATTTTTCTCTTTCCTTCTTTCCATTTTGATTCAGGCAGATTTTTCTTTTTTTCTTTACCTACTCATGGATTAATCTGTCTTAATAATTACATCTCTGAAATTTGTTGATATTTTTTTTTCTTTTAATTTTTTTGAAGGAACTGGGTTTCCTTCTAGGGTTTGTGCTGGATTAGCTTCTCCAGATTTTGATTTTTCTCTTTGGAGGGTTTTTAGGGTTCTATCTGCCTGGCTTTATTTCAAGGGATCATTTTCTATCTATACATACAAATCGAAATACAAAACGTGTATATATATGGGTGATGTCATCGGTGGTGGGTTTATTATTGATCTTCATATTCTTCCCCAAAATTGATTTCATCTAGATCCTGAAGACCAAAAAAATAAAATAAAATTTGGTGTTTGGATCTCTCTATTGATTTTGTCTATTTGGGTTTTTGCTGAATTGACAAAAAGGAAGGGAAAAAAAAGAAGAAAGGAAGGTGAAAGGAAAAAGAAATTTGGGGGGTTTACCTACTCATTTGGGTTTGTTCTAATTGAGATTTAAGGTAGAAATTTCCTCTATCGTACAAGAAAAAGAAAAAAAAAATTGTGGGATTGGGTTTTCGATTTTTAAGGATAGATAGATTAGTGGGTGGGGCAAAAATGAAGGATAAGAAAGTTCCGGTGGTGGTGGGAAGTGACGTTGACTTGGTTTTGGAGAACGAAGCTAATAGTAATAATCATGAAGAAGAATCTAGATGTGCTGATGACGCTGAAATGGAAACACGAATGGACGAAAACGGAATTATCGATTGTTCTAAGAACAACGATGATGTTGTAGTTTATAAGTTGGAAAAAGGGGAGGGAAGCAATGGGAATGTTGTGTTCTCAAGGGAAGCGCCACTTGTGGGTAAAGACCAGGGAATTTCCGATGGAGGCAGTGGCGGTTGTAGTTGTGGTGGTGCTAAGAAACTCAAGTCAAGATTATTAGCCGGTACAGATTTGGAGCCTGGGAAAAGCGAGAAAATTGGACAAGAGAAGAAACTAAGCAGACAGGATAGGATCGAGTTGGGGAGATTGTTTCAGGGTGCGGTGAGTTCGCACGATTGGGAACTTGCGGAGTCGTTAATATCGTTGGCGGATCCGCAGACTCTTAATGATGCGTTGTGCATTTCGTTGGATTCAATTTGGTTCTTGAGCACCCAGCAGGAGCTTTACGGAATAACAGGATTGATTAAGAAGATCATTGCTAATGGTGCTTATGATTTCACGCGAGCTGCTTTAAGGACATCTTTCCTTGCCTCGTGTGTGTCTGCCTGCCAGAGCCGCACAATGAGCCTAGCTGATACTGTTGCCGTGATGGCACAACGGTATATCTTTTTTCTTCCCTTTGAGCATATTTGTATATTATGTATCCTCTTACATTCTGTTTTAGATAAAAAAAATGGCTGGTGTTCATGATAAGAAGCAGAGTTTTAACAATCTCTAGGCTTTCCTAGGGTGTCGAGGGAACCCTGGGGATTAATGGGGGATTAGAGTTGGGGGATTAATCGGGCAAACTATTTTTATATTTGTTAATTATTTGAAATATCGTAATAACGTAATACATATAAAATCTAACTTTACTTCTGAAATGACATTGAGAGCTTATTCAACAAATATGACCATAATTCAAACGTAAAAAAGAATAGTTTTAAAACAAAAAAGAGTGAATTCCTGCTGAATAGCCATCCCGTAAGACTACGCAGCCGCCTAGCTAGGTTAAATGGCTGACCACTGACCAGTGCCTTTGGCCCTTTGCGGAGATTTTTAGAACTTTGATAAGAAGGAATGGTCCTCATGATATTTTGATATTCCACGGGCAATTATCCGTGCATCTCTTTTCCTTTTTTGGTTTGGATGTTTTCTTGTGTTTAATTTCCTTAACGGTGGCCTTTCATTGCACTAAGAAAAAAAAATCTTCCCCTATACAATTAACCATCTACTCTTGACAAATCTAAATCAGTTATCTCTTAACCATGCTTTTTAAAACTAGCTTCTTATCGTAACCGTTTGATTAAAATAAAAAAAGGAACTTGTTAAATAGTTCCAGCTGTATCCTGTACTAAAAGTTGTCAATAAGGGCCCGTCTAGTTGTCTCTCAACTTGTGGTTTAGATGGTTTACAGTTAGGTAATTTACAATTTTTACATTTATTGGAGTTTGGTTGAGAAAATTGAACAATTGTAAATATGATAGTTCAAATTGATTAATGAAAACTCAAATTAAGTCAACACATGAAATTGCCTAATTCTATAACTAAGGAATTCATTGTAACTCTATTATTTGAGGAGATCTATTGGTTGCACTTGATGTTGATGCCTCTAGAAAATTTTAAATACCATAGAGGAATTTTTCAGATGTTTTTATTCTAACATTCGGAAGTTCTCATTCAAGATTTTCCAACACTCCATGAATGAGAATTGAATTATTTCTAAACGCGCAAATTAATAATATATTAATTGAAAGTGAACCAATTTGAAAATTTGGTAATATATGCAACTAAACGGCCCCAAGTCGATCTTGCATGTAGTATCAGACACCTGTATTAAGTTAGTTTAATGTGTCAACGCATCTACCATTTCTCTCTTAGCAGGCTGCTTGAGCTTCTTCAAGTATAGAATGGCAATGAGGTTTTGTATCTGATGCTTTGTTTCGAAGCTTTTCGAAGTATGCATGTTGCCTAGATAATTGTATTGTAAGAAATTTGTGCCTTTTTTGTGGATGGACATTGGGTGACGTTTGTTTTCTTTTCTTTTCTTTTCTGAATCTGAAGGCTTAATCCGAAGACTGAAACATGAATTCAAAATTTTGAATCAGTACAATCAGAATAGACATTAAATAGTTTGTTGACTATTTTACCCTTGTTTTTATGCATTTGACGTTTGATCCTTTGACTTGGGGGTTATTTTGGAATTTCAATGTCCATGAAGAGGTTTTATTGCCCATTGAGCTATCAGTACCTCTTAACCGATTCAGGGATTTTTAACTTTTAAGCTCTGATTTTTTGCCCAAACAAACAACATTGATTACCTCTAAACACTGAATCCATTTCTCGCTTAGCAGGCTTCATGAGCGTCTTCAAGAATGCAATGGCGATGAGGTTCTGAAGGCCGAAGCTGGCGCCAAGGTGCAAAAGTTCACCGAATGGGCTCTAAAATGTATAGGATTCCATTCACGTTGCCAGGGGAACAAGGATAGAGTTAATCAGAACTCCGCTGTTCAGATCCAACTTCAGTTATCCGCATTTAAGACATTTCTAGATCTTGCTGGCAACCATCTTACGGGCAAGGACTTCACTGAGGCTTTTGACGCTGCATGTTTCCCTCTTACTCTTTTCTCTAGTTCATTTGACCCTGGTTGGGCGTCCGGTATATCGGCTACTGCAATCCAAGGTTTGCTTGGAATGTTAGTAGAGGGAGGTGCTGATAACGTCAACCAATGTTTTCTTGAAGCCTCTCGCTTTGGGAGCACGGAGCTTGTTCGCATCCTTTTGCAGGTAATAACAATATTTTTTATGTTTATTTATCCAGGAAAATTAAAATTCCAAGTAGTTTTTTCATCCAATTTTAATGGCACACTGGTCTATTACAAGCTAAGAAGCACAGATTATAATTCAGGATTCGGATAACATCAATACAACATTTTTAGAAAAAGTAGGATATGGAATTATGGATCCATTTAAGGATATACCTATTATATATATTTTTGTACATGTCCATAGTGAAATATAAAAATATCATTTTATTAATCAAATTACTAATTTCCAAAATATTTGTCAAATATAGATCTACTCCTCTAGTATAATGTTTCGTAGACTCACTATTGTGTTGATATAATCTTAATTTGATTCATGCTAAAAGTCGTAAATCCATGTGCGATCTTTATTGTCTACATGATGCGAAGTCTTCAAGAGTATCAGTTGAGTATCTCGAATTATGATTTTATTCATTAGATTATATGTATTCGGTATCCGCTATGTATCCAAGAGTATCCCAAAATTATTGGCAGTTTAGTAATTTATTCATTAGTAATGGATATGGAAATGTAAATGTAAAAAATAAGCATCCAATACTTATCAGAGAGTATAGGTATCGGATACATATACGCTGTCTTGTGTGACGTATCTGTGGTTCTTGCGTTAACTTTGCTTTTGTAAAGATTAGATGCTTTCTTCCGTTACAACTCTGTCATCAATCCCGAGAAATTTTTTCTTTTTGGGAAGAGGACCCTATAGATAATTATGTGTTATATAGCTGCTGACCAATGACTTGATGATATTATTTCGGGCAATGAAAGAAAAGAAAGGGGTTCTAGCTAAATACTTAGTAGTTTAGCGCTTAAAAAAGTGTATAAATATCAAAAAGGGTGCATTTTACTATACCTTAAAAGAAAATTTACGTACATGGATTTAGCGAGAGAGATTACGAAGGGTATACGGGTGGATCATGGAATTGGAATTGCCCTAGAGATTTTTGAACCAATAACTTTGTAAATGAAAGATTTGAAATTTTATGCATTTGAAAAGTTTTTGGTTGCACATCCATAGCGATATAGTAGATTTGATTTTAAATTAATAATTTTTATGGTAGAATATGCACATATTTATTAAAACTGGTGCATTCATTTTCAGAAACTCCATTGATCAAGACTTGGAAAGAACACCCCCTCCCCTTAATTTTTGAAAGTACAAATATTGATCCTTGAACTGAACACACCCGAACAAAATATTTGAATTTAATGGTCCTAAATCCAAATTTCACCCACAAATACTTGAACCAAATACACCTCAAGGGACTGTTTGATAAAAGCTGGGAAATGAGTGAAAAACATACCTTCTGTATTAAACAAGATTATTTTGTGGCAATATTGTAGGTAATAACATAAACAGGTCACCGTTTCGCATTGGTTTAACAAATCAATTCTTTGCATAAAACGGATCCACATTCGAATTGGTTTCTGGTTTATGGAATTCACTGCTCGTGTTTATTCATTAAAACTTTTGGGATGTGTATTTCTTGTTAGATTGCTCAAAGAAATAGCTTGGATGTGGATGTTGACCTCGCGTTGGGATTCGCTTCACACTACGGAAAAATCGGGACAATGGAATGTCTAGTGGAAGAGGGGAACGCCATGGCTTTCTTGGGGCCGTTAATGAGAGCCGCTGAACGGGGTTGCATGCAAGTGGTCCAATGGTTTGTAAAAAGGGGCTGCAGAGATATGGAACTTTGTCTAGCCCTAACCGCTGCCACTTCGAGTAGCCAAGTCGAAATTGCAGCCTATCTACTCCCCCATGTACCTCAGCACGTCCTAGCGGCTCTCAGCATTGAGATCCTCAAGGCTGCCGGGGAACGGAGCGGCGGGTCCCTCGATGGGGTGGCTTTTCTCCTCCGTTCCAACTTCCTAGGGGACCCCACCGCCACCTATGCAGTGGCAGACAGCATATCGAGGTCTGATGATGAAGCGGTTGCCCCAGAGCTCAGGGTTTTTCTTAGGGAGCACTGGTCTGAGGCGGCCTTTTCGGATGGGTTGAGGCAAGGAGAAGAGCACTACTTGAATATGATAAGAATCTTTAAGTGGGGCGAATCTCCTATCTCCTTAAGGGATCTTCCCGGTCCACTTAGGGTTTCGATAGCCTACTTGCCGCTGTATAGGGAGTGTGTGGAGGCGGGTGGGTGTTTATTATCGCAGAGGCTTAGAGGGCAGCTCATCGATGCTTCGAAAAGGCTAGGAGGAGGAGGTGAGATGTTAGAAGAGGTAAATCGGGGAAGAGAGCTCTTGTCCGTGTTGGAGCATCATCTTCCACCATTTTTGCTCTATCCGCCAAATGCTATGCCTTAGCAAAAGCTAATGGCAATATCTAATCGGAAATTTTGAACTTGTACTCTCTCTCTCTCTCTCTGTCTATCTCATGTGGTGGAGGATAATAATGACGTAATAGGCTGCTCTGCTTTTAAAAGCGAAAAAAAGGGTACCGAGGCTTTTGTGGATTACTTATCACCCTCTTCAACGAGAGGGGTGGCTGTTATTTGTGTTTATCAGCGCGTGGCTTTTGACTATGTATGTACGAATGTATCCTGTGTTCTTGGTGATGTGCTAAGTTGAAATCAAAATCTACTATGTAAGACGCAGCGAAACCCACTTTCAGGCTGCTGCTGGGAATATGATGGGTATGTATGTATATGTATATGTATGTGTATTATTGGCGACTTTCTCTTGAGGTTCTCCTTCTCTGGCGCTACTGCTCTTTGATTACTTACCCTCTTTCTCGCTCTCTCTGTATGTGCGCATGTTTTTTAGGTCATGCAACTGTTAGTTTGTTGGATCCTTAAGTTTGATTGATGGTTCTTTTGGGGCTTTAGGGTTGGGATATTATAACTTTGTGGAATTGCTATTGTCAAAGGTATGCACAACTTTAAAAACTTATGGCACAATTTTTTAAAGCAGTATAATGTTTTGGGAAAGCCATAGCTACTTTGGCAATATGCGCAACCATTTAGGCATGCAGTAACAAATATCTGATTCGAAAAATGGCATGCCAACTGAGCATGCGCGGTTGTGATGTGGTTGGACTTTACTACATTACAATCTCACTAATATATGATTGGTGCATCAGCTCGTTACTCTCTGCGGTTATTTGTTTGGATCTACTGGTACAACTATTATATAAAACAAGGCAATACTTAAAACTAGATTTTTGTGTGCATGCAATGTATGTAGTATTTGAACACAAGTAATTTGAAGGAAAAAAAAGGTTGAAAAAAATGATAAGTAGAATAGAGGTTTGCGAGAGTTTGAATTCTATCATGCTTGTTACACGGTTACAATGTATTGATAGAAATATGGGTACAATAAGGCTATACTTAAATTGTTAAATAGAATTCTAATTTTTAGGGCTCATTTGGTTCGAGTTTTGAGAATGGAATGTGCATTTTAGATTCTTAGAAAGCTTTTTCTCTTGACATCTAGGATACCTTGCCCATAATTGGTTCATACATGAATATTTTTTTCCTAGAATGACTTTTTTATATTTGGTTCAAATGAGAATAAGAGTGAAATGCGTTTTGATTACTAAAATGTTCTTCATTTTATAAAATTAGAAGACAAGTCTTAATAATTTAACAAAGATAAACATTTGCTTTTCTTGTTAAAAACTGTGAAAAGTCATTATATGTATTTAATAATAAAAGGAAAAAAATAAAGAAATATTTTTTTCTTTCTAAAAAAAATATAAATGAAAAAAGAATTGTCTTGGTAAATCGAAGAGATATTTTGGTTTTAAGAGGTAATTTTAGAAAAAAAATCTAAAAGAGAATATCTAAAGTAATCCTTTATTCCCATCTATTTAAGAGGGAAACCTTTGAAAGAATATTTCATTCCTAACCAAAAATTTGAATCAAATACGGAAATCCTTCTAAAATGGAATGTAGCATTCCAGAACTGATTTCAAAACTCAAGTAAAAATTATTCTACGGTGCCAACTACCAATTGGTACAATATCCAAAATTGTTCTACTTATTATAACTTATTGGCGAGTAAATTTAACCATGTATTAATTGGTTCTAGGATAATTTAACCAATATCAATTAATTAGACTAAATAAATACACCGAATTTTATTATTCAATCAATACAACAAATTCAAAAGAAATACAACAAATAAAAAAAAAAACAAATTAATACTCTAAAATCTTTAAAAGCAACCCCTTACCTCAAAAATAGAATAATAAAAATATTCCAAAGTCATTGACATCCTCTAAAACTTATGGCTAGCTCTCTGGTATTCTCAACCAATTTTTCAAGCTCCCTGTCTGTGCCAAATGATTACAGCCAAATTAGCAAATGGGGCCACAACTCTCTAATTAAAGGACACGGTGCTTCTCCAAGGGTCCCCCCTTGTTTTTTTGGTTAAAATTCAAACATGCCACCTCATTCAACTTGGACTCTTGTCCAACATCTATTAACCAACCTTTATTTGTAAGCTTCCTACATCTAAACAATTAAACCACACCCTTCCACGTAAGTCCATGTATATACATATATAAAATAAGAGTCCATTTCTGATACAGTTCGATCCGTTCGGATCAAACCTTTTTTATGATATTTTTCCGTCATATAACTATTAGGAAGTGTTTTTTACGAAGTAAAATCATTATAAAAATGACCCATTCGCGCCTAAATTTTTTCGTATAAAATAATACACACACATATATATAATTAATATAAATTTTTTAATAAAAAAAATACAGGTTATCACAAAAATCATATGTTAGTAGAGTGTTTTAAAAAGTCTGTAATATTATGTATAATATTGCACACGCGACGTGTGCTTCAGATTTATTATAGATAATGAATTTCGTCAAATTTGATCCATCCAGATGCATAAGATTATCTGTGACTACAAATTCATTTTTATTTCTTTTTAAAATTTAGTTAAAGGATTAGAACATATGACTTGATACAGGAAAAGAGTATCACTTTATCATTTGACCAAAATTATATGTTATTAGATTATTTTAAAAACTTATGTAACATTAAATATAATATTACACACGAATCACATGCGAAGATTTTAGTAGAGATAATGCATTTCATCAAATTTGGTCCATCCATATGCATAGGATTGTTTGTGGCTACAAATGCATTTCGTTTCCTTTGAAATTTACTGAATTATTAATTGTTTTATTCCCCACCACACTACCACTAGTATGCAAAACAATGGGTCATGATTATTATTATTAAACCCGAATTTGAAGTGGGAATTTAAACATCAAAGAGAAGAACAAATTAAACTGGTCAACCATGGGACAAGGGGATTTCTAGAAAGAACAGCATATATCATGAGAAAGTGTAGTTTGTCTCCTCCTAGTTAATTAATTTAGGGTTATCTACAGCCAAAAGAATCACTTACCATGAATTACGAGATTTGGATTCTTTGTATTTTTATTTCTTTTAAGAATCTATTTGGTGACAATATAAAAAGAAAAAAAAAATACATATGATTTTGTAAGAGTTAAAATATAAGTTGAGGTGTATGACGAGATTTGGATACTTTATATTTTTATTTGTTTTAAGAATCCGTTTGGTGACAACATGAAAAAAAAAATACATATGATTTTGTAAGAGTTAAGAAATAAGTTGAGGCATATGATGAGATACTTTTTATCGCATGCTTATTTTTATGAATATATGTCATTCATCATTTATTATTTTTCATAGAAAATTTTTACTCCTCAACACCCTAAGAAAAAAATTCATGAAAAAAGTCAAAAGGTATGAAAACATTTTATCAGATATCTCAACTTATTTTTTAACTTATCACAAAAAACAACTGCTTTTGTTATCATTTTTCATATTGTTATAAAACATATCCAAATACTTATTACTTATAAAATGAAAAAGAAAAATACTTAATTTTGTTTGCAAAATAAGTTAAGGCATATGATAGAGATATTTTCCATTTCATGCTTACTTTTATGAGTATGTCTTTCATCTTTTATTACTTTTGATAGAAAATTTTTACTCGTCAACCCCTAAAGAAAAAAATTTCATGCAAAAAGTCAAAAAGCATGAAAACATTTCACCACATATTTTAACTTATTTTTTAACTTATCACACAAATAACTGTTTTTGTTATATTTTTTATTTTATTATTAAATAGATACTAAAAGTTATTACTCATAAAAGGAATGTGTTAGTGTCCTAGTAATAACGACTTCTATTAAAATAAATAATTCATTGAATCGATCGGTACATGATCCATAAATTTACTTTATTGGTGTATAGGATCTAAAATTGTTTAGGATACATTTCATAAATATATTTTTTAGGATGCGATCTTTATGGATATTCTTTTTTGGTATCTACCTATGTTGAGCCTCAAATCTAAAGATATTGTGTGTTAGATAGTATACATCAATTTTCTTAAAAAATGGCTCAGTTAAGGTTAGTTCAGTTCAAATCGATTCCGTTTTTCAATTTTGGCAGTTTTCTGCACACCCCTATTAAAAACTACCCGTTTCACTCATCTCACCACATCGAATCTACATCCTAAGCCTTACATGACTGTATCATATTAAGAGTTATTAGCGAGTAAACTTAATGATTTACCAATTAGTTCTACCATAATTTGGCCAATACCAATTAATGATACTAAAAAAATACACTAAATTCAATGGACAAATTCAAGAAAAATATGACTACGAAAACAAATTATCACTCTAGAAATTTTAAAAATATATTAAATACAACTCATTATCTAAAACATACAACCATTAAAATATTCCAAAGTCATCCACATCATCCTCTAAAACTTACGGCTGTCTTTCTGGTCCCTTCAACCAATTTTTCAAGCTCCCTGTTTGTACCAAATGATTACCACAATAATAAGAAGCCAAATTTGCAAGTTGGTCCACAACTGTCTAATTAAAGGACACGGTGCTACTCCAAGGGTGACTCCCCCCTCTTCTTTTTTTGGGTTAAAAT
The DNA here is from genome assembly GCA_021464415.1 of Lonicera japonica. NCBI lineage: Eukaryota > Viridiplantae > Streptophyta > Magnoliopsida > Dipsacales > Caprifoliaceae > Lonicera > Lonicera japonica. The sequence continues at coordinate 20,443,433 of CM038468.1, forward strand.
TCAAACATGCCACCTCATTCAACTTGGACACTTGTCCGACATCTATTAACCAACCTTAATTTGTAAGCATACTACATCTAAACAATTAAACCACACTTCCACGTAAGTCTATATATATACATATATATATATAGAGAGAGAGAGATAAAATTTCAAGTGTAGACTAATTTATACGGACTGAACTTTTTGCGATAATTTTTTGCAACTAAAAACTTGTCCTCAATGTTTTGTCGATGAAAAACCATCGCTAAAATGTCCAGTTTGTATCAGAAATACACTATATATAATTAATATTATTTTTTTAACAATGAAATACGGAATGTCACAAAAATCATATATTAATAGTGTGTTAAAAAGTCTACATAATATTATGTATAATAATGCACACAAAACATGGGCACCAAATTTTATTATAGATAATGCATTTCGTCGAATTTGATCCATCTAGATGCATAAGATTGTGTGTGACTACAAACGCATTTCATTTTTTTTTAAAACTTAGTTAAGGGATTAGATCGAACACATGACCTCCTACATAAAAAAAGTACCACTTTACTACTTGACCAATGGTATGTTATCAGAGTGTTTTAAAACGTCTATACTAAAAACATTTTAGTATACATAATGCATTTTGTCAAATTTGGTCCAACCAGATGTATAAGATTGTGTGTGGCTAGAAATGCGTTTCGTTTCCTTTAAAATTTAATAAATTATTAATTATTTTATTCTCCACTACACTACCACTAGTAAGCAAAACAATAGGTCATAATTATATTAAACCCTAATTCGAAGTGGGATTTTCGTGTGCAGCTAAAATCTAATCAAACCCGTTTGTAAAGGAATCAGTCCAGATTGTTTGGTAATAAGAAAACTTGGATGAAGGTGATGAACAGTAAAAATAGCAAAAACAAAGGAGACCAGATTTGTTTTAGCGTAGGTTCCTCCGGTGACTCTAATTCCCAATTCGGTAGTACATCTTCTCTTATTTGTGTTTATTTCACTAGCTCAAAGGCTTAAAGAAAATGGATACAACTATTAGTGTTTCAGGCTTGAGGAGGAAGAAAAGAATATTTGTAGGAGTGAGTGTGAGGATGAAAGGAATTAAATTAAAATAAATTGTCCCTAGCCATAGGTTTCCTTTCCTATTTATATGTATAAGATAGAGTTGCATTAGAGTTCGAGATGAATGAAAATTAATATAAACGGTAAACTTGAGAACTACTCCAACTATTTTTAACCCTTTTCATATTTGTAGAATTAGTTATTTCCCTTCAATTATCTTCCCTATCGGCCGAACAGAGTTGGTCGGATATTAATTAGTTAGTTAACCTTCGTCTGCAAAGAGCAACAATTGACAGATTTTCAAACTAAAACGCAAATGTGCTTTGGTCAGCCTGATAATTGTTCATTGGCAATGAAATTGGGCCTCTAGACCTTAATTTGTGGACCGACCAGAAGAATGAGTTCCCAAGGTCCAGATCCAATTTTTACCTCAAAAACAAAATAAAACTGGTCAACCATGGGACAAGGGGATTTCTAGAAAGAATAGCATATATAATGAGAGAGAGAGTATAGTTTGTCTCCTACTAGTTAACAAATTTAGGATTTCCACAGCCAAAGATTCACTTTCCACGAGTTACGAGATTGGCTTTTTTTTTTTTTTTTTTTTTTTTTTTTTTTTTTTTAAGTAAAACTTATAAAAGAAAAGATGTCATAGTAATAATTACTTTTATTTTAGCGAATAATGCATTGAATTAGTAAACAAACTATATATTTACTTTATTGGTGTTTAGGATCTGAAATTTTTTAGGATGTAATTTATAAATATATTTTTAAGGATGCAATCTTTATTGATATTTTTTTTTCAATATTTATTTTTGACAAGACTCAGATCCAAAGATATTATATGTTAGATATTAATTTTATGGGCGGTAGGCACCAATTTTCTTGATAGCATACATCAATTTTGTGGGAGATAATATTATGTTATGCGAGAGATATCAAAAATAAGTATTTATTGAGACCGTATTTTAAAAAGAAGAAGAAGAAGTTGTAATTAAGCATTTTAAAAAGTTTCAATTCAGGAGGCAATACCTAATTTTTCCATTTACCTTTTTTTAAGGACAGTTTCGTTTACTTTAAGGACACTTACGTATACTTAAATACAAAGAGATCATCCTATTTGCAACATTTATATTGAAGCTAAAACTATCCAATGGGCTATGGCTTAAAGTTAGTGAAAATACTATAGATAACTTACATCATACCCTAAAGAAAAAGAATAACTTTTTGTTAGAATAAATAGGTGTTTTGATCACATCTACTCTTAGATATTATATCAATATAATATGGGAGAATAATCTTAGAATCCTAAAAATGTATAAGGGATAAGATATTGAACGGTTAAGAAGAAAAGATGTTTTTTTCTAAAAAAAAATTTAAATAAATAAACAAACAATACATTTGACCTGGGTTACGACTTAGCATGTCTATATTACGTCCCCAGTGCATCTTGATCCCTAGAGTAATTTTTTAATTGAAAACAATTCTAATTATGTAAAAAAGGAAACTCCGAGTTTTTAATTAATATTCATTCCCCAGTGCATCTTGATCCCTAGAGAAATTTTTAAATTGAAAACAATTCTAATTATGTGAAAAAGGAAACTCCGAGTTTTTAATTAATATTCATAATTTAACTTCAAAATGGATAAAAAATATGGGATTAATTCTATGAAGGGAAATTCTAATTACACCATGAAAATTCTTGAAAACCACCGCATAGTTAAAATTACAACAAAAATATACAAAAATTCTTAAAACGCCACTACATACATCACACACTACATATTGAGAATTATCGCAAAAAGTATGCAAAAATTCTTAAAAACACCACTAGGAACAATTAAAATTCTCTTTCGACATTTTATTTCCTTACTCTCTCTCTATGCAAAATTTTTTTCTCTTCTTAAACCAATCCAAACTTTTTCTCACCTCAAATAAACCTTAATTGGATCTAAAAAGGGTATGTAAAATTTATAAGATTGGCCAAAATTAAGCCTTGAGCTAGGAATTTCAAGATCAAAGAATGAGGGATGTAAGAAAATAAGACATATAATAAGAAAATGGAGAAAAAACCTCTTTCACTCCAACAAACAAAAAAAAGGTCACAATCATTAGTCTATCTCCCTTATGCTTTCTACCTTGTGCGCACAATATGGATATTAGTATAAATTTCAAGTTCCAAATTTTTAAATTCGTCAATGTCTTGATGACCATATTTTAATTTTATATACTCTGTTTGACATACAAAAAGTTGTTGTTTTTTGGTACAAAATTTCGACACAACATTGCTAAGTATGTAGCATTTATTCAGCAATGTCTTGTCACCATATTTTGATTCTATATACTCTATTCAGCATACAAAATATTGCCGTGTTTGATACAAAATTTCGACACAACACTGCAAAGTATATAACATTTATTCTGTGATATTCTGTCGATTCAACATATTTTAGCAATGATCGGCATAAGATTACTGAATTTGCTAAGTATGTAGCATTTATTCAGCAATGTCTTGTTACCAAATTTTGATTCTATATACTCTATTTAGCATACACAATATTGCCGTGTTTGATACAAAATTTTGGCACAACACTGCAAAGTATATAGCATTTATTCTGTGATATTCTGTCGATTTAACATATTTTAGCAATGATCGGCATAAGATTACCGAATTTGTAGTCCAATGTTTGGCAATGTTTGGCCAACATGGACTTAGTATACATATGATCAACTTTGAGCGAAACATGATCAGCTTCAATCGAAACTTTAGTTTTAGTATCGGTTTTGTAATTATCATTTAATGAATTTAGCCCAAAAGATGAGTCCTTCATTACATGATATAACATTTAAGAAAATAAAAACCTAAGAAAAAACTCGACAACACATGGCCAAGAACTTGGATACAATTCGGCAATATTGCATTGAATATAATTGAATGTCTCGACAATTAGTTGCCATAAATGTCATTTTTTGTCAACAACATGTGGACAAAAATGTCTTATTTTTTCGGCTGTGTGGCCGACAATGATATCGTTATACACCACAAATTAAATATTATATTTTTTACTTGATACACTACACAACTTTCTTAATTTTCCATAAAAAAAGTGTGGCGTGTGGAGTTCTTTTTCGTACTTTTTTAACATGTGATAGTTTTAAAAAAATTTAGTGTTCTTAACTGAAGCCACAAGGGTAATTCGCTATATATCGGAGACTCGGAGTATATTTTAAGTAACATAACTATATTTTCCAATATGTGCTAAATCCAAAATATGTGGGCTAAACAAAAGTAGTGGGCTAAACACTAATGGGCTAACTATAATGGGCTATATAGTTATTTTCTAATGTATTTTAAAGGTTGACTTGTTATTTGTATAAATGAGGGAGAGTTTATCTTCTATTATATAAAGTTAGAAATACTGTGCTAAATTTTAGCTTTTTATTTTATAAAAAAAAATTTACACTATTGCATAAGTCACAAATGAGATTCGAATCACACTCATAATTGCTATGCTAACTATAAATTTTTAGCTTTTATCTTTAAATTAATATTTAAATAACATATATTAAGCGTGCACGAAAATAGTATGGCATTTTGCCTTTTGCAGAATTCAAGAAGTGTGGTGGGAATCTTAATCCAAGACGTTGGAAGGATTCTTACTTATTTTTTGGGGTTGCGCACTTTCCACCCATCTAAGAAGTATTTGATTGGAATATGAATGGAGGTCCACAGCAAATTGAGGTAGAAAAAGTAAAAAGTAGGAATATTTTTCTTACATTGATGCTTTCTATCTTTCTCTAGGAAACACGGGTAGTCTTATTATTTAGGTAGAGTATTTGTGGTTCACATAGCGTAAACACGGATACAAGTATGATATGGCATGAATATTAGTTCAACACGCCACATGATATATTAGATGTATTTGGTATTCAAAAGAAATTTGGACACAACTTGAACATGGCTGGAGTAAAAAAAAAAAAATTTTAAAGGGGCTAGTTTGTAATATTTAAAAGTACTTGCAGCTAATCACAAGCTGTGGCCTGGTGGCTAACCACCCCAAGTTCGAGCTCTGGGGTCGACTGCGAGCTCCCCAGGTGTCTTTTATGATAAACATATATATATATACATGGAAAATTTCCCGTAAGGTCTGGACCTTACCAGAAATCAGAAGTATACTTGCAGCTGTCTTTTATGATAAACATATATATATATATATAAGTATATATATACATGGAAAATTTTCCGTAAGATCTGGACCTTACCAGAAATCAGAAATATACTTGCAGCTGTCCTTTATGATAAACATATATATATATATACATGAAAAATTTCCCGTAAGGTCTGGACCTTACCAGAAATCAGAAGTATACTTGCAGCTGTCTTTTATGATAAACATAATACTTGCAGCTGCCGTAAGGTCTGGACCTTGTCAGAAATCAGAAGTATACTTGTAGCTGTCTTTTATGATAAACATAATACTTGCAGCTGTCTTTTATGATAAACATATATATATATATATATATATATAAGTATATATGTACATGAAAAATTTCCCGTAAAGTCTGGACCTTACCAGAAATCAGAAATGTACTTGCAACTGTCTTTTATGATAAACATATATATATATATACATGGAAAATTTCCCGTAAGGTCTGGACCTTACCAGAAATCAAAAATGCTCTGTATATATACTATTAAATCTTATATTCATTTATGAAGCATAGATTTAATAGTATTATTTTATTACAAAGTTCATATTTATAGTTTTTTAGTATATTTTATGATGAACATATATATATATACATGGAAATTTTTTCGTAAAGTCTGGACCTTATCAGAAATCAGAAATGCTCTGTATATATACTGTTAAATATTTATTCATTTATGAAGCATAGATTTAATAGTATTATTTTATTGCAAAGTTCATATTTATAATTTTTTAGTATAAGCAAAAATAACAAGCAACTTTACATAATGCATACCATACAATTATACATATAAAAAAAATTATTTAATTATAAAAGTGTCCCGTATTGTACATATGCGTCTCAATTTTTTACAACTTGTAGTCCCTTTGTTTATTATTTTTTGATTTATTTTTATTATTTCTTCCTTAAAATAAACTCTTCCAATCTGGTCTTGCATATAGGTGACCCTATATTATAATAGGCCTACTTTTTTTCTCTTTTTATAAACAATAAGCCTAGTTAACATGGTTCAATTTAAGTTAGTAAGAAACGAAAAACTCGTTTGCTTGTGTAAATTATCAGATTTATAATTGTTTCATTATAAATTAACAAATTATAAATGATTTTATTTTAACAAAAAAAAATTATAGTGTGATTTTTTCGACATGAATTTATATGATAGTTATAAGTTATATAATTGCAAATATATATTTACATTTTCTTATTTAATGTCTTAGATATTAACTTAAATTTGTGAATTTATACACTCGTTTATTTTTGCAATCAAACACTTAAATTAGATAATTCATGAATTATACAATTTTAAATTGTCCAATTCATAAATTGGAAGATAACCAAATGAGCTAAAAATAAAAAAAAAAAATTCTATTAAAAAAAAAAGAAAATTTATATAGTCTAGACAACATAGTAAAAATCAAGAACTATTAATTGACCTAGACAGATTGTGCCGCTCAAGGTGCTTGCAAAAATTCGTCAAATGAATTTTATCGAGTATTCTGGGGTCCTCTTTGTTCCCACATCATACCCACCAGTCATTTTCAAAATTTAATAGTCACAAAAGCTCAACACAAATTCAATCGTTTCCAAAAAATAAAAAACAACTAAATTTAACATACCGTTTAATAATAAAATAAAAAATTATATTAAATAAATTAAGAGATGCAATATGATATTCTTAGTTTTTGACTTTTTTCATGATTTATTTTTTCTTTGGGTGCATCTCATCACACCCTCCATTTATTTTTCAAGGATTTTATGAGATTGACCTAGTAGTTCACCAGGTCCTTATGAAGGATGATCTATATAACAAGAGATCCCGTGTTTGAATCTTTCAAGTGCAGTTGCTCAATTTTATTTTTTTTGGTTTTTCATGTACTCATAAAAATCAGTAGGTTTATTATTATTATTATTATTATTATTATTTTTGTTTTTCATGTGCTCATAAAAATCAATATGTTTATTATTATTTTTCATCTTGTTATCAAACGGAGCTAAATCATTATTTATTGCTTTTATTTTTTAAATCTAGAAATTATCATCTAGCAACGTTAAAAGCAAAGTGATATTTATGACACTAGATTATTTGATCTTCCTATTTTGCTCAACACAAGTAATTAGGGTTTGAACTTGTCGCATTAAAGATCATTAATAATACTTCTTGCTATTAAGTCAACAATATTAATGTTGTTATTTTCAAATTTGTGCGGAAACATACAAATAATGTGCGCACGCTTGTGTCTAGTGTTGAGAACAAGGAGCCATATTGCCAATTAACAATATTCTTTTTGCCATAATATAATATTATTTTAAAAAGTTATACTATATATTTCCAAAGTTGTATGTCGCTTTGTTAACATAGATAATTATTTTGGCAACAAAACCACAAGAGATTGAAAGGGGGTTGGGTAGGTGGGTGGGAAAAATAGAAAAGAGGGCAAATTAAGATTTGCATTTGATCTGAGCTTACGATGATGTTGAAAAAAGAAAAAAAAATTATATATCTCAAAAAACCTATATATATAAAATATAGATCTAAAACGGCCGGTGAAGTCAAAGTCAATGGACATGAAAGAAATAAAATTTGTTCTGTTTCTCTTTTCAACATTTTTGTTTTGAAAATAAACAAAATAAATGTATCGCAAATGTTATGAAATTAAAACAAAGGCACATTAACATTAACATCTGTCTACGCACATGTTTGAGTAATGTCACGAACATTAGAACTAGGCAAGAAAGCCAAGATCATGAGGACGGCGAAGATGCAGACCGGAAGTAGTAGTAGCATCAATGGCGGGGGCGGCAATGGTGGCAATATAAGCGGCAAAATCAGCAAAGACGCGGTGAGACAGACGAGTAAGAGCAAAGACTCCAAGCTAAAATAGCTCACGGACGAGAACATCTTTCTTCTTGCATTCCCTTGCGAAAATGACCTCTTGTACTCGATTTTCCTTCCCTCTACCGCGAAAGGTTTATTAGTATTCGATGTATAGATCTGTCTTGGAAAATTACTCGGAGAGTTTTCCTTCATTGTTCTCGCATCCATAATGCAATGCTCACTTTTGAGTATCGACCAGTGCAGTGTTGTAGCTAACGCGTATCCTTCAGCTAGGCGAAATCTCAGTTATGAAGACGGAATCTTGAAAACGGCCCAAAATTCAACACGATTTCTTGCCAATGCCTCAGATTTGCCCAATAAAGGACACTTTTTGTTGAAAATGTGTAGCTGAAACAAATTTTGATTGATCTCACCCAATTTGAAATGGGTTCTTCTTAATTAAAACTTCTAAGATTTGAATGTCTAACAGCATTGATTCTATTTCTGTATGAGCAAACCCAATCTTCAGATCAACCTATAATAAACAACAGAAGTGCCCATTTAAAGCTAAATTCAATCCAAATTACTGAAACTAGGAGTAAGAACAAAAACAATTATCCCGTTAGATTACATATATAGAGATTTTGCATAACGAGAAACATCTCCAAATTCATCAAATATATAGCGACAGAAAAACCGTCGCTAAAGGTCCTGGTCCTTACAGATTGGTCCGTATGGCAAATTTCTATATATATACATTTAGAAATATTGGGGTTTTTAATTGTCACCATGTTCCGAGTGATCCAAATGTAGCCCAAATGTAAAATATTTGTTTTGGAAAACAAATTGTTGGCAACAAAAGCATCAATTGCAATTCATGAAATGGAGGACAAAACCCAAACCCCCATTTTTCTATATTTGAAAAAATGGGCTGATTCAAGGTATATAGCCTCCAATTAATGTCTCAACTCAAACAAAATTCACAGAAAATTTACCAAAACAAACAAACAAACAAGCATATGATCTTTTTGATAATCATATTTATTATAGAGAAAGATGAATGCAAGTGATTTTGTTACCTTTGTGAGTTTGGTATGAAAGCAGAATGGGTAAACAAGAAACAGAGTTCCTCCTCAAAATTCAGTTTCCTTTGCATTTCAATTTCCCTGTCTCCTCTGTATTTCTTTAGTCTCTTCTTGAAAGAGTGTGCAAGAGTTTTCACTTTAAAACCCAATATTAATAGATCACAGGCAACAATTTGTAGACAATTTATTTTTTTTAAAAAAAAAATTAAATTGAAAATTGGGTATCTCTTTTGGAGTGGGATTTTGGGAGGTGAAAAAGGAAACAGAAGATGAGTGAAAGAAAGAAAGAAAATGGGTTGATGATGATGATGTTTAGCTATTAATGTATGGGAAGAGATTTTGATGGGGATGGAAGGGTTGCTGCGTTTCTATATTGTTGATGGGGTTCTGTATTTATTTATTATTTGTATTATGTAAAAAGCTTAAAGATTGGATTTAGAGAGAGAAGGATAGAGGGGGTGAATATGAGAGAGAGAGAAAAGGAAGGGTTGGATTCAGTGAACATTTGTTTGCAGATCAAGTGGGGCTGCTGATGACGCTGACATACATGATGCACAAGTTGGTTGCGTTGATATGAGTATTTGGGCAATCACTGATGTCTCTCCCAAGGTTCCTCTCCCCTTGACACACTCTCTCTATCACTGCCCATTTATAATAAAATATCTTTACATTAGCTACAGAGAGAGATAATCACGGTGTACGAAAGATGACTCGAACATATTATTTAAAGGTTAAAAATTAAAGAAGATGGCTTTATCTAACAAGTCAAATACAATTATAAGAGGCACCACTCAAATAAACAAGCCAAACTACACAATGATTCTTTTTTTTTTTTTTTTATTTGAATAATTTCGGAATAGTTTGTATAAATTATTTTACAAAATTTGAGCTGCAAACTGCTATGCGCCCTTAACATTTGTTACAATTTTTTTGTTTAAACTGATGTAGCACCAATTAATTGAACTAGGAGACCCGAGCCACACAATAATGTAGGGCGATGTTATTTATATCTTCAAATGTGTCACAAACACCGCCTCCAAAATTTAACTAAAAACACATTCTAGCACCCCTCCTTATTTATCACAAACGCCGTCCTCATTCCATTGCTTAATGTTACGCGAGTATTTAGTAACACATTTTCCTTATTTGAGTTGAATTTATGTAAGTACACTCATTTTTCATTGGACAGGTTTTATTTGAAAAATACTACATCACTGTATTGCTTGATGTTATGTCTTACCAACAAACTCTTCTCATATAAGTCGAGTGTATGTGATTGCACTCACATCTCATTAAGCGAGTTTTAAAAAATGTAAGTGATGACTTTACTACAAAAAGAGTTTTTCTGACAAATATAAAAGTTTAAATAACATTACCCATAATATATCGTCTATCTTGTTTATTCGATTAATATTATATTTATTTGTATAAAAAAATTGTACTATGTATAAATTTTTAATATATTTAACATTTTTTTTAGTAAAGAATATATTTCAAAAACCGAAGTTTAAGATTCATTCCGGACGGATGTGAGGGGAGAAAGAGACTCGGACCGGTCAAATACATGCAATCGAAACGGAGGGCAGGAGCAGCACTGCAGCAGCATCTACTTTTCGTGGGAGTACTTTTATGTTTACGTTAAAGCCGCGTCCACGGAACTCGTCCTTTTCTGACCCCAAAAATAAATAAACACACCACAAATTTCCATCTCATCATTAAAGTTTGCTTGCTTTTACAAGAAATATCAAACCAATTAACTTTCTTATTAAAATTTTTTTTTTTAAAAAATTGTGAATCATTTCTTTGCCACGATTAAAATTTAAAAATGCAAAAATGATGGACTTGGTCATCTTTCTTTTTCATAAAAATATTTTTTTAATAAATTATGTGACATTACTTAAATGACCATCCAAGGTACGGTGTTATTCGGTTAGGTTTTTAAAAGATATTTTTGAGTGTTTTTTTTTTTAAAAAAATTGTTTTTGATTCACTTATTTTAAAATTTTCATTCAAGTAAAAAAATTTATTTTTTGTTTATTTTTTCCTTTGTATTCTAGAAAACTTTAAGAAATAAAAAATAAATAAAAATTATTTTTTTAAAATTTTTTAAAAATAGTTATCATACACAAATCGAATTGATAAATGGTTTTAAAGAACAATACTTGAGAGTAAATTTTAAATTCAAAATTTGAAAACTCCAACCAAATAGATCATACGGTGATGTTTGGTTGATGTTTTGAGTTGAGTTTTTAAGTTGAATTTTTAAAATATGGTCTTTGGTAAAATTTGGAAGTATGTTGAAAAGTGATTGTTTTTTCCACCAATTAAAAAATATCATAAAAAAATTTCGAAAAATAGTCACAATAGATCTTATTTTATAGATCTTGACGAGTAGGTTTCAAATTATGTTATAAAATCCTTATAAAACCTAGAATATGATTTAAATTATGCTATAATGTGTTTATAATTTAAATTATGTAAGTGATGATGATGAACCTCTTATATTCTTGGAATGCTATAATTTATTTTATAAGGATTCTCATGTTTGTTTTAGGTTTTTTTTTAATCAGAAATGCATCATTCTTAAAATAAATAATTCGTTCAAAGTTCTCTTTCTTAAATGGATAAGAATAGAGAATTATTTCATGCATTATCTTTTAAATTCATAATTAATATATGTATATATATATATATATATATATTACTTACGAAAACAACAACTTCTTCTTTTCTATTTTTTTATTTTTTCAATCCAATCAAATCTAGCAAAGAACAAAATATTTGACTAGATTTCTCAAAATAAATTTTGACTACTTTTTCTTTTTCCATCCATATCCTTTTCGTAGAAAAAAAGTTATATAGTTTGCAAAAAATTCAAACAATTTTTCTTTTAATTATTTAAATTGTTCATTAAAAATAATTTAACAATGCAAACTATATTTAAAAACTTAAATTGTACCTTGGTATAATTATTAGGATTTGTCTTCTAATTTTATATAAAGATACAGTTTAATTGGTACTTATTTTATTTTTATTCTTATTTAAATCAAATATTACCAAAGCATCCTAAATTACGAAGAAAAGAATTACAAGAATTTAAAATGCTCATTATGTTTTCAAAACTTGTACCAAACGAGCCTTTAATGTCTTATTTCTCTCCCTTTTATTTGATTAGTGTAACAATTAATTGTTTGAAAAATTTATGCCAAATTTGAATAACTTTAGCACTATTTTTACAAGCGAAAGTGGGAGGAAGTTGGTGCCACCTGAGCAAGAGGTTCTAGGTTCGAACAAACTAATTTTATCTTCGCTTTTTTTTTTTGGAAAAGTTTTGACCATGTACCTTATATTTTGTCTTATATTTTGAATTGGCACGTCCGCAATACCACATTTTTTAAAATTTTTTTGAGTTTACATCCCGCCGCCAGTAATACATTTCATAGCAGATGTTTGAATATCTTTTCATTGATTAAAATGTCTTATGGATTTTCACAATATGCTTTAATTTCTAGTTGTGATGATTAAATTTCCCTGAAATTGTAAACTCACAACCACATTTATGTCAATTAATCATGATGTTCGAAAAACACAATTAATACATACATGTGCGTAGATATTACAATTTAAAATAGTTTTTATAATAGTCCTTTGAATTTGAGTTTGAACTTTATTTTTCAAAATCAATTCATCACTATTTAATAACAGATCACAATAACACCCATGGAATAATCTAAATGGAATTTACTTTAGTCTATTCAAACGCTTCATTAAATTAAATTTAGAACTGTGTTTTATTTCGTAAAACATTTATAGCATTTTATTCAAACATTTTATGTTCTTGAAGTTTGTTGTATACAATTTAGTTTAACGGGAAATTAATAAGCCTCCTCTAATTTTTACTCAAAAAGAAAAAAAAATTAATTGATGCATTTATTTGCTTGCATCTGTTTTCAAAAAATAAAATAAAAATGTATGCATCTTTGAAAGTATTAGTTGCTTTATTTGATGCATTTTGGTAACTAAAAACATGTTTCGTTGGTAAAGAAATAGGCTTACTCAAGCTAAAATTATCTCTTAATTTGAAATGCATGGAGAACATCTATATTTTTTTTAGAAACGGGGTGTAGAGTACACGATATGCGCAAAGTCACAAAAGCGATCGGGGTGCAATTTTCATATCAGTTATCAATGCATTTTAGAAAAAAGAAATAGAAAACAACCACTAATTAATAATAAAATCTACTAATGTCGGGGTGAAAATAGAAGAAATTAAAATGTTGGGTGTAAATTTAAATTACAAAAGAAAATATAGTGTTCAAAGTCAAAATTTCCTTTCCTTTTCAATAAAGAAATATATGTCTCTTCCTTTTACAACATACTAATAACTTGAAAAGATAGGGAATCAAACTTGTTACCTCCCTATTATCAAAATTAGGCACACCACAAACATTTTAAAGAAAATAGGTATGAACATCAAAAATGGTTCAAAAATGTAGGGTAACTAGATTAATTTTAATTTTAGAGAATTATATGGTTTTTGTGTATTAAAATACACATTAATTCGAATTCACAAACGTCGTGCAATATTGAAAATAATTGAAAACCATTCATGTGTGTGTATATCAATCTCTTTATATATACTATATACATATGTAGAAAGTATTATAGGAAAATATCATTGAAGTTATAATACATGCAATGCGCGCGAAATTCTATTCCCATAACATAAATACATGCAGTAAATTATGTATCATCAAAAATATAAGTAAAATAGTGTTACCAAACTTAGGTTTAGTCCAAAAATTATCGTAGGCACTAACCTTTAATATCTACCTCATCTGGATCACTTCTGACATCTAGGAATTAGTCAATTGTGCACAGGGAACGTGACCTTAAGCCTCCAAAGTTAGAGTATAAAGCCAAAGACTAATCTTCCCATAGACCTCCTAGATGTAAGCCCCCAAGACTATAGGGCATAGAGCCACCAAGGCTAAGTCCCCCATCAACCACTAGTTGGCCTGTTTGAAAATTACATAATATTCCGATAAAGCAACAATAGCTAATACATTTACCAAAATTTATTTGTACAAAATTTGAATCAATTTTACACTACTTTTACGAGCCAAAGTGGGTGGAGATTGGTGCTACTTGGGCAAGAGCTTCAAGGTTCAAACAAATTAATTTTATCCAGTTTTTTTTGTTTGGGGGGGGGAAGCTTTTGACTATGTACCCTAACTATTTTGCTTTTCCGTATCCCATTTTATTTTTTATTTTTTTTGTGTTTACATCCTGTTGTTAGTGCATTTAGATGTTTAAATATCTTTTCATTGACTAAAATGTCTTATGGATTTTCACCCTTTGCTTTAATTTCTAGTTGTGATGATTAAATTACCCTGAAATTGTAACCCCAAAACTATAGTTATTACAAAATTAATCATGATGTTCAAAAAACACAATACATACATGTGCGTTGATATTACAATTAAAAATGTGTTTATATATAACAGTCCTTTGAGTTTGAGTTTGAATTCTATTTTTCAAAATCAATTCATTACAATTAAAGAACAGATCACAATAACACCCATGGAATTTAAATGGAATTTACTTTAGTATATTCAACGCTTCATTAAATTAAAGTTGGAATTATATTTTATTTCGTAAAACATTTATAGCATTTTATTCAAATATTTTATGCTCATGTGATCTTGAAGTTTGTTGTATACAATTTAATTTAACCGAAATAAGCTTCCTCTATTTTTCATTCAAAAAGAAAAAAAAATTAATTGATCCATTTATTTTTAAAAAAATAAATAAAAATGTATGCATCTTTGAAAGTCAGAGTTGCTTTATTTGATGCATTTTGGTAACTGAGAACATGTTTCGCTTATTCGAGCTAAAATTATCTTTCAATTTGAAATGTGTGGAGAACACCTACATTTTTTTTTGGAAACAGAATCTACTAATGTTGGGGTGAAAATAGAAGAAATTAAAATGTGGGGCTCAAATTTAAATTACAATAGAAAATATAGTGTGCAAAGTAAAAATCTCCTTTTCAATAAGAAATATATGCCTCTTCCTTTTACAACCTACTAATACGTTCAAAAGGATAGGGAATCAAACTTGTTACCTCCCTATTATCAAAAGTAGGCACATCACAACTTTGAATAAGAATCAACAATGGTTCAAATATATAGGGTAACTAGATTAAATTTAATTTATATGCACACGTAGTAGTTATGTATTGTAGATTAAAGCGCTATTACATAGGTTAACAACTAAATTTGGTACCAAAAGCACAACCCAAACGCATAACATTTAGGCTTTTGTGTAACGCCCCGAATCCCGTTATGTGGTTTAGACTCTTAGGAGTCAGTTAATCACGGATTGCCGTCCTTGACAACACTGGTTGTATTGTGAAATTCACCATTAATTAAAAATCTTTACAAAGGAATTACTCGTTTAAAAAAAATGCACGAGTAAAAGTAATTTCCTAATTAAATAAACTCCATACTTGTTTAAAATAATTCTAGTCATTAAAGAAGAGTCCATACCTAACCCAACAAAGTTTTAATAAGACAATTATTAAATTGTACAACATGTTTATATGTCTCAAAATACAACTTGAATTATTTAATTCAAAGTGAGTTCTTTGATACTATACAATACAATTCTAGTTATACAAATGGTACAAAACTACCGTGTCCGAATAGCATAAGTCACCCAACTGTGGACGACTACGAAATATTTGGGGTCATCAAAGGTATTTAGACTCAATACTCGCTCCATCCCAACAGAGTGCCTGCAAAAGTGGTTTAAAAATTGGAGTGTAACAAATACGGGTTCAATGGGAACTATATAGTTTTTGTATATTAAAATACACATTGGAATACACAAGCGTCATGCAATATTGAAAGTAATTAAAAACCATGCATATATGTATATATAGGGAGTATTATAAGAAAATAACATTGAAGTTATAATGCGTGCTTTGAAAGTAATTAAAAACCATGCATATATGTATATATATAGGGAGTATTATAAGAAAATAACATTGAAGTTATAATGCGTGCAAAGCACGCAAGGTGCTATCCCAATAACATTAATATGGTAAAATATGTATCACCAAGGATACAAGTAAAATAGTGTTACCAACCTTAGGTTTAGTCCAAAAATGATCATAAGCACTAATCTTTAACAACTATCTCATCTCACGTCTGACATCTAGGAATTAGTTAACTGTGCACAGCAATCGCGATCTTAAGCCCCTAAGACTAGGGTACAAAACCAAAGGTTAATCCCCCTGTGGACCACCTGGATGTAAGCCTCCAAGGATGTGTTTGACGTGTCTGAAGAGGGTCAGATAGGATTATTTAATTCCATCCAGTCAAGATAAAACAATCCCCCCTCATAGGCGGGATTCGTTAATCCTTATTTCGGTGGGATAAAAAACTTTAGTGGGGTAAATAATCCGCCGAGATATCCAATCTCGACGAACACCAATCATGGGATAAGATAAAGTTGTCTTATCCCAATCTCTTATCTTGCGCGTCAAATTCAGCCCAATAGTATAAGGTATAGAGCCACCAAGGCTAGGCCCCCCTAACGGACCATGGTATGTGACCACCATGGCTAACGCATGGACCACTAATGCCCGTCTAAAAGTTACATAATATATCCAATAAAGTAACCATCAGAAATACATTTACCAAAATGTATTTAATGTACTTATACCAAATAGGTAATCCATATACATATATAACATCCATAACGTGGTAGTATTAATTTTGTACTTAAGCCAATGCCAAGTCCATTATCATGACTGCATTAAAAAGTTTATCATCTATTTCACCAATTGATAGGCTTCACAGGAACTCGTCTATTCGTTTCCATTTTAAAGTGATTATATAACTTGCTCGGTACAGTTACGAACTGGCAGGTTTTAGCAAATCATCCGTATTAACCGACCATTAGCTTATGTACCACATGAATATCATAACTATGCGATATATATAACCCAAAACATGTAATAATTACATTAATTATCCATTATACAGTAGGTTACCACAATCTAATAAGATTATTCACCTGTAGGTGGGTTTTAAGTCAATTTTTATGAACCATCAACATGAATTAAGGAATTCTTGGTTAATCATAAAATTGAAGTATAACTAAGTTGTAGGTCGGAAATCAACCCTAGAGGGTGGGTGAATAGGGTTTATAAAACTAAATATAGAATTAAAAAGTTTTCGAAAAATGTTTAAGTAATAAACTTAGACTATAAATGAATCAAGGAAATAAACAAAGCAATCAATCGATCCCAAGAGCAATTAACAAAAATAGTGCAAGTAAATAAGGAGCTAGATTTAGAAAGATTGAACCAATAAAGTTAACGATGTTTTGTTCTCGCGGTTCAGTTATTTAGACCATATGTCCGCGCCCGAATAGTGTCCCCGAGAAGTTCCACTAAAAACCAATTTTCTTCCGGGTGAAAATTAAACCGCTACAAGTGTAATCTTACTCACTACACTCAACAAATGTTGTTCTTCTCACAACACTCAACTCAAGTGTGATTATTCTCACTACACTCAATACAAGAAAAATTCTTCTTACTAAACTATGAGATTTACCTCTCACAGTTTGTTTAATTCAATTGATTTAGTGATG
This sequence comes from Lonicera japonica, assembly GCA_021464415.1. NCBI lineage: Eukaryota > Viridiplantae > Streptophyta > Magnoliopsida > Dipsacales > Caprifoliaceae > Lonicera > Lonicera japonica. The sequence goes on from CM038468.1 coordinate 20,461,268, forward strand.
AACACCAAGAACAATAACTCTCAAGTGTATTTGAAGATTACAAATGAAGCTTACGCTAGAGTTATCAAGTTTGATCGATATTTATAACTCAATGAAGAATGATTGATCAAAACAAATGACTTGAATATTTTGATAATGAATATTGATGAAGAATAGAAGTAAGAATGATTCAAAATTATTTTAAATGTGTCTTAAAAGTCCAATATATAGTCCTAAAGATGATATAGCCGTTTAAGAGGTTTGGTATAAGTTTGGTACTAAAAATGGTAAAAAATCATAAATCTAATGGCTATATTCTGAAGCCTTAGTCTACTAAGCAAAGTTCATCCCTCGACTGGTGGCCCTTAGTCGACTGAGCCAAGGCTCATCAGTTGACTGAGCAGCTCTATCAATTAGACCAAAATCTCAATTTTTGGACTTTTACATTTAAGCTCCAAAATCAATTTTAATACTCTGGGGACCTCAAAAAAATGTTCCTAAAACACTTATTTTCGAGAGAGCTCAATGTATGATTATTTGAATTTAATATGAATTTAATTTGAAAACCGATTTGTAAAGATATATGTTTTCAAAAGAATTCAAGTGCAAGCATGTTTGAATAAATATATAAATGATGCATGAACATTGTTGAGCTATTATAATGATCAATCAAGAAACTTTACATAAATCATAAGCACTCACTCAATTGTCGAATTAACGAGTCTTCAAGTGCTTTGATTTGTTTATTCAATTTGATCTTCACTTGAAACAATTGCCTTGAAGTTTTTCATATAATCATTTGATCTTTGTGCTTCATGAATTGTATTGCTAGCATACGATAATATTGATCTTCCTTGTCTAGTCTAATGCATTGTTGACTTGATCAAATAGAGATTCAATGATCCTTATTAAGCTTCCTTTGAACAGCCATGCGTTTCTTGATTTTTCAAGTAAATGAACTATAAACTTATATCAAGAAACATGTTAAACTATACATTATTAAGTATTGTTATTATCAAAATTAGATTAAGACCTTCAAGGTCAACAAAAGTATTAATTAATAAAAATGAGTCATAAAATTTTTCCCATATTCCTTGCATGCAAACAACCTAGGATTCATACTAAATGACCCTTATTTTCAAGAAACAACTTAATGTAACACATAATGTTTTTGAAAACACGTTGTGTACTAGTTTTTCCACCTGGATTGAAGCTTTAATCTGCATGTAGAAGGAATTTGTGAAGAATTAATGGCTGGACTAAGCTCAATCTTCACCACTTTCAACTCCCATAGTGATAGAATAGCGAGTAAGATGAAGAGCACATCAAACCCTAGCTAGCTTGATCTTGATTTTGTGTGCAAAAGACCCAAATTTTATCCATTAATCTCTCACTTCACTCCCCTTTTTATGTGTTGTAGTTGAATAATGTGCCAAAATGAAGATTTGGAGGTGTTTTGGTGGTTTAAGACTCCATGCAAAGGAAGGTTAATATCAATTGTTGTACTTCTTGTTAAAGTCCTAATCCGAACTGGACATATCTCTTGGGTCTAAAGGGATCCAATGGTAGTATAACGAGTTCTTCAATGGTGATCAAGAGGGTGAGCAGCCGAAGGTGGAAGGTTTTGGTCAACTTGGTCCACTAGCAACTCTTTTAGGGTGCTTGGCGACCAAAAAGTCAGCTGCATGATATTGGTCGGCCTATGGTGCTAGGTGCTGGCGACAACTGAGTCATCAGTGTGGTGTTAAAGGCGAAGACCTTCGTTAGGTTATATACTTGTTGTAGGTTTCCTCCTATCAATGGCTGTAATTTGGAGATGATGGTTGTCTTCTTTCATGGTGCCATGCTGGTTGATGAATTCTCGAGCAAAATATTTTCTATAAGAAACTATTGTTTCCCAATGATTAGGCCAAACTGTTGTAAATTACTTGCCTATACCGGATCTAACTAATTGCCCGGATTCGACTAGGAATCATGTGTGCATAAAGTGAAAGCAAATAAACCACAATGCCAATAAGTAATGTGATGCAACCTAAAAAGATACCTATTTCATAGTTTATTATCTCTTTGAAGGTTCCTGAGATGGATTCCAATTATCTAAGGTTGAGGATGTATGAGACTTATATAATAGGCTATTCAAGAAGTAGGTAAAGATAAACATCCTGTTATAGTAGTACAAGTACGAGTCTATCAACTAGTAGGATAATCAAGAGGATACATCTTTTACCTTTATTTTGTGTAGTTGCTTAACTAGATACGAGATTTCTCCAGTTATCATGTAGATATATTGAACTTAGTCAAAATATGGATAATGGGCTCACGACTTGGGCCTTGTGCTTGGGCAAGTGACTGTAGGCCTAATAAGTTAGGCCATGTGCTTGGTCCAACGGATGTAGACTTTATTGGTTTAGGCCAGGCCATAAGCCACAATCTGCTTTGTTTAAGTTCGGGTTCAAACCTAGGTTGGATTGATATATCCAGGTCACCTACATATATTCATCAATAAATAAATAAAATGTAGTCATTATTCATTCTAAATTATCAACTAGAATTTTGTTTCTTTTCAATATTGCATGGCTGTCAATTGTGTAAAACTTCGAATCAATATAAGTATAGCAAATAATGTATTTTGCTTTCACAGCATTTGTTAGAGAATTTATATCATAACACCATCTTCTTCTTTTTTTTGAAATTCCTTCAAAGAAATACATTGAATATTTTCATGAAAATGAGGAGAAAATGATAAAGCAATGTCAAATTTGTAATTAGGAAAATTGTCATTAAAAATGGTTATAATGAGCAGAAGACATGTAGAAGGCCTTTTTTGTATAACTAGGGTACTTTTTTAACATTTTTTTGTAAATGGGGGTAGTTTTGAATTTATTTGTGGAAAAGGGGTAAAGTATAAAAACGTTGTTAGGAATGGTGATTTTAAGTGTAAAAGCGCTACTCACATTGACGATTTAAAAAAAATTATGACTGTAAAATCGCTAGTGGTAGAAGCGATTTTACATTTAAAATTGCCAGTGGTACTAGCGACGTCCCAACAGGGATTTTACACGTAAAATCGTTATATCACTTCCTCCGTCACGATTTCACAAATCACCCCCAAATTTAAACCATCTCAAATCTCGCCAGCGTCCACCCAACCTCACCGTCTTCCTTCGCTGCTGTCCGCCCAGCCCTACCTTCTTCCCTCACTGCAGTCCAATGCAGCCCCACCCTCTCACCATCCACCCCAGACCCACCCTTTTTCCCTCGCTGCCATAACCCCTCCCTATCCCCGTCTACCAGGAAATGCGCGAATCTACTCATGGTAATTTCAAAATCTCACATGTAGTTGCTTCATTTGATCGTTTCCAAAATCTATAATTTGGGCATTTGATGGTATAAGATCTGATATTGGCATTAACATTGACTAAGAGTTGGTTTATATGTTTCTAATTGATGATTGGATAGAAATCGGTGAAAACCCTATATATATATATATATGTTTGTTATCAAACGAATCTTTAATGTGAGTGCGCAACTGGGACTATTTCAAAAAGTTTCGCAACATAAAAAGTGTACCCAATATTTTAATGTAACTAAATAATTAATTAGGGGAGAATTGTAATTTAGGGTATGTTTGTTTGTGTAGAAATATAATGGAGGAATTGGCTTTTGTTAAGACAATTATAGTTGTGTTTGGTTGTCTATATTTGTCATGGAAAATTGTTATATACATATGGGTGACCTGTTAGACTTGTTAATAGAACTAAAATTTAGTGAATCACCATCGTGTTTGTATATATTTCAAGATTTCAACCTACATTTTAGGCAATTTTAGTTCTCTAGATATCTTGTTTATAGTAAAAATTTAGCTAGACATTATTTTAAGAAAATATTTTTTATAAAATTTATCTGGTTAATGGGCCGTCGAGTCCTTTTGTGTCACTCGATAACAAACTAAGTTGTATATGAATTCAAAAAATATCGTCTAATACATTATCGAGTCATATTTAGGTGGAGGCAAACATGACCTGCAATATGTTAAGACATATATTGTTGTTTTTTTTTCTTCGTTGTGTTAAAAGTTACTAGTTCATTTATAGTGGCATCTCATTCGAGTACATGTCACAATTGTCAAATGATAAAATTATTCAATTAAGATAAACTGTAAAATATTTAATAAAGAAAATAAAAACACCCGTTTGAAATTTAATTGAGTTTAGATTGAGATTCTAGAATATACATTTCCACAAAATCTCGAAAAATTAAATTTTAATTTATTTTTGAACAAATTTAAGTGTAACTTAAAAAAACCCCAAAGGAATGTGAATTAATGTTAAAATCCTGGTCCATGGCCACCACCAACCCTTAAACCAAAACCCACAACTCCATATTTGGTTGGTTCAAGTTATTTTCATTGAAAATAAACTAAATAGGGTTATTGTGCTAAAGGTGGATAGTGGGGAGCAAACGTTTTTGTCTTCTGCTTTATTGGGGTGGCAATATAATTAATGGGAACCAGGGTTGGACTTACGATTAACCACATAAAAGCGCCATTATTCTGGAAGAAGGCAGTAGTTACTCAGAATTAATAGAAAAAGTTTATTTTGCTATGGATATTAACCGCATACCGTCCACGTTGGAGATGATTTGTAGATGTCTCTTTTTTGTAATCACAATTACTTGGAATTACTTTATCTATGAAATTAAAAATGATGAAAATTTGGAAATTGCAATGGTAACTATTTTCGATGCTTCCGTTAATGCAATATATTTGTATATTGAGAAAATGGAATTGAATTACGATGTATATCCAATTGGCGAAAATTTGCCATTGTCCGAATTGTGCAGATCACCACTGTCGACTCAATGTACCCCCTTTGTCCATTGATCTATTATAGCATCAGGAGTTTAGTGGCTTATCAATGAGGGCCACTCTATTTATCTCTTGGGTTTTACTTCGTGGCAATCAAGAAGGCACAATTTCAGTGGCATTAGCAAGAAAGGTCACAAATTATCTCAACCCATACCCGAGTCCATGGCTGGGGATGGAGGTGGTATAGATTATGTCTTTGATGTAGAATACCATACTGGAGAGGATGTGGATTTTGAATTTGATGGTATTCAAGATTTTAGCAATAACGAAAGTGATGAAGATGAAGAACTGAATGAGATTGGGAAGGTTAATGATGATGTGCCGACATTCTAGTTAGTTTTATTTAATTTTATATTATAAGCTTTAACTATTGGATGATATACTTGTAGAGCAACCAAGCAAAGCGGCTTTACCACGATAAAGAGTACAAGTCTTTCCTTTACTACACCTCCTGGTTAGTACTGATGAACTACGTATAAAGAAAACAAGCGGTTCGACTACAAATAATCTTGCATGGATGTTTCATTTATTATGGATGGATGTTTCATTACTATGTATTAAGGTTTTATTTATGTTTACTTTATATGTTTTATCAAGTTTTAAATAAATAATATTTAATTTTTTGTTTTCGTTTGATTCCTAATATGTACTTGTCTTAAAGTTAATTGAACTAAGTGATCTCCGGTAAATGCACCAACACGATGTTTTGAATCATATGATTTGACATGTCTCGCTAGCTTCTTTCAATAAATTAAGTTGACAACTACTACTTTAAGTTACTTGTCAAACTTTATGAAATGTGACTTTTTTCAGTGTTTGGTTACCTCAAAACACTGTAGAAACCCATGCTTCTCAATGCGTGATTTTACAACACATATACAAATGCGTGACTTACTTGTTGGGACACTTTTACAGAATTGTCAGCAGTTGAGCTTTAACAATCTTTATCACTGAAAATTTCAGTGATTTTACAACACATACATTAAGGCATGATTTTACAACACATGTAAAAAAACCCAATAATTTCACTTCTATATAAGAATAATATTCATATTACTCTCATCTCACTCCAATCTTACTAAAAATATTCAACTATCATCTTACTCCTATCTTACTATAAATAAAACATGGCCAACTCCTCTATAATTGATGATTTGGTTTCCCTCATTCCATTTGAAATTCAAAGGGAAATACAAGACTGATTCTTGCGAAATTGCGCTATTAGAATCATATCAATGTATCAAGGGTTGTTGCAAACTCCATCTCCTCTTTTGAGGCTAAGATATTTTCTATATCATTAGCCTAATCTCGAATTTTCTTATCGTTCACCATTTGCGTTAATGCCTTTGCACTCATGGACGCATTTATTTTATGTCTATTTGTGGTACTTGCTAAATACTTATCACATGCCTATTGTCTTCTCACCACATTTGTACATTACATGAAATAAATTGGTATACTATGACTACACTCTATTTGACAAGTTTTGGTTTGAAGTGTTTGGTGAAAACTGGAGGGTGGTTGCATCCGAACAAAGCTCGCTGTATCCATTGACTGAGCCAATTAATAGACATATCCTTTTGATAGAAAAGTTCAACTCGAATAAGCTTTCAATGGACAACGAAAGTCATGAACCAACTCAGTTCGAATGGGTAACCGATGCAAATGGATCTTTGCGTGGACACAACTTAGAGGATTTGCTAAACAATGTATGCCAAATTGCCATATGGAGAACATAGTTGTTGAATATAGGTGTTAAATACAATACTGAAAAAATGACCACGACTCCAGATGCACAGTTGCAAATGGAAACTGATTGAAATCATGGGTTTGTTTGCATTTAGTGCTTATATTTTGTTACGTTTTTCTTAAATTATATCGCGTCTTCCTCTTTTTTATGTTCATTCGACGGATGTAAATGCATCTTCGTCTAATGCATGATGGATAAATTTATGTTCGTTTTAAATCTCAATTATATGTAATGGGTTTATCTAAATGTTTTATTTCTTCATGTACCTTTTTATAATTTTGTTTAATTTTAATTATTAAAAAATAGATGGTTATGTGTATTGAACAATTTAATGAAAATCAATATAACATAAAATATATGAATATAACAAAAAATTAACAACGTTATATTGAAAACTAATTTAATAAAGTTAAAAAATAAAATATTTAAAAACAGTAAAGAGAATAACAAACAATGTTATATTGAAATCAACTATGTACACATATTTTTAATACATGCTATACACGCATACAATAGTATTTTAAAAAAAATTAATAACATATGAGGACTTATAAAATATAAACAAATTTAAAATACAAATCATAATTCTAAAAAAGTTGAACAAATCAATTAAATTATATGATAGAGAAGAAAGGAAAAGACATGGAAAAAAAACTAATTTACACGAAAAAGCTAGCAAGCAAGCGAAAAAAAAATACTCAACATAAAAACGCAAGTGGGACTAACAATTTTATAAGTAAAATTGCCATTAGTAGTGGAGATTTTACTTGTAAAATTGCTACTACCACTAACATTTTTAAAGTCAATTTTTTATTTTTTTTAGAATCGTCAGTCCCTCTGACATTTTTTCCTTTAAAATTGTCACTACCACTCATATTTTTACATTTTACCGTATTTTCTTAAATAAGATAAAAACTACCATTTTTACTAAAATAACTTTAAAAACTACCCTAATTGCACCAAAATTTCCATGTTGAAGCAAACAATTCCATTTATAGATGATGTTGGGGTTGGGAATATGTCATGTGGTCTTGTCTTTTTATAGTAATTAAACATTTCTTAAAAGCTAATCATAGCATATGTAATACATCGCTGTACATAAAATCCTACATATACATCATGTTTGTCAAGTGGATTGTGGGCCAACTTGGTATCACATAGACATAGCCACATTCCTATGATTTATTTATTTATTACTTACCTAAGAATGAGATTTTTGATAAGGTATTATATATATATATATATATATATATATATATGTGTGTGTATTATATTTGTTTAAAAAGAAAATAAGGACGTCTATTTTAAAAGATATACAAATCAATGGATTTTTAAATAAAATTTGATAGAGATGATATTTATAATACATAGATAATTCGCACAAAATTTTATCAAAAATATAAAAATTATAAGTGGGTGGATTGAAAATTTCATATATATGTTCATTTTTGTTGAGTGGATTTTAGATGATTGTCTTAATTATTTTTAAATTGATTTTTTAATAAAATTTTGTGTAAATGATATATTTGTTATAGACATGTTCCTTACTAAATTTCATAAAAAACTTCATATATTTACCCCTTTAAATAACTAATCCTTTTTTATAAGATATGATCGACTACTTTAAATTAAATTTGTGTATGTATATATATATATATATATGTATGTATATGTTGTAGAAAATACACAACAAATGGGGCATACATGTGTCATTCATGTGAACCTGCTCCTTCCTCCACCTGCTATTCTACGCATTTAATTTCAACTCCTAGTCACTCGTACAACATGCATTTTCTTTTAAAGTTAAATAGCAAATATATGTTAATTATATGAAGAATAAATAAAATATGAAAATTCAATAAGATTCCCTTATGTTTTTTCTTTTCCAAAACTCATTTTCATATTGATTTAGAGCTAATTATTAAATTGGTTGAGTATGGGTTTATATATATTGTAATATGAGTCAGATTAACGTGTACTTTTAAGTTATGTTATGGACTTATAAATATAAATAATTAAATTATAATACGTATTAAATTAAACACAAATTCTTATACAAAATATTATTCTTTACATTTATAGTATACTTAAGGGCACATGTTATCATTTTTCTCGTAATATCTATATAATAAGGGGTAATGATTTTTGAATCAAAAAAATGTATAAGGAGAAAAAAAATTGCGCGGATGAGATTTAATAAAGTTGTGTCAGACTTTTAAATTGCTTATTTTATCCTTGCAGTCTCTTTTGTCATTAAAAAATATGCTTGTAAGAGGATTCAAATATTGAATCTTTGTGACAAAGTAATTTGTTGTTTAAAAACATACTAAACCACTTAACATCTAAATACATTTGAGTCGCATACGTATCACCTGTGCATATGATCTAGTATATATATAGGTAGTCAATTAAATTGACGGGGGGATAGGGGTTATTTACATCCCAAATGTGTCACAAACACATCCTCTAGAATTTAACTAAAAATAAATTTCAACACCTCCTTATTTATCACAAATACCCTCTCCATTACCTCATATTAGGAACTTAGTAACACACTCTCCTCATTTGGACTGAGTTTATGTGAATGTAATCACATCTCATTAGGCGAGTTTTATTTGAAAATACTCAAATACACTTAACACTCTATTACCTAGACGTTAGATGAATTCTCATGAACAAAATCTCCCCAAGAAGACCGAGTGTATATGAATATACTGACCTCTCATTATGCAGCTTTAAGGGAGATGTTAGTGATAATAAATTTATCTTAGTATTCTGTGATAAAAAAATGTTTGTAACAAATATGGATAACACCGCCCTCATTTTTTTTTCCCGGCCGGAAATGTGAGCAAAAACCTTTGAGAACGTTTTCCTTAAAATATCCAGGGAATGATTTTTTAAGTAGAACCAATTTGTTAAATGTTGTTTTATTGTTTGAGTAAAAATTTTAGTTATTAATTATGTTTTAAAATGAAGTGTTGGACTAACTTAAATATTATTTAATTACTAAAATTATTTTGTGCGTATTTAAATTACCATTCTCTTATTTCTAAAAAAAAATAAAAAATAAGAAAGTAGAAAGTTAAATTTGAGGTGGACCAAATTTAAGAAGCGAAAGTAAATGATTTATTTTTTATTGTTCGAGTAAAATTTCTTGTTATTAATTATGTTTTAAAATGAAGTGTTTGACTAACTTAAATATTATTTAATTATTAAAATTCTTTTTACTAACTTAAATATTATTTAATTATTAAAATTATTTTGTGTGTACCAAAATTACCCTTCTTTTATTTCTAAAAAAAATAAAAAATAAGAAAGTGGAAAGTTAAATTGGAGGTGGACCAGATTTAAGAAGCAAGAGTAAAAGAATTATTTTTTATTGTTTGAGTAAAATTTCTAGTTATTAATTATGTTTCACAATGAAGTGTTTGACTAACCTAAATATTATTTAATTATTAAAAGTATTTTCTGTGTACCTAAATTACCCTTCTATTATTTCTAAAAAAAAAAGTGGAAAGTTAAATTGGAGGTGGACCAAATTAAAGTAGACCCAAGCGAAAGTAAAAGAATTATTTTTTATTATTTGAGTAAAATTTCTAGTTATTAATTATGTTTCAAAATGAAGTGTTTGACTAACTTAAGAATTATTTAATTATTAAAAGTATTTTGTATGTACCTAAATTACCCTACTATTATTTCTGAAAAAAATAAAAAAAAAATAAGAAATTGGAAGTTAAATTTGAGGTGGACCAAATTTAAGCAGGACGGAGCGAAAGTAAAAGAATTAATTTTTATTGTTTGCGTAAAATTTCTAGTTATTAATTATGTTTCAAAATAAAGTGTTTGACTAACTTAAACATTATTTAATTATGACAAGTATTCTGTATGTAACTAAATTACCCTTCTCTTATTTCTAAAAAAAAATCAAAAATAAGAAAGAGAAAATTAAATTTGAGGTGGACTAAATTTGGCAGGATGAAGCGAAAGTGGAAGAATTATTTTTTATTGTTTAAGTAAAATTTTTAGTTATTAATTATGTTTCAAAATGGAGCGTTTGACAGAATTAAATATTATTTAATTATTAAAAGCATTTTGTGTGTACTTAAATTATCCCTCTCTTATTTCTAAAAAAAAATAAAAAATTAGAAAGTGGAAAGTTAAATTTGAGGCAGATGATGCGAAAGTTAAATAATTAATTTTAATTGTTTGAGTAAAATTTCTAGTTATTAATTATGTTTCAAAATGAAGTGTTTGACTAAATTAAATATTATTTAATTACTAAATGCATTTTGTGCGTACTTAAATTACCCCTCTCTTATTTCTGCAAAAAAAATAAATAAATAAGAAAGTGAAAAGTTAAATTTGAGATGGGCCAAATTTAAGCGGGACGAAGCGAAAGTAAAATAATTTTTCTTTATCATTTGAGAAAAAAAAAATAGTTATTAATTATGTTTTAAAATAAAGTGTTTGACTAAATTAAATATTATTTAACTATTAAAAGCATTTTGTGTGTACTTAAATTACCCCTCTCTTACTCCTACAAAAAAAATAATAAAAAATAAGAAAGGTGAAAGTCGAATTTGTGGTGGACCAAATTTAAGCAGGACGAAGTGAAGGTAAAAGAATTATTGTAACCACCAAACAATCTCTGATGTTCTTGTCAAGTCGGGATCACACACAAACAATCTCGACTCTTGCTAGGTGCATCAAGTGATTCCGGTTCACCGTCTAGGGGTCCTAGGTCCATTTTAAATTCATATGTAACCACCCGAGTTCTCCCTTAAAATGGCCGGTGCAACTTGTAAGTTAAGGTCATAACACCCACATATATACCATTCGCATTCCTATTACATTATCGATGTAAGATATTTTAAGTCGTTACAATTATTACATATTTAATTTTGTACCACTTTACCACCAAACAATCATCATATTCTTTTAACTTATAAATTATATTTAAAGAATACATGTATTGTTTAAGCCATCCCATAAATAGTCCATAATACATTATCCATGTATGGGGGTAGTTATTTTAATATAAAATCAAAAATTTGTTGAAATATTAGATCTCAATTGTACAATTTGCAAGTTCTCTGGCCACAAAGCCTTTATATGCATGCATATATTCTACAGTTTGATTTCTTGCTAGAAGCCCTTGAGCAAGGACTAAAACAAAACAATAAATTCCCTAACTACTCTTATCCAAAATAAAGACTTTATTGATATTTGTAACTATATAATTACTATATTTATTTTTAATTATTTTTTGTAAGGTATTCATGATTCAATATATAACATGATTATGACTATGATAAGAGACTTTTGAATTTCTAATTTTTTTTTCACTCACCTTTGAGATGTTATAATTAACTAATTCAAATGTTATATTAAAAATTATGAAACTGAAAGAAAATTATTGACGGCGTAAAATTTTTTTGTTTTACACCATGTGTAACTTGAATAGTTTTCCATATGATTATGGTATATTTTAGATATATTTGAACAAGTTTGTATAATAAATATTATTTAAATATTTAAAAAAAAAAGAGTCAATAGTGGGGTCAAATTATAAAAAAGGGAAAAAAAATTTAGCTCAAATATATTTTCCATCAAAGATGCTATTCAGCTCAAGTCATGCCTTGAAACTGTTATAGAAACTATCACAATTGAATTTTGAGTGATGGAGATGCATTTATGCTTACTATTGAGTTGTGCTTTTTGCAGTCGAGCAGCATTAATCATTTATCATTTTTTCAATTGATAATTTCGTCATTACAATTAATACCATATTGGTAATACATTTACTAAATGACCCCTCTGCCAAATTTTTTTGACTATGCTACTGAATATATTCACATAGTACTTAGCTTAAATATGCACTAATAAAATAAAAATTATAATTTAAATTATTAAACTTAGATATAAATCAATTACCATTCCACTATATTACAAATTTGTGCATATGATTTGAATTGAGACTTGACATATTTTAGAATTAGTAGGGCACAATTCACGTGAAGAAGGGAAAAAGCATTCAATGGTGCATGCAAAACCTTAACAGATACATTCCCACTTGTCTCACTAATTAGGATTTAGCTCATCTCCATTATTTTTCAGTCTAATTTTGTCCAAGGGGGTTTAGTTTGAAGATTAAATGAATGATTTTTTTTATGAAATTTGGTAGAGATGATCTCTATAATGAGTAATTATTTCCACAAAATTTCCAATGAAGATTCAATCTAGAAATGGGTGAGATGATTATTTAAAATTTGAATGGTCGGAAATGAAAAAATGCATCAAATTTTTATTATGTCTACTAGCTCCCGGTTTGGATTTCTTGATGTTGTAGACATTATCTACTCATTATAGAAATTATCTTTACCAAGTTTTATGAAAAAAATTATCCATTTAGTTTTTGAATTAAACACTCTTAAACGAAATTAGACCGAAATCCTGATTTGCATGTGAGACAAGTGGGGATGTATCATTGTATCCGTTAAGGTTTTGCATGCACCATTGAATGCTTTTTCCTTTTTCACGTGAATTGTGCCCTACTAATTCTAAAATATGTCAAGTCTCAATTCCACTCAACTCAAACCACTCATGTCATGTGAAATCATTCCCCTTATTTAATTCATTTACTCTTGCTACACAATTAATTATATATGCTGTTTGTTCTTGTCTATGTAAACTAGGTTAAATCAATTGGACTCACCCAGCCTATAATACTATATAACTCTTTCGAACTGAAAGTTATTTGTTTTTTCAGAACATAAGGGAGCCCAAAAATAATACAGTTGGCCCTAGTTTGGTCAGAAAATGAGTTTACAAAGTTAGAATTATCTTAGTTGAGTAAGGAATATATGGTCCATCCCATAAGAAGGGAAGAAGATTTGTTGCCGAGTATATTATGATTGCCGAGTATTATTTTGACCAAGGCATTTATATTAGTTGTTTTGACAGATTATACGTTCTCAAAATATACAATTATCCAGTAAGTAAAGTAAGGACATCATATTTTAACTATGAATAAGTTTGTTCCCAATCATTGATATTAAACTTGTTGTAACGTTAAAAATGTATATGTAAAAAATAAAATAATATTTTAATTTCATACTTATAATTTAAAGCCAAAGATACTCATACTAAATTATTTTAAAGTCTCAACTAAAAAACCTCCACCAAATAGAGCCTTAATACGTCAAGTCTCAATTCTCAACTCTACCCGCTCATGTCATGTGAGATCATCCCCCTTATTTAATTCATTTAATCTTGCTACACATTTAATTATATATGTTGTTTGTTCTTGTCAAGGTAGACTAGGTTCAATCAATTGGAGTCACCGACCCATATACCATATAACCCTTTCGAACCCAAAAGTTATTTGATTTTTTAGAACATTATGAAATGAATTCTTTTTATTATTATCATTATCATTGTTATTATTTAATTTAATATTAGTATATGGTATATTATAATAGTAAATAAATATTATTACACTTACTAGTTATTTATATTAGTCGAATTAATGGGTTGCAAATTCTCGAAGTGCAAAATTCATTATAATTCTTGTAAAGTAATTTTTTAACTGGGTTTCTAAATCTTTTTAAGGTTAGAAAGATTTAAAAACCATGAATTTAAGAAATTACTTTACAAGAATTAATCCAAGAAGTTAATAAATTAAAATAGGAAATTAAAGAACTTAAAGATGAAATTCCCAATTTAAGACATGAAGTACTTAGTAAACTAGCTAAGTTAATTTCCTATTTTAAAGTTCAGGATTGAAGGTAAGAAAGGCAAAATGGTTTGATTCAAAGTCTAGGTGGAGGTTGAATGTTAAAATCAATTGAAAGCTTTTTGAATCAAACTTGCAATTTTGAGTTTTATTGAGTGTTTTTCCAATTTTGATGTGTTTGCTATATATAAATTGATGAGTAAACTTTTATATAATGTGTTTAACATGTTCTAAGAGGTGTAGCGTTGATTCATGTGGAATTGGAAGTAAAATGGACGAAAAACTGCAAAGATCAAAAAACTAAAATGGAATACCGTATCCAAAAATGATAGACCATTATGCCCACCTTGCCCAGTATAGACGTCGTAAAATTTGTTTTTTAAGTGTTTTAAACTAATTCTGTTGGGCGTAGAACTCTAACTTTCCTATAACTAAACTCCTTGGTTTAGGACAAAAACACATGATTTTAGAGTATTTTTGAAGCCAAAAAAGATATCAAAACGTTGAGAGAAATCAACATTTATATTCATGCCAAAGAGATGCTTTGTTCTTTGTTTCAAAGAACTAAGTTATTATTGTTCGAGAGATCCACAAGAAGGATGGTTGCTATCAGTGTTAGGCTGACGGAGTGGCAACTTGAAATGGGAATTTCTTGAGGGGGTGAAGGACTAGAAGATGAAAACGGCTACCTACGAGCGTTCAAAACTCCATGTGCAATGAAAATTCGTTGATAAAGTTGTAAAAAATAACAAAGTTGCAGAGCAATAGCATTTTTAGTCATTTAGCATTGTCGGTTTGTCCTTAAGTTTATTTTTGTTGCCTGGTGTTGTGTGATTCTTTTGTGTGATATGATTGTATGCACTTTGCAAGAGTCTTATTTTTGGTCTAAGAAAGAAAAAGGTTCTCATTTGAAAACCACTTTTTTATTTTATATATATTGGTTCTCAAGTTATAGCTGAGTTTTCATATTGATTGCTTGATTTTGTCTTTATTGAATTCTAATTGCCTTCGATTGTTAATTAATTTAATGGAATGATCAAATATTATGTTGTAATTGAATTAGGTTGTGATCAAGATAATGATCAAGTTTTGAATTATGTTGAATTGATATATAATCCATAAAATTTTGGCTGCTTCACCAGAAGGTTGTACCAGGGTATTGTGAAAAATAAGGGGAGAAGATTTGGGCATGTTTCTAAAGGGGAGGAGATTTGGATTAGGAATGGTTTGTAAAGTGTGGAAAAATTTGGGAGGGGGAGGGGGCTGGGTTATATAAATAATTTGTGTTCCGCCACACTAGTAGAACCTAATGGTTGGATCATGACAACATTTAAAAAGTTTATTCCATGATTAACCAAGAAAAAAGTTAGATGACCGAGGCAAAAAAGGATAAAGTATGTTGTCTTTTTAGTCATTTAGCCCCTTAAGTTTTTTATTCTTTCACTTTGTCTCTAATGTTTTATTTTATATATATTGTTCTCAAGTTATAGCTGATTGCATTTTCATCCAAAATTGGACGCCTTGTCATATTTTGAAGAAAAATCCATTTTTTGGTAAAAAAAATACATGGACACGCACATTCCATCCAAAGAATGGGGCTTCTAATTTTTTGAAAAGTGCATTTCAACTCAGATTTTGAGGATTAAAATGGAGAAAACAAGCATTAGGACACCAATGCCAGAAAATATAGGAGGTAAAATTTAGGAGTGTATTTGTGTGTGTGAGAGAGAGAGAGATGATATCTCAGCTAGCAGTGCCATTGAATCAAGTATATAGAATTCAAAGTACACACTTAATCCACTGCTAGGGAGAATGTATAGTCTTTAATTCTTCTTTCTTTAGTTTCATGGATGCATGTTTCATAAAAAGTAGCAACAATTCAATGAATTGGGTGGAAAATTACACGGAATTAGAAAAGTCAAAAATTAGAAAAGTCAAAAAATTGAAGGGTACGGTGGGAATTAGTTTCCACATAACAAAAGAGAGCAAGTTAAATGTATCTCAAAAACCTTCTTCTTCTTCTTCTTGTTCTTCTTCAAGGATGGATGCTTCATGCTTAATTCTAAAGTTCCCATCAGATTGGAAAGACATGCACACACACAAAACATTGGTAGGACCCTTGCAACAACCGTGAAAAGAAAAAGGGATGACAAAAACATAATTAAAGTAAGAGTTGAACAAACCAATAAAAAGAATTCTACTCTTTCTACCGAAAGCAAGCACGACGAAACGGGTGTATTCAGCATTTGCGTGCGGCTGCATGTTATGATTTTGAACAATTTTACACTTGTCAGCTTTATTTACTGAACATTCATATATACTGAATGCATTGGTGGATTGACATTTTTAAAATGTAAAATTCATTAATTCACATGGTGTAGCTATCCAATAAATAAATCCAGTAAGAGTTATCATATATTTGTCTATGATCTCATCCTATTTAATGGAGTAGAGGATATCTTTTGGAACCGGATAAAAGAGGATGTCATAAACAGATGCCAGATTATTATTCGAACAATTCTCAACTAAAATTACTGATTGTATTATAATTTAAAAAGTTATTAAAAAATTGTCATAGATACATATTACACGAGATCAACATGCAATACGGACCGTCTACTGACGAACTTATTTTACCTTGGGAGATGTTTTTAGTAATGAATAATCGAACACTCCGTACTATATTAGATCCTTCTTGTATATTTGTGTATACCGGAATAGATTGCACACTCAATATATGTATAATATATATATATATGAAAATTCTTAGTAATGGATCAATATATACATATTTAAATTACATGAGAGAGTTTGGTGAATTGGTTAAGGTGCATCAACTTTTAATGAGGTTTTGAGTCCAAATCCAGCCGTCAGTAGTATCAAATCAAAGATGGATATTTTTTATTTATATTTTTGGATATGAACAAAGAATAATTTGTAAATGTAGGTACACATAAAATAATCAATATATTTCCCTCGTGCTTAATATAATAGAGTTGAACGAGTTGCACATTCGATACATTTGTAATATTAAACACATTAATTTCTTAAATTAAATGGTGATAACATCTATTTCTCGTATTTCCTAATTATTATATATTTTGTACTTTTGAAGAAGTGTAATTCCTTACTTGTATAAAAATCCTGGCTTCATGTGCATACCAAAACTCGGCAAAGGATAGAATTGAGCATTTATTATGTGCATACTCAAACCCATATGAATTAAGTTGTTAACGACTCTATTGATGTAAACTTACAAAAATTATCTTTCATGTAGATTTGGCAATGGGTCATATACCGGTCGGGTTGAATTGTGTTGGGTGAAAAGTGTCTCCACCCATACACGACCTGTTTAATAAACGGGTGAAAAATTCAAATTCATACACGACCCGTTTAATTAATTAATGATACGACATGATTCGTTTAACCCATTTAAGATAAACGGTTCGATTTGGGTCGTATACAAATAATTCAATTAAGTAATTAACCACTAAAATATATTGACTCAATAATTTATATATATGCAACAACATTAACTAAAAACTATCGTATATTGTAATTGTGTTGAAATTTGAGAATTTAGAAAGTGGAAGATTTTGAGGGCATGAAATCAGTGTGGAAAAAAGGAAAGGTCATGAACTCAGTGTGGAAGATTTTGTTTATCATATATGAGTTACACAGGTTACTAATGGGTTTACACGACCCAAAATCAACTAGTATTCTTACCGGGTTAAACGGGTTTTATTCGGATCTCGTGAATTTATATGAAATTGACTCATTTAATAAATGGGTTTGACGGGTCAACCCGATTATGACCAGCACCTGTTAAGGGTTCACCTAAACCCGGTAAATTCGTGTCGATTTTGTATCGTGTCGTGTTGTAAATTGCAGTGCCTACTTTCATATTTTAAAAAAGCAAAATATTGCTAATAGTTTACACTGGCTCGGCCCTATTGTACCAATGTTAGAATGTCAGAGAATATTTTAGTATATAAACAGATAACTTTAATCATGAGGACTGTTGTCAGTACTCGAACAAATGTAATTACATATTTCTATTTTGCTTTAAAAATGTATGCATAATTGAATTTATTGGCGCAAGAAGTTCTAGTATTAATAAAAAGTGGCTTCTGCTCAGACGAAATTCAAGTGGGAGAATTTCTAACATAAACTACGATAACACAAGTTAAAATACACGAAAATTAAATGATTAGTAACATGTCATAGTCCAAAATCGAGATAATATTTATAATCTCAATTGATATAAAAACCCAACCTCAACTTTATGGCTCGTTTGGTTCAAGATTTAAACTCTATAAATTTCGCGTTTGGTTCAAGTTTTAAGTCAATAAATGATTCCAAGAACAAACCTTCCAGATTTAAATCATAAGGAATAAACCCTTCCACCGCTCTTCCTTATGAATAAATAATTCCACAGTGTATGAAAATATTGTTTGGAACTTTTTTTTTAGCCACACAAAAATGAAAAAAAAAATTATTTGAAACTTTTTTCTTTTCTTTTTTCCTGGTAATTTTTTTTAATTAAAAATAATTGTAATTTTTGTAGGATAGTTATTAGCATGTGTAATTTTTGTAATTTATTATAGTAATTGTCCTTTTGAAAAATTAGTAGGTGATGTTTTCTCATCTTTTAAAAAGAAGGGTATTTTTGTAATTGATACATTCCACTCCTATTCCCGAACCAAACATGCCATCCTTAATGAGTAACTTTCCAGGAATCAAGTATTCCCATTCCATGATATAGAACCAAACGTTAATTATTTAAATTTAACCCACTCCCTTCCACCTAGATTTTTGGCAAAAAAATAAAATAAATTATAAATATATATGGTAAATAAGTAAAATAGTCACTGGTTTTTGTTCATGACTAACACGGTTATAAATTCTAACCGTGATATTCATTTTGTCACCGTTGAAAAATGTAACTAAGGCAAAATTAAAATTTGTCACTAATTTTCCGCGTGAAAATGCCTAAACATTACATTAGCCATGGTGATGAACTATGGCAAGTTATTTACTTGAAAAAACAGATAATTCTAACCATCAAATTTTTTTTCCCTTCTAATCTTCAAAAATTTAAATACAACTGATGTAATACATCAGGTAAAAATCATAAGTAAAAAAATCATTTTTTATTATCTGATTGATAGTGAATGATTTAAGAGGCTCAAACCGCATAATATACATGAAAAGTGAGAAGTTATTGTTACTTATAATGCTCCTTCACTTGAACATACATACATATCGATAACACAGCGACAAGTGCAGCGTACCTTTTTATGCACCAATTAACATTAGCCCAAAATTGCAGTAACTACCCACACGTTTGACGATTCATTGAATAGGGAAAAATCAGAGTGGAACCAAAATTTGGAAATGACCCATGCTAGTGAGAATATAATTATTAAGATTATTTTTTAATTTATGAATTAAATAATTTAAAATAATTTAATTTTTAAATTATTTAATTTGAATAAAAATGAACTAGTATATAGAGGTATTAACTTAGTTAATATTTAATATATTAAATAAGAAAATAGAGAAAATAGAGAGATATAGTTGAAATTACATAATTTATAATTATCATATAAGCTTAGGTAAAAAAAATTCACTCTACAAAATGAAAGAAAAATTATAATTTATTAATTTATAATAAAATAATTATAAGGCCAAATGAAAATTAACGTGGCAATTTAACATAGCATTGGGCCAACTGTCGGTGGCTTTCTTTAGAACTTTTTGTGCTTCTGTCGTAACTCAAATCGAACAAGTATATTGATGGGCTGGGCCTAGCGCTTGTAGTAGTAGTATTACTACTAAGATATCGTATGGCCTTGTCCAGCTAACTCATTGTTAGGTTGTTAGATGGATGGGTAAGAATCACATATTATATGATAATATAATCCGAATCGACATAAAATTATATATAATAGGTAAAATCTTAATGAATTTGGGTAATTTTTAAGTTCACCTGTTTGACACGAAATAACGATGAATCAGTTACCAATTTACCTTTAATGAATTCGGGTCGCTCATTACATTGATTAATTTTTTAAATATCTTTTTAATAAAACTAATTTTTGGTAAATTAAGAAAGGATTTGTATTTATTTTAAGATTACATGTTTATCTTCTTTTATTTTTTAGTATTTTTTGTTATTCTTTCATTTTATTCAAGTTAAAAAAAATAGAGAACTGTTTTTAATATTTTTTTAAAAGATTATTTACTTAACGGGTACTTTCGGGTCGATTCACCTGATAACAATCTGAGTTGTATATAAATTTAGAAAGGGCGATGATATTGTCCATCCTCTTTTTTATCACTAATATCCTTTTATCACAAACATCCTTTCATATATTATTTTTTATCATAAACATCACCTACATCTTTTTTTGTCATTATACTACCTTAACACACATAATTAACATTAAAATAAGTAATTATCTTTAACAAATAACTTTACTACCATCATTTAAAAAAAACGTAACAAATAAAAAAAAAGAGTAAACCCTTATTTTCAAACATTCATTCTCCCTCGCTAGTGGTTCGTTCCCAGTCGTTGCTCTTCCTCCTCGTCATTGCTCTCCCTCTCCCAAACTCACGAGCGTGCTCTCCTGCCATCTATTTCTCCTTACTGTCACTCTCCTCACCGCTGTATCTCTCCTCATCGTCGTTCTCCCTCCCTAGACCATCGTTGTTGTTTTAAGTTCAAAGTAAGTGTCCTATATGCTCTATTTTTGTGCCATTGTAGTGTGTGTATATATATATGTATATATGTGTGTGTGATATTTCCCTCTCCATGTGCTCTGTTTTGTGCCTTTGTATTATATATGTTATTTCCATCTCCATGTGCTCTATTTTTATGGCATTCTATATTAATGAAAGTAAGAACTTAGTGAGAACAGCGATCACGGTTCATGTAATTCGAATATAAAAACTGATCTCAGATTACATAAATTGAGATCAATTTTTTTTGCCCTATTTTGGTACATTCGGCCTATGTGAACCGAATGTTATCAACTTTTTCGAGATATGTAAACCGAATGAGGATTGTGTATTCCAAACTGTCCATTCGGCCAATGTCTATTGAGTTTAGTGTTCAATTTCGGTCTATATGAACCGAGTATGAGTAGTATTTTTGGAACATGTGTACTGAGAATTAAAATTTTTACCAACTTTTGTCTGTTCGATCCATGTATGCCGAGTTTAAGATGCGCATGTAAAGAATGTGTTTAACATGTGTACCGAGTGACACTGTTTTGATTGTGTTTAATGTGCAGACTAATTTCTTCTTATTTATGTTTATTTAAGCATAGGTCGGGATAATCCAATGACTACCTCTGAGAGACAGAGAAAAGCTCAATAATATGCGCGTAAGGGGAAGAGAGCTGCCTCGGTGACAGAAGCACCGGCAAATCCTCCTGAGCAAATTTTAGTTGAGAATCCAACTAACCTTCAGTCTGTGTCACCAAGTCAAGTGCAATTGCCGCGCCAAAGTGAAGAGGAAATTCCAGTTCAA
This sequence comes from Lonicera japonica, assembly GCA_021464415.1. Taxonomy (NCBI): domain Eukaryota; kingdom Viridiplantae; phylum Streptophyta; class Magnoliopsida; order Dipsacales; family Caprifoliaceae; genus Lonicera; species Lonicera japonica. Next base: position 20,483,139 of record CM038468.1, read on the forward strand.
AATCCGACTGAGTCTTCTTCGTTGTCACCAAGTCAAGTGGAATCGCAGCGCCGTAGTGAAGTCTCCTCGACTCAAACTGGACGATGACGAATGTTAGGAGAATATGATGTTGAAGAGGATGAAGATGAAGCAGTTCCAGTTGAACCCATTACTGATGTGCACGTAACTGATGGTGGCCCGGTAGACAAATCAGTACTCACGTCATTTAAATATCATATAGCGCATGCTATTTGGAAGCGAAAAAAGGTATTTCCTTGTTTTGCTTACTTACAAACATATTGATACGTATGTGCATATATAAATCATAATGATGTGGCTCACCAATCTTTCAGGATGCAAATAGGAAGTTATTAACCACGTCCCACTAGGGGAAGTTGAGATATTGGTCTCTCTCTAATGAGGTCGAGGGGGTAAAAAACCAAGTGAAAAGAAGTGGTTTAATTGCTTTAATAGAGCATAACTATAGATGCATTGACTACGTTGCCATCTCAGCCTTTGTTGAGAGATGGCAACCAGACACAAACACTTTCCATCTCCCGTTTGGTGAGATGACCATTACTTTGGATGATGTGAGGATTATTCTTAGTGTTCCCGTGGAAGGGACTTGCTTTAATTCTGAGGAGGTAGAAAAAGAACTTGAGGGCAAGAAGGCAATTGACATTGCGGCTTCACTATTGGGTGTTAGCGAAGAAATTCTTAATAAGGAATGTGATAATTGCTTTGCGGTTAGGATAAAATGGATTAAAAAGTGTTGTCAAGGTCGAGCTAGGGAGGACTCAAGCGAGGAGGTGTTGGATCAATGTGCACAGGGGTACCTCTTATACTTGTTAGGATGTGTAGTTTTCCCCGACAAAACAAAAACCAAAGTTGACAATCAAAGCTTTAAGGGAAATAATAGATGACTTAATTGAGAGCTTTATTAATTAAATTTAACATATAATTCAGAGGTATTTGTTTTTTATTTTTAAAGTTTTAAGGGAAATGATATATGACTTTTGATGACTAAACAAACACATAATAGTCTATACTCGTTGCAATTTTAACAAGTATGTTAGGATCCGTATAAAGACCATCGAGATGCCCACCCCCTTCATGAGGTTTCTTACTATTACGGGCTGATTGTTTCGTTCGATGTGGTTGAGGGTTATTATCCCGATCGAGTGCTTAGGCAATTCAGTCGAGTTCAGACGATTCCCACTATGCCGATGATTAAACCTAAAGAAGGAGGGGCGCGAGGGAAGACAAGTAATGCATACAAGGTGGTCTTTACAACGAGCAGTTGGTGGCAACAAGACAATTGGCGTAATCATCTATTAAACGAGAAATTGCGGTCCGTCTCAAACAACTCCCCATGGGATTACGCTAGCAACTATATGGAGTGGTTCTTAAAGATCACACATCCCCGCATACAACCTTTGCAGCTATGAACAACGCCAGTAAGGATACGTGGTGGACAAGATCAAGCTTTGGCCAAATTGGTAAGAAAATGTAATGCTTGCATTTTAAATGTTACATTGGTACTAATTATGTTACGCAATGCAGGAAACGGTGGTTGACACTGCACGCTCATTGCTGAAGGGAGCTCTCTTTGGTGGCAGTCACGAGGCGAACCTTTCTCTCGTTGCTAATCAAGTGTACGACATCCTTACCGCTGCAAGATTAGGAACAAATCAACAAGAGGGAATACCTGAACCAAGGACGAAAACTAGGCATGACCGCACAACCCCACCAGAAGGACATAGTCGGGCAAAGAAGATAAAGAAATAGTTTCAATATCACATCCCCTCACTTCACTCGAACTCTATGCTCTAGTTTAAGTTATTTGTAGTTGAAAACAATTATGTTTAACTTTATTTTGTAATTAAATATAATTAAGTTTAAATACATTTTGTAACTTTATTTCCATGGATTTACAATGGATGGATTGTCCAGAGCCAAATACACAAACTGCATCTCACCTGCCCATGTCCAGGGGTCATTCGCTCTTTACCAACCGAATAAAGCAATTTTTCTCGGCCAACATAACCTGACAAAAATGACTATATTCGGCCCATTTAAACCGAGAACTCCTTGGTGATTGAAAGTGAGTTTGGGACTCATTCGGTCTATGAGAAGTGGATATTTTAAATCCATTCGGCCCATGTGTACCGAATGTAGTACATTATTTCAGTCCATGTCATAAACCGAGATATCCTTTTGGTGATTGATAGTGGGATTTGGGAGTCATTCGGTCTATAATAAGAGAATTTTTTGATAAATGTTGGCCCATGTTTACCGAATTTAGTATATTATATTGGCTTTTAGAACCCAAAAGAACCTTTAATGATTGACCATGTGTTTGAGACTCATTCGGTCTATAACAGGAGTGACAGAGATATGTATTCGGGCAATATAAACCAAGTAAAATGAAAACTTTTGGTCCATGTCAGCCGAGTGAACCTTTGACAAAGAAGATTTTGGACAGTGTGTTTAATTTAGCAAAATAATGTATAAGATTAATTGAATCCATAAAACATGTAAACAATACTCACAAATATAACATAAGGACAATGTGAGCTGCACTTTCAATCATTCAACAATTTGTCCACAAAATTTACATGTTAGATATTGGTTATATGCAACACTATCTGTGCAACATTAGATTACAATTCTACCAAGGGACCTTCACAAAAGTATACAACACTATCTATGCAACATGTATACCAAAAAAAACAAAATAAAAAAAGACTTTGCAATCAAGAATCATTTGATAATGATTGTTGAGTCTTTTGTTCTAGGGACAACCATATATCCGTCTTTGTAGAATTGAAGTCGGTCAGAAAAAATTTCCTCCCAATTGGCTGTCTCGCCACTTTGAAGTACGTACCACATGGCAGCAACGGAGGGGAGGGGTGAATTATCCTTTAACCTGACAGTAATAAAGTGGTTACCCTGCACAAGCGCTAGATAGATTATGCGAATCTCACATCCCTCGTGCGGCGGCTCAGCATGGGGGAAAAAAGTTAGACTTTGCAAATTTGATAAATACACAACCACACAATTGTATGCCGACGCTATTAGGAAACCCGCATCATGCATCATCATCCAATATTTAGGATCGTTTGCTCGAGGCTGAAAAAAGTCAATTTTGGCTCGATTATCATTATAGAACCACGTTCCCCACACAGCGTCATAGAGACCTTTGTGTTTTGCTAGGTCTGCCAATAAATCATATTTTACCGTCTTCCAATCTTGCTCATCATCATACCATCCCATCTGTTTCGCAACGGACCTATACCCACAATGGCCATCACCGTGTACATTTTCCACGTCTTCTATGAATGGATGCATCATCGTAGGAATGTATTGCTTATAAGATTCGAATGGCGATTCGGTCTTCTGCACCTCTGTTTTCTAAACAACTTTTATCCTTGCCTTCGAAACTTTTGAGCACTTATCAGGGATTGCTTTAAATTTTTTCTCTCGCTTTTCACCCGTCATAGCGTACTCAAATCCTGACGGGTCCCGCTTTGTTGACTTTGCATGTTTCTTTTCCTTTTGGGTCAATTTCCTTTTCGAGCCTTGCAGTCTACCTTTAAGAACGACAGGAATTGGCTATTTAAGTGATGCCATGTATGGCGAAGCAAGATCCTTTAGTTTCCTCAAAAGAACCTTCTTCTTGTCCTCCGTCGATTCATCATACAATTTTTTTAATAAAATCATCTATGCCGTTTTGAAAAGATCACTTTCATCCCGGGGATTCTCTAAGATTGCGAGCTTACGCCAATGTTCATCAACAACGACCAATGGTATAGGACGATTCTCGCAGCCATATTGCAACAATTGATGTGCACATGGTAACCCATAAACTGTTTGAAGAACATGATCACACGTAGATGAATCTAACCCAATATTAACCGACTTATCTTTCTCTGCCGTTATTAAGTCCAATGCAAACAAAGAAATGTTCCCCCTGACTTCTTTGAAGCGCATTCCATGGTGTCTTTGGCAGACTGATCCAAGACTCATTTCAAACGTGGCTTCCATTTCGGTAAGTTGTAGACACAAAATATTAGCCATGCCCATAAACACTGTGTCAAACATTCTCTCACCGGACTCAAGGAACCTCTTCAACTTGCCGTGCGAACCTTTAACCCTATTGGTTGTTCTATTGCCATGGTGTTTTATCTTATTAGTCCATGTAAGTATAAATGTAGCTCTGTGACCAAACCAGTTGTTTGCCAAATACTCAAATTGCTTTGGAAACTCTGCCGCCCATGTTATCTTCAATTCTTCCCATCGTTTGTCGAATTCTTCTTCTGATGTTGCCATCATACAATGACTCTAATCTCTAATGAAAATCTTCCAAACAGACCCACTTTTAAAAAGTTTTTTACAATGTTGTTCCACATTTTTTGAAATATGGAATGTGCATAACATATGATGCGTTTTAGAAAAAACTTGACGTATCGCATTAATAGACGCAAACTCTTTATCCGTGACAAAGACGCTTGGTAGTTCATTCCCCTCAAACAATATCTTCAACCTCGAAAGGGCCCATGTATAGTTATCCTCAAGCTCATTGTAAAGAAAGCAATGCGCAATGGACTCAAGGAACCTCGTCAGTTGCTTCATCAGATCTATACCAATACACATAGTGCTTATTAACGAGAATCTTCATTAGCTGTTGTGAGAATCCGCAAATGCGACCCCCCGGGTCTCGCCCCTGTTGGTGGTGGGGGTCATGGGACGTCGGAACTGATTCCGTCGTTCCATTTGCTGGAGCGTTTTCGTTGATTCATATCAAGTGTCCCTACGTTCTATTTCTAGATGCAAGGGGGTTCATTCAGAGTCGCCAGTACGTTTTACGAGAAAACGGACAAAAAAGGGTCGTGTAAGAGAAAAGGCTATAGACAAGCCTTTCTTTACACGTTTGTCTACGAAACCGGGATTCTTATAGGGGTTCGGAAACTATATTACGGTTTGGGAAGGTGTTAAGCACCCATTCCGCCCTTTCGGTCTCTAGTGGTCTTATATGTTTATTCTATGTTGAAAAACTTGGATGCTTTTACCGACAGTCTACTACTTTCTAAATAAAAAGTAAACCTAATTTGGGAAAACGGGGAAAGGGATGAAAACCTTTGTGTTCCGAGATCCGATGTTTTTATATTTAAAAGATGTAAATGACAAATGACAAAAACCTTTTATTTTTGAAAGAGTATTCCGTATTATTTCCTCAGATAATGACGGTTTTCTCGAGTTGTGATTATTTTGAAAAAGGTTCGGATCTTTATGTCGGGACTAATTCAATATGGAATTTGAACTCTTTGAGGAGAGTTTATCAGACACGTCGCAGTCTATGATAAAGACAGGATATGTGGATTTTAATTCCTAGATAAGTCTTTATCGGTCCGGGGTTTGAAAACAGGGTTTATCCGGACGATAATGTACTTACTCTTCTGGTTTTGAAAGTAGTTTTATCAGGGTCTTTTGTTTTGAAAACGGTAGACTATTGGTAACTTGACAATAAGTTTATTCAAATAAAACGTGGACAGAATAACAGAAGTAAAACAAGTACACAGATATCTAATCTTAAATACTAGAAGGGACTTTCTTTACCTTCCCGACGAGAATAATAATAAGAAAGAAAATATAATACGGCAGAGGGATCTCTGGCGATAGTAATCTTCTCTTTCTTCAGATATTTCCGAGAAATCGATTCCAGAAACGGAATACGTCGAGTGTTGAAATAGATTCGAGAATTCTTCAGAAATAAGATAATAGTAAAAAAAATGCTTGACAAAAATCAGATCTAAAGCACCAAATTCTCGGATTCTAATCGCCGCCCTTGAACCCTTGGGGGTGTTGGCCTATTTATACTGCTCGGGAGAGATTGTCGCGCGACATTTCCTTAAAAAAGGAGAATGTCGCGCGACATTGTGATATGTCGCGCGACATACGGGAATGTCGCGCGACATACGGGAATGTCGCGCGACAAACGGCTGAAGTGATGGTTCTGACAGATTGATGTGTCAGAAAGTGGTTGGTCTGGTGCAGAGAGGGAATGTCGTGCGACATAGTGGAATTGTCGCGCGACATATCAGGGATTGTCGCGCGACAATGTGATATGTCGTGCGACAATCTCTCTAAAAAACAAGTTTGTCGGGCGACAAACCCTCCTAGTGTAGTACCGGGTCCTCGGGTGGGTCCCGGACCCAAAATAGTAGTTCTCGGAGGTCGTTAGGGTTCTTGCGGGGGTCACGGATCGGGGTGTCTACAGCTGTTGGATTGCACTCATACCTTCCATCGCATGTGTTCTCATTTTCGCTTTAGCATTGTATATTGTTCTCATTGTTGATACGTTCTCTTTACAGCGCTCTTTGAGTCCACAAAGAATGTCCCTTGGTTTCACCCCAGCAACAGTCATCTCACTAACAAATTTTTTCTCCTCTTTACTCAACCTTCCCGCATACGGATGTCCCACTAAAGTATTTGGCAAATTATGATTATGAACTCCGCATATCACTTTTAACTTCCATTAATCACACCCAAGATTCACACCCCGTATTAAGAAAGGCCAGTTATATTTCTTTGTAGCACTATCTCTCTTTCTTAGACCTTTTTCAGGACGCCGATCACGAAATACTGATCCTCTTTCACAACCTAAAAGTAGCCTTGCCCTCCTCTTACTTATCCCATGGTCAGAGATTCGAATAACGATTATAGTGTTGATCCATTTACCTTTAGCTTGAGCCCAATCAACTAAAGCATGGCGCGATTGAAATACCTAAAAAATAGCAAATAATCAAAAAATTTCTTGTTATAACCATAAAATCGCATGACATGTCTTATATACTTACTTCATCCATTTCAAACAAAGAGCCGACGTCAATACAGGGACTTAGATTGCACTCATTTGTCATAGCATCTATCTCTGTAAATTGATGAGATTCATCGAAACCAATCAGATTGCTAGCTTCACCTTCATTGCTATAATTTTTTTCAACACAATTCTTTTTACAATTGTCTTCAACCCCATTTTCTTTATGATTAAGAGCCTTCGGTCTAACTTCTTCAACGATATGCCGAGTATACTGGAAGACGGAAGCTAGTTGAGGAGTCTTTTTTAATTTCATTGCCGTAAGATTAATGTTTTCAAACAATTCACATTCTCCCCATATGTTGGAGTCAAGTGAATCCTAGAATAGTTAATGGCTACAATTAGTTTGTTGTGAAAATTTTAAAAATATACATCAATAATTAAAAGATATTCGAACTAAATATAAAACGTTAAAGGTGTTGAAAATTCACCATAACCACGCCATAATTCAGCCAATATGACTCGAATGAGCATTGGGTGTAGCCAATGTCCAAATGAATCATTCGGTTCATGATGCTCGAATATAGTATATTTATTCGGTTTAAGGAGACCGAAAACAATGACATAATTCGGCAGTTATTACTCGAATGAGCATTGGGTGTATCCATTATCATTCATATGTATAATTCGGCTCATGATACGCGAATATAGTACATTTATTTGGTTTAAAGGGACCGAAATCAATGACATAACTCGGCGGTTATAACTCAAATGAGCATTGGGTGCATCCAGTATCATTCGGTCCATGATACGCGATTATACTATATTCATTCGGTTTAAGAGGACCGAAATAAAGGACATAATTTGGTTTTCATGAATCAAATGAACATTGGATATACCAGTGTTCAAAAGTATCATTTTGGTTTAAGTGTACCGAAATACTTCATCATCTTTGATTTAAATGGGATGAACGATGCCTGAACTGCTCTGAACATACTCTGTTCTGCAGTGTTCCTTATTTTTTCCATTTTTTTAAATTAATGACATGAAAAGCGTATATCTATTAAAAAGAGTACTAAGCTTACCTATTCCTTATGATTCTTGTCTTCATTGCAAGCACCGCCTTAATCTCCATTATTAACCTTTTCTTCCATCTCCATCTCCAAGCAATTTCACTATTATTCTTGAGTTTCACCTTTCATCCAAGTTTCTAATATACCAGAACATTTGATCAAGTACGAGGATTGAGCTACTTTCCATGGTTTTTGGACTTTGACTAAGGAAGAACCAAGAGAGCACGTACTCTCTCGATTGTGGAATGGAGAATGATGTGTTTGGAGAATGGAGATGCTACTAATACAAAGGAGAAGTAATTTAACCATTGTGTAATACTTAAAAGTTATTTTATCCATTAGTAAAAAAGATTTATTAGTTTAATTATGGAGGATGTTAGTGATAAAGTATTCGAATGTCAATATAAATAAATGGTTTAATATTTTGAAGGATGTTAGTGATAAAAAAGAGGATGGGAAATATCATCACCCATTTAGAAAATATCACCCAATAGTTTATCAGGTTGTGTTTGGATGGAGACAAAAATTACCCGCATTCGTGAAGACTTGACACGAAATTAACTTGAACCGAACCGTTGACAATTCTACCTATAGAATCAATGGAAATAGAAAAGGCCATAAATTCTAATTTCTTAATCCATATTTTTTCAGGGAATAGCATGTTGATCTGTGTGCACACTTTTTACAAAAATAGGGACTATAAACATAAAACAATTTTTGTTGTCCTAAATACAAAAGAAAACAAAGTGTAGGGACTAAAAGCATAAACCGATTATCCGCCATCTTGAACACAAAACACAAAGTATTATAATGATAACATCAAATGGTAAAAGTATACTTCAAAACCAAAATTAATATGTATTATTAGTTACTTGTGAATTTAGTGCAAAATTTGTGCTAAAATCTATATCATTTGTTACTTGCGAATTTAGTGTAAATATATATTTTCGCTTAAATGTGTATATTAGTTACTTCTAATTCAATACAAAAACATATTTGCAATACCTACAACGCAACTCTGGTGAGATCTTGCCACTCCGGTAGTGGGGTTTGGTAGCAGTGATCGGGGATGATTAGTTGTCTCTTATTTAAAAAAAGAAAAGAAAAGGAAATAGATCACAAAGAGTATTTAAGATAAAGAAAAAATAAGTGCCCCTAATTTGTAATGAAAATGTAGGCCAGGTGCCCTTCCATTAAATATACAGAGGGAGCCCTTTTAACCCATTGCTTACAAATAAAATGATCCCTTATAATAATAATAATAATAATAATAATAATAATAATAATAATAATAATAATAATAATAATACAAATATAGAATTATGCATTACATTCCCAAAAAATGAAGAACCACCCAAATAAATACAAAGACATTGTAATATGCTAAATAACGGGGCTGTGAAATTAACTTTGCTCGAAAAAGTAACAATCTTATAATTTGAAGCAAATTTTTGCTATATCATGTGTGTTTCTCATAAAAAATTTGTTTTTGGGTGCAAATCATTAAAGAAGTTTGAAAATTTCTCAAATAAACACAAAAATATAGTAATGTATTAGAAAAGAAGAACTGCAAATTTTACTTTGCATAAAACAAGAAACTAAAATTTTTAATTTGAAAAATTTAATGCAGACTGAAAGTAAAGTGTCAGCTCCAAATTATCATTTTGTACTTAATATTTATATCATACTCCGATTATGATATATTTTCGATATATCTGAACGAGTGTGTATTATTGAATGCACTTAAGTATAGCAAAAAAAAAATTAATAGTGGGGTTGACACGGCAAAAATATTGCGTGCTTTTGATGGATACACCCAAGTGTGAAGCTGCTATAGTTTTTTGTGCATTTCATGCTCTAGAGGTATTTCCTGCCCTAGAGGATCAGCCCTCTAGGATGAACTCCATTATAAAATCCTCTAAGGCTTGTCCTTTAATTGCACAGTGGAGTTCAACCCAAGAAATGCGTGAAAAACTATGGCCGCCAGCCTTAGATCCATTTTGCCAACTTGGAACCATTGGTAGATGGCTCCTCCAATCAAAATGGAAGCGGATCGAGGGTGCTATTGATAACTCCCAAAGGAGAACGACTAGAATACGCACCCCGTCTTGAATTTAAGGCCTCCAATAAATAGGCCAAATATGAAGCATTGATTACTGAGATGAAGTTGGCGTAGCATATGGGAGTCAAGCAGTTGATAATTTATAGCAACAACCAACTTGTCGTTAACCAAATTAACAGTGAATACAAGGCCAAAAGAGGAAATATGAAAAGGTACTTAGAATACGCCCAGACTCTTCGTAACAAGTTCACCATGTACACAATTGTATAAGTACCACAGTCCAAGAACACGGACGGGCTCGCCACCATCCAACCTAAGAAGGAACTTGGAGCTTGGAGTAGCCTAGTTACATCCTGCGCCAAGTGAGAACCATCATGGATAAGCCCATCGTAAAGTACCTCAAAATGAGTGAGCTCCTTGAAGACAAAAACATGGCCCAAAAGCTACGCATATGGGCAACCAATTACTTGGCGATGGGGGGAAAGTTATACAAACCGGGCTAGTCCATGCCATTACTCAAATGTGTTAGGCCTACGGAAGGAAAGTACCTTTTAAGGACAGGCCACCTCAGATATCGATCGTTCTTCCAAAGAGTCCTCTGGTTAGGGTACTGTTGGTACAAAAATCTAGAACAAGTTTATTTTCTCAACCATACAGTCAAATGATTGGGTAATAATTAAAATGATAAAGAACAAGACAAAGATATATAGAGGAGGTTCACCCTTCTATGGAGATAGGGGTTAATCCTCTTGCGAATAGAGCTAGGAGCTCGTAACTACTTTGTATTACAGTGAAAGAGTTCTAATTAAAAAAAAAGTTGTCTCTCTAGCTATTCTATCTCGCAATACTACAATTGGAGGAGTTATAAGTTTTTCAGAGCTCTATGTTATATTTTAGACATCTCTCTCTGTATTTTTTTCCTTTGTGTAGTTCTGTAGCTAAAAGCCTAGTTGTTGAGAGAAGTAAATGCTTCCTTATATATGTATAAGAGAAGAAGATGTCTGGGGAGTATAGGGCAGTTGGCTTTCAGCCACCCTCCCATCACTACAACCTACTTGATTGATCACCTTCCTTCTCCTCTTTATCTGGAGCATTAAATGCAGTTGTTATGTATTTAACGATGTTGAGGATGACCCTGTGGCACTAGCAGAGTTAGTGGCAGTTGCCCATGCTGTCTGTGCCTACGTCAACCACTCTGACGGAGTGGTTAAGCATTAGTGAAAAAGCTCTAGAGATCAAGCTCTGGATGTTTGTGGCCTCGAATATAGAGTAAACACTGTTCTAACATTTTCACAAGCTCAATTAGACATGCATCCTTGAGGCCCAATGCTCTTAGCTCTATTTTCACACCACAACAGAGGTAGCCACGTGTCCTCCTACGATTGGTCCATAGGGCGGAATAACTATTTTACCCCATCAATTGCCCCCTGCCTCGGCATTCAGCTTATAAAAGCTGGTTGGCAGGACAAACTTTTAATCCCATGGATTGGAACTATTCCTAAGCCATTTCGAGGGTTCAACAGAGGTCTAAATGGTATGGTGGGAGTCAAAGATGAATCGATATTTCTTGCCCCAGGAAGTGGTGTGAGCATTTAAAATTCTAACATTGGAGTTGTTTCTAACTTGTGTTTAGAATTCTCCTAGAGGACTGACGCCTTTATCAGGTAATGTGCCCACAAGGCACCGTTTCGTTAGGAGACGTGCGAATGTGCAGCTGACTTGATGGGAGGCATTTCTGACAGTTGAGGGGACTGTTGGCTTCCCTTAGAAGTCTTATAAAACGTTAGATAAAAATTTTACTTTTCATCGTTCATCTTTTTGAGCCTTCATCCTCCACAACATTTAAACTAAAGCACAGAGAAAACCCTGGAGCATTCTATCTTCTAGTACGTCTGGTTATAATGATATACTAAAAGGCATGATTTTATTATTATTGGTTTTGATACGTTATATAGACTCAGTTTTGTTATTTTAATGAGAATATTTATGGATAATGGTTACATTATATTATTTATTTAAATATTGTGCATGTGTGTGTCTTTTATTCCATATAGTAGATAATTTGGTGTATAGAGTATAGCTTACACATAGAGGATCATATCATCGGTTCTTGTGGAATATAAGTTTATTGGTTCACGGTCTTAGATGGAATTGGACAACCATCGATAGGATTGTAGAACAAGTTTTAGTAGTTTATCTTGACTACAGAAAACGGTATAGTTTTAACTCGTTGTGCTAGTACACTTTGTGTGTATTGAACAGGACCAGTTTGGGTTAATTATTTTTGTACTGACTATATAAAACAATTTAAAATCCCATGGTTATTATGATTACTTATGCTCTTAATCTTAAAATAATTAATAGACACATAAATGTAGTGTTCGTTGTTTTGACCCATTAAAAGTGAGATTCATTTATGGATCAATAATCTTCGTGAATTAGATGACGACAATATATTTATGATGACTATTAATTATTAATGGAATCCACATTTCGGTATAGGGATTGATGATAACCCTTGAGAAGCTTATAAGTTTTGATCATGCCAAACCTGCAGGTGGATTATGTTAATCCGACATGTCAAATTAGTTAAGTGGTATGCTCAAGGATTAAGAAGTCATTTAAATATAATTGTCAGTAATTTAATTTAAATGACGGTTATCTGAAATCTTAACGTGAGGAGAATAATAAGTATTTAATAACAAGGTGCTCGAAATATAATTTTGAGATAAGGACGGGAGTGCAATTATAATTCTTTAGTGGTGTGAATTATAATTTATGGAAAGAATCAATTCTTAATTGAATTAGGATTCCAGTTTTCCATAGTAAGCCCAAACACTTATTTCTCCTTAAGATCCCTATCGTAGCCTTAGATATATGCCAGCATTGCCTCTTCTCTCGACACGGTAATTCTTACGAATTTAGGGTTTGTGTCGTAGAGAGTAGAGAATAAGATCTTGGTGATACCGCAGCCCACACTCGGTACATGATTGCATATTGAAAGGAATACAATAGAAGATCTTGAGGTTCCATCAAGCCATGTTCTCGATTCGTCTACACCAACCCCTGTTCGTGCTGAAACGAGATCAAACCAGAGAGATCTCGAAGGTAAAATCCGATTCCGCACTAGGGTTTTACATAAAAATTTTGTTCGGTTTATACACAATATTAAACGATTCTGGAACTAAGTTTTCATCACGCCTGGTTTTCACAGGCCCTTTAGGAAACACTTATAGGAGATTTGAGAGCGTGCCTTTGCCCATTCTTTTTGAATGAGTTCCATACTTTGCGCATTCGACCCCTCTCAATTCTATAACAAAACTGATGGCCCATTATATCAACCAAGGTCAGAACTTGGAAATTTCCCACAACACGGAGGCGAGCTCTTCTGTGGGAGATGCTCCAAACCCTCCCCTGCCTGTTAGGACCATAGATATATTCGATAATGAGGGTACCATAAGCACCATTTGTCTTATCCATTTAGTTTACGGCTTCGATTAGGGTATTAAGGCGTATAAATACATTAGCTCTTTAGCATTTTTCAACATCCCTTTCATTTTTTCTCCTGTTGATATTCCAACCTTTAGGAGGAAATATTAGACCTTTGACTCCGTCAAGATTAGGGCTTCGAGCTTGAATGAAAATGGCTACTACTACAGACCTAGTGAGGTCCGCTTTTATGAGTTCGCCTTCGAGCACGAGTTCTGGTTTCCCATGGACGACTATATAAGGGAACTCTTGGTTTCTCTGGACCTTACCCCCCGCCCAAATCCACCCCAACATGTGGTCGTGTTTGATAGGAGTGGTTTTGATTTTTAGGGTCATTTTCGTCACAAGTCACGAGATCACTATCAAGAAGTTTATTACTCTATTATAACCCAAGGACAATTGCGGGAAAAACAAAGGAGTTATGAGCTGTCCTACTAGGTTGGAGGCCGCGTAGATCATCCAAAGGCTCCCAGATAGCATCTCCCATTGGAAGAATAAGTTCTTCTACATCTCTTGTGAGAACTGGGAGTACGACCAGAGGTACCCAAACATTTAAAATCTCAAGAGATGGTTTACCGAACCCAACTCGATAAGTAAGTATTAGTACTCATGTTTTAACCCTTGTTCTTTCTTCTGGTTTTAATCAAACTTCAGTTTATTTTTTATGTTTTATTCTTCAGTAAATGAGAAGAGGTTAGAGCTAGTGGATTTGGTCTGGATTAAAGACTCCAAGGACTTCTTTTTGAAGAACTACACAGAAATCTTGGCGCTTGAAATGCTCTAGAGGCACGGCCTTGGCCCTATGCCTTCAAATATGGACCCAAATGTTCATTCAGCTAAATAATTAGGGCTTTTAGTCGTGCTGGTTCGCTCAGTGCACAATGGCCCAAAGGACAAGGCTATTAAAGCTGCTGGCAAAGGGTCCCAAGCCTCACCAATAATAAGAAGAGTACAAAAATAAGGATAACAAAGAGTGTTCTATAGCTTTAAAAGAATACATATTGAGTACTTCTCATACCTTAAAATAAATATCAAGAAAGATAGAGAAGGAGATAATGATCCAAAACCCCAATTAGAGAAAATCCAAAATTCCTACGTCACGCGCTCCCGTTAATCTATAAAAGAACTTTTCGTTAAGAGAAATTATGATCTAAATTGTTTAAATTGTTGGATTTTTAAAGAGAAAGCTTAAGATACCTTTAATGGTGTTTGGGATAAGTTTTGGGGATAAAAGATAAAAAAAATATAATAATAAAATAAAACTTCTAAGCTTTTTTGTAGTCTCACCACGGACTTGCAACAAGCCTTTGTTGATCCCCAAGAGACCCCTATCGGAGACTAGTGTACTTTTGCATTTTTAGGCCATTTCGAAAAGCCCTTGTTCCAATTGGACAGACCCTTGTTGGATTAGAAATCTGAAAAATAAGCACCCAAAATCCTTTAAAACCAAAACTTAACCAAGACAATCACAAGCATTAAACTTAAAAGAAATGATGGAGCATAATTATTACAAATTTAAACACGAAGTATTATAGCACAAGTGTTACTAATTTTCGTCAATCGTGTAAACTTAAATCTTGGGTATAACGCCTCAATTCTCATTCGATCCATCCATAAGTGTATTATCCATCATAGGACCTACAAGACCCGTATGTATCACAAAGGTATGACCATAATCGAATTTGACTATCTGAAGCCACAAAGGAGCATAAATCACTCTTATGGAAAAATTAGCAACTTGATATCCAATCGGGCCACCCACTTTATGGTGCCACTATGCACTCAAGTCTAATCACATTAGTTGCAAGTGTAATAGGTGTTCGAGCTACAAAATCATCTCGGATCCAAAACTCGCTACTCAAAGAGCCGACATGGTGGGGGTTAACTAAGAAGGTAGGAATTTACCTGGCAGTGGAGACACGGGTATTACATTTTTTTTCTCCCATTTTTATTCTCTATCTACAATCTCCCCTTCCTTTATACTTTTTTCTTTTTAAAATACCATGCAATATTTATTTTATGGATGTTAATAAAGGCATCTATAAATATCAGTTTGACACCCATATATCATTTTTAATTGCAAAATAGCACTATTTTTTGTAGCAAGCCAATGTAATAACATAGAAGAGCTATAAATGAAAAAATATAAAGCAAACGTGTATGAGAATATAAAATTAATCTAAATTCATTGCAAATTTAAAGATTGGGTCACTTTTTAAACATGGAGTTCACCAGCCTTTAATAGGTTGTCTCAGCGTTTCTAAGCTTAGATGGCATAACCCGGTAGCAGTATTGACCCCGATCCGTGATAGAGGAAGTTTTTTTTCGTCTAACAAGTCATTTTTATTAAGTTGTATATAAAGTATGTGTCCATGAAATTGAGTAGATGGTGACCAAACATGGCATCCACTAGCTGGTCCATACGGATAGTGGAAAACAGTTCTTAAGCGAATCTTTGTTTAGATCGGTGAAGTCTATGTAGAGTCTCTAGTCCTCATTGGCCTATTTTATTAATACAACATTTTCCAGCCAGTCAAGGCACTAGACTTCTCGTACGAGCTGGGCGGTAATGAGTTTGTCCACTCTATGCACATGACTTCCATATGTTCCACCTTTTTTGTCTGATAGGCATGAGGTTTAGATCGACTTCTAAGTGGTAAACCATTACGCTTGGGTGGATCCCTAGCATATCCTCTTGACTCAAGAAGAAGGTTTGCACTTGCTCTCGTAGGAAGGTTAATATCGGTTATTGTAATTCTTATCGGAGTCCTGATCCCAGCTAGACATATCTCTCGGGTCAAGGGGGATCCAACAGCAGTATAACGAGTTCTTCAATGTGCTCGCATTGTCTTTCATTTTATCAAGGTTCTAACTCGTCAATCTGTAAGGACTAATGTCAAACTCTAGTTGTTGTAACATAACATTCCTAGGTTGGTCTTTGATCGCCAACCACGACCCTACTTCCCCTAGTAATGAGGAACATTAATGACTAATGACTAGCAGGGTATTACAAAGCTGCTTCCGAGCCTAACAGAAGCAATGACCATCTATTATTGTAAGGCTCGGGTGTAGGCCTTCCTGGCATTATCGAACTTTCCTCTTGTGGCAAAGCCTTCAGAGATAGTTTAGACTTCCTTGATCAGCCCACTTAGTAGAGCATTAGTAAGCGAGGTCGGTCATTTCCCAAGGCCAAGTACTTGCTCAAATGGTCCTAACTTATGAGCCATTGGATCTCCTGCTAAAGTTAGATGCAGTTGTCCGTGTTGTGCCTATTATTATTAACCTATGCCTGCTGATCCTATACCAATTTCAATTTATTGTTTAACAAATTTTGCCTACTTGTGGTATGAGTAAAGTAAAGCCCTAGATTAAGTCTAGATCTAATTTTACTTTACAAAGATGTGTGATGTTCTCTAGATTAAGTTCCAAGACTTTCTATGAATAACCAATTAATAACTATGCAATAATATATCAAAGACAATCACAACCAATCACAAAATGCCAAGATTTAAAAAGGATACCCACAATTGTAGGACTAATACTCTTGGCTACACCACACAATAATTCCACTATTCACAAAGAGTTTATATACATTGACACAAACATACTATGTTGGGCTATGCTTACACGCGCTGCGCAGCTTTGCAACTATCCACGCATATCCTCCATCGAAGTACTTTGACTGATTTGGTAACAACCTAGTCATCTCGGATATTGCCGTATGTAAGCGTTGCTCCCAGTTTACCCAACCGTATTGCTTGACTTGTGGTTGTGCCTCTTGCGTTTGGGTGATATCCGCACTCTTTTCCTTTGCTCTTTTAGGAAGGGCGAATGGATCTCCTTTGGATTCTCGGGGTGAAAGATGATCTTGATCTATGGCTATGGATTAATACCCTAGGTGGCGGAGTATCTAATATCTCAAGTGTTTTTGATATACAATATATAGTCTTTTACTTGATAAAAATCATCTCTTAATTCTGAGCCTTCATGACTTATTTATACACAAATGTATAATAAGGAAATAAGTTAGAATTAAGGTTTTGGAATGCTATTACTTGCGGCCCAAGGTACCGATATGGAACTAATATGTTATACCAATACACTTAGCTTGTTCATCCTCAAGGAATTCTATGCGAAGCTGTATACCAGTATAGACATATAAGCTTCAACACCGGTATGTTTGGCTGGACTCAATTTTTAAGAAATTTCTCCGAGGTAGCGTACCACATTTAAGTTTCAACATCGGTATGCTTGGTTGTTGTTCTTAGGAAATTTTTCTATCAGTTAGCATAGAGGTATACACATTTAATCTTCAATACCAATTGCACGCCACTAACACAGGAATGAACATTTACGAAGTATAGTTGTACACGTTTAAGCTTCAACAGTTTATACTTAAGTAAATTTGTTCGTTGCAAAGCATTCTATTTTAACTTGATTTGAAAATAATTTAGATATAATAGTTTACCACTAGGTAATCAAACCAAGTCCACCTATTACCTGATATCCCAATGAATATGTCAATGTTGAAGTCTCGAATAAACGACTTTTTTCCATTATAGTTTTTGATTTTCATCTTCAATTCAACATGCGATTATAATTGAAACTAAGTGTTTGTTTATATAATAAGGCCAGCACAAAGAAGTCATTAAACATAGACTATACAACCATGATCGCGGTGAAAGTGGTAGTACTTGTTCTGGTTTATCCTAAATGATGAAGAACGCATCTGTACGGGCTTTTGCTTGTAGTCATGATTTTATAAATTTTAAAATATGAGGCTACAAAAGGCATCCTAGTCATCTGCTGTCCTTTCTTGTCTTTTGGTTCCTTATGATCTTTGGTCCCCAGTGGATCTTTCCTCGTCTTAGCGTCATTACTAGGGCTTTTTCGAGATGCAAGACCTCTTTCACTCTGATGTACTTCTAGATTTGATCATTGACCTTATTCACAGGGGTCAGAATTTTCTTAGCAAAAGACTAATCCTTTTTCATTGGTGACCCTGTCAACGAAAGCAGTAACAACAACCATACCATCCAAGTCATGCAAAGTCATTGCTTCATCATTGAACTTAGTGTTGTATTATCGTAGGATGATGACGACTTCCTCTAACTCCTCCTACTTAAGAAATGCACAAGGAATGTGATGCTGAGCTGTTTGAACGAGTTAATCAACCTCTTCCTCAAGCCCTGATACAACAACATTGCGACCCTCTGAATGTACTTAAAAATGCATTGCAAAGCCCCTCATCCCCCACATTATGAAGTTTTATGATGGATTCATAAGCCATTAAGTGATCAAGAGGTCTTTAGTCCCATTATATGTGTCTAACGAAGGCATTTTAAACATTTGAGAAAAAATGTATTTTTTACATGGCGAGTTAAAGGTGAAACCGTGTCGTCTACCCCATATGCATGATTATGCTTGCTATTCTCCACTTTCTTAAGTCACCTGATCAACTCTTCTACCCATTCCAATGATAGAGTGGGCACCGGGTGTTCTTTGCTCAAGGATGACTAAGAGGGGCTTCAATAATTCTCGCATTTATTTTCTTGCTGCCACCGGTGCCTCTACCTTTCAGTTCCTCACGTAGGTCCTACACCTGTGTCCTCCATTTTCATACGATAAGGCAATACCTCTAGTTCGTGGGTACGACATGCTTCTTCTAGCCCCTGCATTGTTCCTGCCGAGGTTTATGTTATGTTGACGAAAGCAGCCTGCAAGCCCGACCACCTTGTGTAGCTTGCCCTTGCATCCTATTGCCCTTATTGTGCGCATCTTATTATGGCTATGCTACCTTGCTTCGTTCCGACTGTAGCTTGAGCACTGCCCCCACCCCCTCCCGAGTTTTGTCAAAGATGTTGTTATGGATGTAGGTCCTTTCTTAATGCCTGTTCGACTTGGTCCACTAGCGACCTTTCTAGGGGTGCTTGGCGACCTAAAAAGTCAGTCGCCTGATCCTGGTCAGTCTGTGGTACTGCTGAGCCATTTGTTTTTGGTGTTGAAGGCGAAGACCTCCATTATGTTACATACTTGTTGTATGGTTTTCTCTTATCACTGTATCAAATTGGTCATGGCAGTAGCACTTTGGGAGACAGTGGTTGTCTTCCTTTGTGGTGCCATGCAGGTTGATGAAATCTTGATCAAAAGATTTTCTATAAGAGACTCTTGTTTCCCAAAGATGACGCCAAACTATCGCAGATTATTTGCTTATGCCGGATCTAACTAGCTGCCCAGATCCGACTAGGAATCGTGTGTGTGAAAAGTGAAAAAAAACAAACCACAACGCCATGAAGTAGTGTCATTCAGCGAAAAAAGATACATACTCCACAGTTTATTCTCTCTTTTAGGGTTCTTGAGATGGATTTCCAATGATCTAAAGTTGAGAATATATGAGCCTTTATATAATAGACTATATAGGAAGTAGGTAAAGATAAACATCTTGTTGTAGTAGTACAAGTACGTGTTTATCAGCTAGTAGGATAATTAAGAGAATAAATCTTTTAGCTTTATTTTATGTAACTGTTTAACTGGAAATTAGACTTCTTTATATCATCTAGACATATTGAACTTGGTCAGAATATGGATGATTGCCCACGTTTTGGGCCTTGTGCATTGGAAAATCACTAGGCTAAGGGTGGAAAGAAAAGAGATTAATACAAGACAACAAGGGTCAGAGATATTTTTAATACTAAAATCGAGAAAGTGATGCCTATCGCAAGACACTTTGGGCCTAATAAATTCGCCGGGTCGTGTGCTTAGTCCAGCAATGCAGACTTTATTTATTCGGGTCGGGCCATAAGCTGTGTTCCGCTTTGTTTAAGTTTGGATTCGGACCCCGGTCGGACTCATATATATACATATATATATATATATATATCCAGGTGACCTACATCTATTCATCCATAAATAAATAAAATGTAGTCATTATTCATTCTAAATTATCAACTAGAATTTTGTTTTTTTCAATATTGCATGGCTGGGTAAAACTACGAATCAATACAAGTACAAGAAATATAGTATTTTGATGAGATATTTTGTATTTGCACCCCATATTTTTATTTTATTTGACTTTGCACCCCCACCATTAATTTATTCCCAAGCTCCATTAATTATTTAATAAATTGACCAAAGTGCCCTCTTTTTAACCTATTTTCCCTTTTAACCGTCCTTCCTATCTTTGCAGAATGTTCTTTGATTTCTTTTGTTTATTTTTCACTTAAATAAATTCAATTTGATCATACCATTTACAATTAACGCAATTAATTTATACTCCATTATACATTCAATTTCATATTGGGATTTTTTTAGGAAAAAAAACTTTATTTATAATTTTATTTGTTTATATGTTTGTTTCCATCATTGATCTCAATCACTTTTTACTTTGTCTTTCTTAATATTTTTGAAAACTACGAATGTAAGTTTGTGATACATGTATAGAGGTATTGTAATAGTAGTACTATGGAGAGAAAATTAATTATATTATAATTTAGAAGAAAAAAAATCTACTCTCGAACAATACTAAAAAAACTCAAAGTAAAAGCGATTGAGGTTGATGATGGAAGCAAACATATAAAATGTATAAAATTATAGATAAAGAAAAGAAAGAAAAAAAATAATAAATATAATGCATGGTGGTGTGTATATGTATTACACGAGAAAGAGGCTTAAAGAAGGGCATTTTGGTCAATTTAGTAAATGATGAATGAAGCGTAACGAAATCAACTAATGGCAGGGTGCAAAGTAAAATAAATTAAAATATGAAGTGTAAAATCAAAATATCTCTCAAAATATGAGGTGCAAACAAAAAAATTTCCTATTTTGATTTCACAGCATTTGTTAGAGAGTTTATTGCATAACACCCCCTTCTTTTTTCTAAAATCCCTTCAAAGCAATACATTAAATATTTTCATGAAAATGAAGAGAAAAGGAGAAAGCAATGACAAATTTGTAATATTTTATGTTAGATGTTAACTCATATCTTTTTTGAATAAACTTATAAACATAATTACAATCTTACCTTTAGGGTTTTAAGACTTTACAAATTCAACTTCAAATTTTTAAAAATTATGGGACTCTCAAAATTTTGGAAGTTAAGGTAAGAATATGATGTGACTCACCTCATGTCCGGCTCTGACAATGACAAATTTATAATTTGAAAAATTGTCATAAAAAAATGGTTATAATGAGCCGAAGACATGTAGAAGCAAACAATTCCATTTATAGGTGATGTTGTGTTTGGGAATATGTCATGTGGTCTTGCATGTCTTTTTATAGTAATTAAACATTTCTTATATGCTAATAATCATAGCAAATATGTAATACATAGCCGTGCATAAAATCCAGCATATACATCATGTTTATCAAGTGGATTGTGGGCCAACGTGGTATCACATAGACACAGCCACATTCCTACGATTGATTTATTTATTACTTATCTAAGAATGATGTTTTTATAAGATATTATATATATAATTCGTTTTCGATACGGATCCATCCGTACAGATTACACTTTTTACGACGTTTTTTCGTCCTAAAAATATTGAAAGATATTTTTTACTACGAAAAAACGTTGTAAAAAGGACCCGTTTGTAAGGACCGGTCCTCATTTAAAATTTTTCTTCAATCATGCTTTAAAGAGGGTAGTTACCTGTTTAAGGAAAAAAATAAAGACCATCTACTTTGAAAGATACAAAAATCAATGATTTTTTAAGTGAAATCTAGCATAAATGATATTTATAACGAGTGAATAATTTGCACGAAATTTTATCAAAACTTCAATGTGTAAGTGGGGGGTAGATTAAAAATATCATATATATGTTCATTTTCGTTGAGTGAAATTTTAGATGACTGTCTTAATTATTTTTAAATTGATTTTTTTAATAAAATTTTGTGTAAATGATATATTCTAGAGATCTTTCTTACCAAATTTCGTAATTTTTTTTTATATATTTACCCCTTTAAACAAATAAACCTTTTTTTGTAGAGATCATCCACTACATTAAATTAGATTTGTGTATGTAAATATATATATATATATATATATATGTATTTATGTATATGTTGTAGAAAATACACAACAAATGGGGCATACATGTGTCATTCATGTGAACCTGCTCCTTCCTCCACCTGCTATTCTACGCATTTAATTTCAACTCCTAGTCACTCGTACAACATGCATTTTCTTTTAAAGTTAAATAGCATATATATGTTAATTATATGAAGAATAAATAAAATATGAAAATTCAATAAGATTCCCTTATGTTTTTTCTTTTCCAAAACTCATTTTCATATTGATTTAGAGCTAATTATTAAATTGGTTGAGTATGGGTTTATATATATTGTAACATGAGTCAGATTAACGTGTACTTTTAAGTTATGTTATGGACTTATAAATATAAATAATTAAATTATAATACGTATTAAATTAAACACAAATTCTTATACAAAATATTATTCTTTACATTTATAGTATACTTAAGGGCACATGTTATTATTTTTCTCGTAATATCTATATAATAAGGGGTAATGATTTTTGAATCAAAAAAATGTATAAGGAGAAAAAAAATTGCGCGGATGAGATTTAATAAAGTTGTGTCAGACTTTTAAATTAGATTTGTGTATGTATATATATATATGTATGTATATGTTGTAGAAAATACACAACAAATGGGGCATACATGTGTCATTCATGTGAACCTGCTCCTTCCTCCACCTGCTATTCTACGCATTTAATTTCAACTCCTAGTCACTCGTATAACATGCATTTTCTTTTAAAGTTAAATAGCAAATATATGTTAATTATATGAAGAATAAATAAAATATGAAAATTCAATAAGATTCCCTTATGTTTCTTCTTTTCCAAAACTCATTTTCATATTGATTTAGAGCTAATCATTAAATTGGGTGAGTATAGGTTTCTACATGAAGATATATATATTGTAATATAATTCAAGTTAACGTATACTTTTAAGTTATATGTTATGTGCTTATAAATATAAATAATTAAAATATAATACGTATTAAATTAAACACAAATTTTTATATAAAATATTATTCTTTACGTTTGAAGAGATGATGGACCACTTTAAATTAGATTTGTGTTTGTAAAGATATATATATATATATATATATGTTGTAGAAAATACATAACAAATGGGGCATACATGTGTCATTCATGTGAACCTGCTCCTTCCTCCGCCTGCTATTCTACGCATTTAATTTCAACTCTAGTCTCTCGTACAGCATGTATTTTCTTTTAAAGTTAAATAGAAAATATATATTATATGAAAAATAAAAAATATAAAAATTCAATAAGATTCCCTTCTGTTTCTTCTTTTCCCAAACTCATTTTCATATTGATTTAGAGCTGATTATTAAATTGGCTGAGTATGGGTTTCTACGTAAAGATATATATTATAATATGAGTCAAATTAACATGTACCGTTAGATTATATGTTATACAATTATATATACAAATAATTAAATTATAATATATATTAAATTATGCACTAATTCTCATGCAAAATATTATTCTTTTCATAGTATAGTTAATGGCACCCGTTGTCATTTTTCTCATAATATCTATATAATAAGGGGTAATAATTTTTAAATCAAAAAAATGTATAAGGAGAAAAAAATTGTGCAGATGAGATTTAATAAAGTTATGTCAGACTTTTGAATTGCTTATTTTACTTGTGCAATCTCCTTTTTCATTAAAAAATATACTTGTAAGAGAGTTCAAACATTGAATCTTTGACAAAGTAATTTGCTGCTTAAACACATACTAAACCACTTAACATCTAAATAAATTTGAGTCGTATATGTATTACATGTGCATAAGATCTAGTATATATAAGTAGTCAATTAAATTGAGAGGGGGGGGGGGGGGGGGGGGGGGGGTTATTTACATCCCAAATGTGTTAAAAACACATCCTATAGAATTTAACTAAAAAATCATCTCAACACCTCCTTATTTATCACAAACACCCCCTCCATTTCCTCATATTATGCGAGTGCTTAGTAACACACTCTCATCATTTGTGCTGAGTTTATGTGAGTGCAATCACATCTCATTAGGTGAGTTTTATTTGAAAAATACTCAAATACACTTAACACTCCATTACCCTGATGTTAGATGAATTTTATGAACAAACTCTCCCTAAAAAGGCCGAATGCATGTGAATATACTCTCTTTTTATTAGGCGGCTTTAAAGAGATGTTAATGATAAACACATTTACCTGAGTGTTCTTTGTGATAAAAGGATATTTGTAAGAAGTATGGATAACACCGCCCTCATTTCTTTTCCCGGCCCGAAATGTGACCAAAAACCTTTGAGAACGTCTTCCGTAAAATATCTAAGGAATGATTTTTTAAGTAGAACCAATTTGTTAAATGTTATTTTATTGTGTAAAATTTCAAGTTATTAATTATGTTTGAAAATGAAGTGTTTGACTAATTTAAATATTATTTAATTATTAAAATTATTTTATGTGTACCTAAATTACCCTTCTCTTATTTCTAAAAATAATAAAAAATAAGAAAGTGGAAAGTTAAATATGAGGTAGACCAAATTTAAGCATGACGAAGCGAAAGTAAAAGAATTATTTTTTATTTTTTGAGTTAAATTTCTTATTAATTATGTTTCAAAATGAAGTGTTTGACTAATTTAAATATTATTTAATTATTAAATGTCTTTTGTGTGTACCTAAATTAAGCTTCTCTTATTTCTATAAAAGTAATAAAAAATAAGAAAGTGGAAAGTTAAATTTGAGGTAGACCAAATTTAAGCAGGAGGAAGCGAAAGTAAAATATAATTTTTTTTTTGTGTAAAATATCTAGTTATTAATTATAGGGGCAATTAAAAAAAAAGGGTTTATTAGAGAAAGATTTTTACACTAAGGCCAAGGAATAATTTTTTTTAAATAAAGGGCCTATTTTTTATTTTATTGATAATATGACATGTGTCTTTTTTTTCATTATAAAATGACATCCCAACCCTTAAAATAAACTAAAAAAATATCAATATGCATTAAAATATGGACTGCAATATGAACTTTGCAGTCTATATTTCACTGCAATATGAACTTTGCTGTCCATATTTCACTGCAATGTGAACTTTGCAGTCCATATTTTTAGTGCAAAGTTCATATTGCAGTCCATATTTTACTGCAATGTGAACTTTGCAGTCCATATTTTTAGTGCAAAGTTCATATTGCAGTACATATTTCACTGCAATATGAACTTTGCAGTTCATATTTTATTGCAATATGAACTTTGCAGTCCATATTTTTTGTGAAAATTTTATAAAAAGGGGTAATTTAGGTAATACATAACATGTTTTTATTAAATTAAATGATATTTAAAATTTATTCAAATACATTCATTTAAAATATAAAACAAAATAGGCCTCTTACACTAATTACCAATTAAAAATAGGCCCTTCATTCAAATTACCAATTAAAAATAGGCCCTTCATTCAAAAAAATATTATTCATTGGATTTTTGGTAAAAATCAATGTATAATAAGCCCTTCTACCTAATTTCTAGTTAATTATATTTCAAAAAGAAGTGTTTGACTAATTTAAATATTATTTAATTATTAAAAGCATTTGGTGTTTATCTAAATTATCCTTCTTTTATTTCTAAAAATAATAAAAAATAAGAAAGTGGAAAGTTAAATTTGAGGTCGACCAAATTTAAAAAGCGAAAGTAAATGAATTATTTTTTATTGTTTGAGTAAAATTTATAGTTATTAATTATGTTTCAAAATGAAGTGTTTGACAAACTTAAATATTATTTAATTATTAAAAGTATTTGGTGTGTACCTAAATTACCCTTCTTTTATTTCTAAAAAAAAATAAAAAATAAGAAAGTGGTACATTAAATTTGAGGTCGACCAAATTTAAGAAGTGAAAGAAAATGAATTATTTTTTATTGTTTGAGTAAAATTTATAGTTATTAATTATGTTTCAAAATGAAGTGTCTAACTAACTTAAATATTATTTAATTACTAAAAGTATTTTTTGTGTACCAAAATTACCATTCTTTTATTTAAAAAAATAAAAAATAAGAAATGGAAAGTTAAATTTGAGGTGGACCAAATTTAAGTAAGACAAAGCGAAAGTAAAAGAATTATTTTTTTTGTTTGAGTAAAATTTTTAATTATTAATTATGTTTCAAAATGAAGTGTTTGACAAAATTAAATATTATTTAATTATTAAAATAATTTTATGTGTACTTAAATTACCCCTCTTATTTCTAAAAAAATAAAAAATAAGAACGTGGAAATTTAAATTTATGCAGACGAAACGAAAGTAAAAGAATTATTTTTTATTGTTTGAGTAAAATTTCTAGTTATTGATTATGTTTCTAAATGAAGTGTTTGACTAACTTAAATAATATATAATTATTAAAACTATTTTGTGTGTACCTAAATTACCCTTCTCTTATTTGTAAAAACAAATAAAAAATAAGAAAGTGGAAACTTAAATTTGAGGTGGACCAAATTTAAGCCAGACGAAATGAAAGTAGAAGAATTATTTTATATTATTTGAATAAAATTTCTAGTTATTAATTATGTTTCAAAATCAAGTGTTTGACTAACTTAAATATTATTTAATTATTAAAATTATTTTATGTGTACCTAAATTACCCTTCTCTTATTTCTAAAAATAATAAAAAATAAGAAAGTGGAAAGTGGAAAGTTAAATATGAGGTAGACCGAATTTAAGCATGACGAAACGAAAGTAAAAGAATTATTTTTTATTTTTTGAGTTAAATTTCTTATTAATTATGTTTCAAAATGAAGTGTTTGACTAACTTAAATATTATTTAATCATTAAATGTCTTTTGTGTGTACCTAAATTAAGCTTCTCTTATTTCTATAAAAGTAATAAAAAATAAGAAAGTGGAAAGTTAAATTTGAGGTAGACCAAATTTAAGCAGGACGAAGCGAAAGTAAAATAGTGTTTTTTTTTGTTTTGTGTGTGTGTGTAAAATTTCTAGTTATTAATTATATTTCAAAAAGAAGTGTTTGACTAATTTAAATATTATTTAATTATGAAAAGTATTTTGTGTGTACCAAAACTACCCTTGTCTTATTCCTAAAAAAATAATAAAAAATAGGAAAGTGGAAAGTTAAATTTGAGGTGAACCAAATTTAAGCACAACGAAGCGAAAGTAAAAGAATTATTTTTTATTGTTTGAGTAAAATTTCTAGTTATTAATTATGTTTCAAACCGAAGTGTTTGACTAAATTATATATTATTTAATTATTAAAATCATTTTGTGTGTACTTAAATTGCCCTTCTCTTATTTCTAAAAAAATAAAAAATAAGAAAGTGGAAAGTTAAATTTGAGGCAGACGATGCGAAAGTTAAAGAATTGTTTTTTATTGTTTGAGTAAACTTTCTAGTTATTAATTATGTTTCAAAATGAAGTGTTTGACTAAATTAAATATTATTTAATTATTAAAAGCATTTTGTGCGTACTTAAATTACCCTCTCTTATATCTAAAAAATAAATAAAAAGAAAGTGAAAAGTTAAATTTGAGGTGGGCTAAATTTAAGCAGGGCAAAGCGAAAGTAAAAGAATTATTTTTTATTGTTTGAGAAAAAAAATTAGTTATTTATTATGTTTTAAAATTAAGTGTGTGACTAAATTAAATATTATTTAATTATTAAAAGCATTTTGTGTGTACTTAAATTACCCCTCTCTTATTCCTACAAAAAAATAATAAAAAATAAGAAAGGTGAAAGACGAATTTTTGTTGGACCAAATTTAAGCAAGACGAAGCGAAAGTGAAGAATTATTGTAACCACAAACAATCTCTGAAATCTTTGTCAAGTCGGGATCACACACAAATAATCTCGACTCTTAGGTCCGCTTTAAATCTATATGTAACAACCTGGGTTCTTCCTTAAAATAACCGGTCCAACTTGTAAGTTAAGGTCATAACACCCACATATATCCAATGACATTCCTAATACAGCATCGATGAGGGATAATTTGGCTCGTTATAATTATTGTATATTTAATTTTGTACCACTTTACCACAAAACAAGCATCATATTCTTTTAACTTATAAATTATATTTAAAAAGTACATTGTATTCTTTAGGTCATCGCCATAAATCATCCATAATACATTCTCCATGTATGGGGGTAGTTATTTTAATTTAAAATAAAAAAAATGTTGAAATATTAGGTCCCAATTGTACAATTTACAATAATAATAATAATAATAATAATAATAAAGACTTTATTGATATTTGTAACCATATAATCATTATATTTATTTTTAATTAATTTTTGTAAAGTATTCATAATTCAATATATAACATGATTATGATGAAAGATTTATGCATTTCCATTTTTTTTTCTTTTTTCACGCACCTTTAAGATGTTATAATTAATTAATTCAAAGGTTTGATTGATAAATTATGAAATTGAAATAAAGTATGTATAATAAATACTACTTAAATTTAAAAAAAATAGTCAATAATGGAGTCAAATTACAAAAAAAGGAAAAAAAAATTGTAGCTCAAATATATTTTCCATCAAAGTTGCCATTTAGCTCAAGACATGCCTTGAAACTGTTAAAAAACTGTTACAATTGCATTTTTTTGCGATTGAGACGCATTTGCGTTTATTATTGAGTTGTGCTATTCATAGTTGGACAACATTAATCATGTCCCATTTTTTAATTGATAGTTTGATCATTACAGTTAATATCAGACTGGTAATACATTTATTAAATGACCCCTCGCCAAAATTCCTGACTAGACTACTGAATATATTCATATAGTACTTAGCTTAAATACGCTCTAATAAAATAAAAATTATAATTTAAATTATTAAACTTAGATATAAATCAATTACCATTCCACAATATTACGAATGTGTGCATATGATTTGAATTGAGACTTGACATACTTTAGAATTAGTAGGGCACAATTCACGTGAAGAAGGGAAAAAGCATTCAATGGTGTGAGAATCCGCAAATGCGGCCCCCCGGGTCTCGTCCCCGTTGGTGGTGGGGGTCATGGGACGTCGGAACTGATTCCGTCGTTCCATTTGCTGGAGCGTTTTCGTTGATTCATATCAAGTGTCCCTACGTTCTATTTCTAGATGCAAGGGGGGTTCATTCAGAGTCGCCAGTACGTTTTACGAGAAAACGGACAAAAAAGGTCGTGTAAGAGGAAAGGCTATAGACAAGCCTTTCTTTACACGTTTGTCTGCGAAACCGGGATTCTTATAGGGTTCGGAAACTATATTACGGTTTGGGAAGGTGTTAAGCACCCATTCCGCCCTTTCGGTCTCTAGTGGTCTTATATGTTTATTCTATGTTGAAAAACTTGGATGCTTTTACCGACAGTCTACTACTTTCTAAATAAATAATAAAAAAAAACCCTAATTTGGAAAACGGGGAAAGGGATGAAAACCTTTGTGTTCCGAGATCCGATGTTTTTATATTTAAAAGATGAAATGACAAATGACAAAAACCTTTTATTTTTGAAAGAGTATTCCGTATTATTTCCTCAGATAATGACGGTTTTCTCGAGTTGTGATTATTTTGAAAAGGGTTCGGATCTTTATGTCGGGACTAATTCAATATGGAATTTGAACTCTTTGAGGAGAGTTTATCAGACACGTCGCAGTCTATGGAAAAGACAAGATATGTGGATTTTAATTCCTAGATAAGTCTTTATCGGTCCGGGTTTGAAAACAGGGTTTATCCGGACGATAATGTACTTACTCTTCTGGTTTTGAAAGTAGTTTTATCAGGGTCTTTTGTTTTGAAAACGGTAGACTATTGGTAACTTGACAATAAGTTTATTCAAATAAAACGTGGACAGAATAACAGAAGTAAAACAAGTACACAGATATCTAATCTTAAATACTAGAATGGACTTTCTTTACCTTCCCGACGAGAATAATAATAAGAAAGAAAATATAATACGGCAGAGGGATCTCCGGCGATAATAATCTTCTCTTTCTTCAGATATTTCCGAGAAATCGATTCCGGAGACGGGACACGTCGAGTGTCGAGGATAGATTCGATAATTCTTCAGAAATAAGATAATAGTAGAAAAGTGCTTGATAAAAATCAAATCTAAAGCTTCAAATTCTCAGATTCCAATCGCTGCCCTTGAACCCTTGGGGGTGTTGGCCTATTTATACTGCTCGGGAGAGATTGTCGCGCGACATTTCCTTAAAAAAGGAGAATGTCGCGCGACATTGTGATATGTCGCGCGACATACGGGAATGTCGCGCGACAAACGGCTGAAGTGATGGTTCTGACAGATTGATGTGTCAGAAAGTGGTTGGTCTGGTGCAGAGGGGGAATGTCGTGCGACATAGTGGAATTGTCGCGCGACATATCAGGGATTGTCGCGCGACAATGTGATATGTCGTGCGACAATCTCTCTAAAAAACAAGTTTGTCGGGCGACAAACCCTCCTAGTGTAGTACCGGGTCCTCGGGTGGGTCCCGGACCCAAAATAGTAGTTCTCGGAGGTCGTTAGGGTTCTTGCGGGGGTCACGGATCGGGGTGTCTACAGACCCTCTCGACTCAAGCTCCTTGCTTGCAAGGATTTGAGGCGACTGGAAGAGACCATGATCCATGGCTCCCGCAGGAACTCTAAGAAAGTGTATGCGTATAGAAGTACTTGTGAGTGCCTCCGGAGAGGGCTTCGTGTTTGGTTTTGCCTCCGGAGAGGGCTTTTGTTACCTCGTTGCCTCTTTCGAGGGCTTTGGCTTGCTTCACTTGCCTCAGATGGGAGGACTACCATTGATCTTTTTTGCGCCTCAGGTGGGAGGACTACCATTGCGCCTCAGATGGGAGGACTACCGTTTGTGCCTCTCTGGGAGGGCTTCGCCTCAGGTGGGAGGACTACCGTTGTGCCTCTCTGGGAGGGCTTCGCCTCAGGTGGGAGGACTACCGTTTGTGCCTCTCTGGGAGGGCTTCGCCTCAGGTGGGAGGACTACCGTTGTGCCTCTCTGGGAGGGCTTCGCCTCAGGTGGGAGGACTACCGTTGTGCCTCTCTGGGAGGGCTTCGCCTCAGGTGGGAGGACTACCGTTGTGCCTCTCTGGGAGGGCTTCGCCTCAGGTGGGAGGACTACCGTTGTGCCTCTCTGGGAGGGCTTCTAGATCTGAAAGAAGAAGGAAAAAAATGCCTCTGGGAGGGCTTTCATGAGTAACTCTTGCCTCTGGAGAGGGCTTGTGATTTTGTATATTGCCTCCGGAGAGGGCTTGTGTTTGTGCATTGCCTCCGGAGAGGGCTTGTGTTTGTGCGTTGCCTCCGGAGAGGGCTTGTGTTGGTGAATTGCCTCTCTTAGACTGCTAGAGTGAGAGAGAGAGTAGATTTTTGCGAAGGTAAAAAGAGCTTCTCAGGGTCTATTCCGGATGTCCGTTTCCCTGTATCTTTCTGAACTTTACTCTCATGTTTTCCTCGGGTGAAGATGTTTCACTCAGAAGGTAGTTTTCGGATTTCTTTGCTCTCCGTAGGGTGATGGTCCGAGGTTTTCCAAATCATCTCTTCCGTATCGTGCTGAAAAGAAAATTTGCTTGAAAGTTCAATCTCTGATCTTTATTCTTTTTTTAGTTTTCTCTTTTGGTGGGCCCACATCGTATTCTGTTTTTTCGATGCCCTTATTTCTCCCTCTTTTGGGAAAGACTTTTCCTGGCCCTCTCTGTTTTTGACCAGGAGTCCTTTTGTCCCTTTGTCGTGATCAGGAGCCTTACTCACCCAAAACGAAGCCCTGAGCCGGTCTTGGCCTAGCTGTCACTTTTGGTGTGGCTCTCCCTGTCACTCTGCATTTCTGTTTCTCTCGCTCGCTCTGGGCGCTCATACGGGTTCTTTCTCTTTTCTACTTTTTCAATTTTTTTCCATTCCCGTTTTATCGTGGCATTCTGCCTTTTCTCTTTATTTGATGGTCTCGGTCCTTCTATGAGATCAGAGACTACTTTTAATCGCGGCATTCTGTTTTCGCATTTTTTCGGAGAGATGATTTGGAAGTTTTCTCTTTGAACTTTTTATCATGGGTGTGCGGTTTTTAGCAATTTTCCGAAAACTGCTTCTCCAAAGTGCCTCTGCAGAAGATAAAATGAGACAGAGGTCAAAAAATCAGGGAGGAGGGGGGATTGTCGCGCGACATTTCGGTGCCTGGCTCTTTGTCGCGCGACAATGTGGCCATTTGTCGCGCGACAAACTGACCCACCATATAAACCCCTTGCTGAGCTCATTCCACCTCATTCTCTCCTTTCTCTTTCTCTCTCTAGCTCTCTTTTTCTCTCTTTTCTTCTCTCCCAAGCGCGGAAGCTCTGCCGTTTTTTTGACTTTTCCGACCTTTTCACACATATTCTACCTATATCGATGGACCCTGCTCATCTCGACCGATTGGAGGGTGACCAGGAGGAGGTCACCTTTACTGACGCTCAGGGCGTTCTTCGCTGCAGCCCTCATCACGACGACTGGGCGGACTTGGACTGGTATGATGAGGATGGGATAGACCGCGGTCGGGCGGTGGTCTATCGGGATGCTATCCGAGCTGCTCCGGTCCCTGACGTCCCGTGGCTTTTGATGGAGCCCGTTTCTCACGAGATTCGTCGTCGATCTCTGGTATGTCTTCTTTCGTGCATTTATCTGTTCTGCTTCTTGTCGTTTCCTGTATTTGTTTTAGATAATGTTAGTATGCATGTCTGACTAGGAATAACGCCCGATTTTTAGCGAACACATACTTTTACCTGTGATACCTCTTAGTTTAGAAAATTACATAATGTACCCCCATGACCCTATAACTCTCATATTTACACCAAAGTACTCTCAGGTTTTGAAAATCACATAATTTACCCTTATAACCCTATAACTCTCATAATTACACCAAAGTACCCTCACGTTTTGGAAATTACATAATTTACCCCTTATAACCCTATAACTCTCATAATTACACCAAAGTACCCTCAGGTTTTGGAAATTACATAATTTACCCTTATAACCCTATAACTCTCATAATTACACCAAAGTACCCTCAGGTTTTGAAAATTACACAATTTACCCTTATAGCCCTATAACTCTCATAATTACACCAAAGTACCCTCAGGTTTTGGAAAATTACATAATTTACCCTTATAACCCTATAACTCTCATAATTACACCAAAGTACCCTCAGGTTTTGGAAAATTACATAATTTACCCTTATAACCCTATAACTCTCATAATTACACCAAAGTACCCTCAGGTTTTGGAAATTACATAATTTACCCTTATAGCCCTATAACTCTCATAATTACACCAAAGTACCCTTAGGTTTTGGAAAATTACATAATTTACACCTATAGCTTTATAACTCTCATAATTACACCAAAGTACCCTCAGGTTTTGGAAATTACATAATTTACCCTTATAACCCCATAACTCTCATAATTACACCAAAGTACCCTCATAACCTCATACTCGTTCCTTTGTCTGCAGTGGGTTGGCCGCGGTTGGGGTTCCCCCAACGCTATATCTTCGGAGTGGCGACGGGCACCGGCCCCTGTCCAGGAGTTGATTCTCGCGACTCCTTTTGGCTCCCTCTTCAACGCCCTCCCAGAGCGAGTATCTAGGGCGACAGTTTTAGTATCGGCTCTGGCTTGCCACTGGTGGGACACCACCCATACCTTTCACTGGAGCTGGGGGGAGATGACGATGACCCTCTCGATTTGTTTGCTTTGACCGGGATCCCTTCAGGGGGGGTCCCCATCCAGATCGACGTCCCCTTGCGTCTGACAGCCGAGGGCATTGTTAGTTCATTAGGATGGTTTCCGGAGCGACGGAGTTCCGGCGACACGATTCCTCGGGGCGTCTTGGTTACGCGGTTAGCCACAGAGAGGGCTCGACTAGCTGCTTCAGGGGTTCCTATGACCCGTCAGGAGGCGCGCCAGTATGCCCGCGTCTTTCTTCTATTGACACTCCATGATTTATTCGAGGCTCGTGGTGGGGACACGGCTCATCTTTGGTGGTTGCCCTATCTTCGGGACTTCAGCCTCATGTTTGACTACGACTGGGGAGGTTTCATTCTTGCAGTCCTTTACGATGCCATGGACCAGGTCTCTCGTCATTTAGCCCTGAACCTCAAGGGCTTTTCTTTGCTGTGGGAGGTACATTTTTTAGTCTTTCTGTCTTTGCTTCAGTTCTTTGCTTCAGTTCTTTGCTCATTACTTGTTGATCATTGCTGATTTCTTCTATCTTTCCTTTTCAGAGCTGGTTTGTAGCTTATACCCGTCTGGGTCGCGCCCAGGTGGATCTCCTCGTTGAGAACGAGGACCAGTTCCCTTTTCTCCGCCGATTCATCGCGGGGAACTATAGGGCTCCCTATGTATACCGGACTCGGGAGACCGGAGCTGCTGCTATTCATGATCTGCGGGAGGAGCAGGTAAAATATTTTTAGTCTTCTTGCTTTTCAATAGTCAGATAGAGTAGAATATATAAAATACTGAAATAAAATCTTATTCTCTTTTCAGATTGAGTGGGCCCCTTGGGGTGATCTGGGTCCTCATCATGGGTATGGTCGTGCTCTGACCGCCTCGAGGACCAGGCGGCTTATCCGGGATGAGTACGGCCTTCTCTTCTACTTGGGTGAGAGGGTCATTCGTCAGCACACGCCATCCCAGTGGCCTCGTGTTCCATTGTTCCCTCCTGTTCTGATGAGGCGGACGGGCGAGATCGACCCGGTGACGGTGCAGGCTTTGGTTGACGGACTCGGCTTCCAGACGTTCGTCGAGGAGGGAGACTATGCTATTTTTGCTGCCCGTTACCTGATGAGGGAGCCGAAGGGGACTCGGGGACGGGTCTTCTATGAGAGGTATCGGGCATTGGGGGGTGATCCTCATTATATACGGGGACAGACCCATTTAGCTAGGTGGTTCCGGTCATCTGCCACCTGTCCCCGATCAGAGGGACAACATTCCGGATTCTGAGGATGAGGATCCTGAGGGAGAGAGGGATGTTCCTGCTGCGGCTGAGGGCGGCGGTCGGCCAGAGGGCGAGGGAGGTGATGCGACAGCCGTTCCGGAGCCGTCACCTCAGGCGACACCTGCGGGGGAGCAGCGCGCTGAGGGCTTCGAGTTTCCCACCGGCCCTTCCGTGTCTCCGGGGGCCTTTTTGCTGCTGCTGAGGCTGCTGAGGGGAGAGCGGGATTTTCTGAGAGGTCCTGGGAGCCCGCGGACCTTGGGGCAGATTTTGATCAGTTTGGGCGGACTCCTCCTGCGGCGGCGACTACTCCTTCTAGTGGGGTACCTCCTTTGGGGGCGACGGCCATGGTGGATCCTCCGGGGGTCCGAACATACGCTACGTTGACCCCTCTACCGGCGACTGTCATGGGGCCTCCCGCCCGATCTCCGGGCTTTGGTGGCTCATCCTCTCGTCCACACCTTGTTCCCCATTCGTGAGGAGGGAGGGTCTTCTTCTGCAGCTGCTCCTGCGGGGTCATCTATTTCGTGGGTAGATCTACCTCCACTCCCCAGAGATATTTCTTATGTCGGCGCGGGCCTATGTCGATATTCTGTCCCGGAGTATCCCCTTCCCGAGGATACTTTTGATTTCTTGGGTGGTCGTTCTGATGATGAGGTATCTTCTTCAACTTCTCCTGATACTTTCATGTTTATATCTATTTATTTTGACTGTGCTGATTCTCCTTTTATTGTATGTCTTTTTACAGAGAGTGGGTGTACGGGTGGCGGATCTACGGGCCTGGTATGCCCAGTATTTCTACAGCTGGAACCTGCTCCAGTACGTCGGTCGAGACCCTCCAGCCTACATGCGTGACTATCAGAGGGCTATCGACATCTCTTTACGGCCGGACGACCCCCTGACTTCCTCCCATGCCCGGACGGATTCTCGGAGGAGCAGTAGTCGGACTTCCAGGCGTTCCCGATCGTCGGTGATCCGTCCTACGGCACCGGTTCAGTCCACGGGGCCTTCTCAGGCGGCAGTTCCTCCTGTTCCTGGCGTCCCAGTTGTTGATCTTACCCCTGAGGAGGGCTCGGGAGATAGTGGGAGCGTGTCGAAACGCGCCCGAGTAGATTAGTTTTCCCTTTCTGCACTAAGTTGTTAGTTTTGGACAGATGTGCTTAGACAGATATTTAAAACTGTTCTTTTATTGGTTTTATAAAATATCTTTATCTGTGTTTGATTTATACTTTTATTATCTGTCTGTGCAAGATATATACACATATATATATAAGAGTCGGTAATTTAAAAGTCATACCTTGTAGTGTAGTGATACTTATGTTTCCTGCAAAAAAAGAACAAAGTGAGAACAGAAAGGCATCCATAAGTGATTCTTTTGGCAAAGATGACCATTATGTATAAGGAAACAAGTAGGGTGCCCCCCAGATGGGTTTGTCGCACGACAATTCCTCCTGGACATGGGTTTGTCGCGCGACACTTCCCCCTGAGAGTGGGTTTGTCGCGCGACAAACAGGTACAGGACCCTCTTTTTTGCTATAAATACACCCATCTTCCTTCCTTCATCCCCACACCTCTCCAAAATGTCTTCCTACCGTACCAACTCTGATTTTTCTTATGTTAAAGCTCGAGATACTCTGATATCTTCTGAAAATGGTTTGAACTTTGGTGCATTCAGTCCTTTGGCGGGCTGGTGCCATCGTCCTGTAGATTTCTCCTTTCTGTTAGGTGCCTTGTATTTCTGGAGTCCTGCGGACCATCTCTTCCGTTTTGGACTAGATGAGCTCTGCCCGACCTATGAGGAGTTCTCCTGGCTGTTACGTTCTGACGTTCGTCTCCCGATGGCAGTTCCTATAGAAGGAATCGGTCCCCGCGACATGCTAATTGCTCTGTTAGCCATTCCCCAAGCGGCCTGCGATGGTTTCATTGTCGACGGGCTCCTTGACCTCCACAAAATGGTGAGGTTCTTTCATCGTTATGAAGATAGGGCCTCTTACGGCGTGGGGCGTACTGCAGCGGCCCTGATTTGCCTGGTTTCTGATATGCTGCTGGTGACGGGTTCTTCTCGTGTTGATCCGACTATCTTGAGTCTGATTTACCAGGCTAGAAATGGGGAGTCTATAGTGCCGATCATTCTTGCAGAGACCTTGAATGGTCTTGATGATGTTTCAACGGGGGGCCTCGCCCTTCTTCCGGGGAGCCCGCGTCTGCTATACATGTGGCTGCTAGAGCGCTTTCGATCGGTGGGTTTCAGCGGAGTTCGGCTAGACAATCCGACTCATTTCTTCCATCGGCCTCTCTTTGGTGCTTTGACCATGTCTTCCTCTGATTGGACGGTGTGGTTTTCGGAGAACTTTCGGGCTATCCGGTGGAACATTCCTTGGTGGAAGCTGAGGAAGATGGTACTTAGTACTGGGGTCAGAACTACGTTCGGCTCCGCGGGCTCTGGTTTACTTCCTTTTATCTCCCTGGGCGTCTTCTTCGACAGTTTAACATTCCTCAGGAGGTTCCCCTTGGTCTGAACAACTTCTCTTCTGAGTCTAAATTTGTGACCCCACATGTTTCTTTATCGGTAGAGAGGATGTGGCGTGCTCGACTGACTCGTCAGTTTAACTATGCTCGTTTCGGTATTTCCAGGCCTCTCCGGGCTGACATTATCCGCTCTTGCTGGCAATCTCTAGAAGGAGAGCTGATTGATGACCCCTTTCAAATGGAGTGGTTCCGATTCATGGATTCTGAGCCTACAGAGGATGGCATTGTCTTTGCGTACCAGATTTTGGATGAGGCTCGAATTGATTTGGGCCGTTGAGGACCCAGTGTGGCCAACCCCTAGGGATTAGTTTCTTCTTTGTATGCTGTACTTCCTTTGTAACTCTTGGTGTTCTGAACCACCTCTTTAATAATATATGAAGGGACTTTTTATGAGAAATAAATTTCTTTACAAAGCTTTAAACCGGGCCTGAAGTCACTTCTCAGGTTGCCTACGTTCCCCCCTTTTTGATTTTTCCAGAAAATACGATATTCGAGTTGGGGCTCAGGTTTACGTAGTTCTTATACACGTCGTGCTTATTGATAATACTTCTTCAGTCGGTCCATGTTGACTGGTGAATGTAGTAACTGCCCGTCTAGGTCAGTGAGTATAGCGGCGCCTCCTGTATTGATTTCTTTGACGATATACGGCCCTGTCCACTTCTGCCCGAACTTTCCCCTCGGATCTCTGGCTGGCTCTCGAATTTCTTTCAACACGATGTCATTTTCATTGATACCCCGAGTCCTCACTCTCTGGTTAAATGCTCGAGCGATTCTCTTCTGATACCCTTGATGGTGGTATGCGGCTTTCAATCTTTTCTCATCTAGTAAGGCTAGCTCGTTATAACGTGCCTGGACCCACTCCAGTTCATTGACCTGATTCTCTAGCATTACTCTGAGGGAAGGGACCTCTAACTCGACAGGGAGGACTGCCTCCATCCCGTATGTAAGCGAGAACGGGGTTGCCCCGGTAGAGACCCTTTCGGTGGTGCGGTATCCCCACAATGCATATGGTAATTTCTCCGCCAGTCCCGGCAGGTGTCGGTCATCTTGCTTAGGATATTCTTCAAATTCTTATTGGCGGCTTCAACTGCCCCATTGGTTTGCGGTCTATATGGCGAAGATTTGTGTCGGGTGATACCGTATTCCTCCATGACTGTATTAGCTTCTCCTTCGAAGTGGGTGCCGTTATCTGAGATGATCTCGTGTGGGACCCCATATCGGCAGACAATATTCCTTTTGATGAATCGGGCAACTTTCCTGGCATCCAGGGTTTGGTAAGATTCGGCTTCCACCCATTTGGTGAAGTAGTCGATGGCTACTAGTATGAATTCATGGCCGTTGCTGGCTTTGGGTGAGACTTTCCCAATGACGTCAATTCCCCAGGCTGAAAAAGGCCAGGGAGCAGTCATGTTGTACAACTCTTTTGGAGGAAGCTTCTGGGACTTAGCATAAATTTGGCATTTGTGACAACGGCGTACATGATCAGCGCAGTCAGTTTGTAGGGTAGACCAGAAATACCCTTGCCTGATGATCTTGCGGGCAAGCGTATGCCCGCTCATATGAGGTCCGCAATCGCCCCCATGTATCTGATCCATCATTCTAACCGATTCTTCTTCGGTGAGACATTGAAGATGAGTCCCGTCGTAGTTCCTTTTATACAATCTTCCGGCACAGAGTATGAATCCTGATGCTAGTCTCCTGAGTGTGACCCGCGTTCTCTTGTCTGCTTTCTCGGGATACTGATGGTTCTTCAGCAGGTTCCAGATATCATAAAACCAAACGGTTGAGTCACCGTCTTTTTCAATTTCCACCTCAAGGGTCATGCAGTGGGCGGGTCCTGATTTCTTTTGTACCGTGAGGGTTATTTCTTCCATCCCCTCCAGAATATTGATCATAGATGCCAGGGTTGCCAATGCGTCAGCAAAACTGTTCTGGGACCTGGGGATATAGTAAAACTCCACACGCTCGAACCTTCCTGCGACTTCTTCTAGTCGGGCGAGGTAAGGGACTAATTTCTCATCTCTGATCTTCCATTCCTTCAGAACTTGATGGACCACTAGTGCTGAATCTCCGTATACCTGTATTCTCTTTATACCCCTTTGAAGAGCGATCTCTAACCCGAGTATGCAGGCTTCATATTCGGCCATATTGTTGGTGCAGAAGAAGTCCAGTCGATATGATACCGGGGAGTGAGTTTGGTCTGGAGAGACTAACAGGATGCCTATCCCGTTTCCGTTCCGATTGGCGGCCCCGTCAAAGTACAACCTCCAGTCTTCATTGATCTCGACGTTCATGATGGTTTCGTCCGGGAATTCGGCTTCTTCTGTCATGTCTCCCAATATCGGATTGTGGGCCAGGTAATCAGCTATGATCTTGCCTTTGACTGCCTTCTGGGTCATGTAGGTGATGTCGAATTCGGAGAGTAGAAATAACCATTTTGCCATTCGATTCGAGAGAGCCGGTTTCTCGAAGAGGTATTTCAACGGA
This sequence comes from Lonicera japonica, assembly GCA_021464415.1. NCBI lineage: Eukaryota > Viridiplantae > Streptophyta > Magnoliopsida > Dipsacales > Caprifoliaceae > Lonicera > Lonicera japonica. The sequence continues at coordinate 20,523,534 of CM038468.1, forward strand.
TCAATCCGTGATGCCAGGATGACTGGAAAAACTAGCATGTAGTGCCGTAGTTTCTGTGTTACCCAGACGAGAGCGGTACACGATTTTTCCAATGGTGTGTAGTTTATCTCAAATGGGATAGCTTTTTGCTGAGGAAATAGATGGCCTGCTCCTTCCGGGTATCGGTGAGGTGTTGGGCTAGCATTGCTCCCGCGGCTGAATCAGTGACGGTTAGGTATAGGATTAGTGGTAGTCCGGTCTGAGGCGGGGCTAACACTGGGGGCTTGGAGAGGTAATCTTTGATTTTGTCAAAAGCCTCCTGGCATTGATCGTTCCATTCTCCTGTGAAGACTTCCTCAGGAGTTTGAAGATGGGTTCGCACTTTTGAGTGAGCTGAGAGATAAACCTACTGATGTACTGCAGATTACCCAAAAAACCCCGGATTTCTCTCTCGGTACGAGGCTCGGGCATGTCTTGGATAGCTTGAACTTTAGCGGGGTCTACCTCGATTCCTTTCTTACTGACGACATATCCCAGGAGTTTTCCTTTGGTTACCCCGAACACACATTTCTGCGGATTGAGTCTCATCTGATACTGGCGGAGCCGATCAAAGAAGGCTCGCAAGGCTGATACGTGGCCTTCCCTCTCTTTTGACTTGATTATCATGTCGTCTACATACACCTCTACTTCTTTGTGAATCATGTCGTGAAAGATAGCCGTAGCTGCCCTCTGATATGTTGCCCCGGCGTTCTTCAGCCCAAACGGCATAACGGTGTAGCAGTATGTTCCCCACGGTGTGATAAATGCTGTTTTCTCCTGGTGATCCGGGTGCATCTTGATTTGGTTATATCCGGCAAAACCATCCACAAATGACTTCAGGGCGTGGTTGGCAGTATTATCTACTATCAAATCGATGTTGGGCAATGGAAAATCGTCCTTTGGACAAGCTTTATTGAGATCCCGGTAATCCACACACATGCGGACTTTCCCGTTAGCCTTTGGAACAGGCACGATGTTGGCTAACCACGAGGGGTACTCGATCACCCGTAAGAATCCCACACTCAGTTGTTTCATTACTTCTTCTTTCACTTTCAAGGACCATTCTGGCGTAAGTTTCCTCAGCTTCTGTTTGACAGGCCTAAGTTCTGGATTGGTGTGTATTTCGTGCATGACTATCTGACTGTTCAAACCCGGCATATCTGCATAAGACCAGGCGAAGACATCCACATACTCTTTCAGAGTTTGTGTGAATTCTTCTTTCTCTGTCCCACTTAGGCTTGCCCCAATGCGGACCTCTTTTCTTTCCTCCTCTGTTCCGAGGTTAATCACAAGAGTGTCTCCTTCCTCGCTTTGTATACGTTGCTCCTCCCGTTCAGGGTGTTCGTTCATTCTTTCCAATTCCATATAAGCAATTACATAATTAAAAATAACAGGATAACGCAAAATAGACTCTTCTTTATTGATACTAGTATTTACAGGTACAAGTTTAAAAAGTTCATTTAGGAGTGACTCCTTCCTATCCTTACCCTCACTCTTATCTCTCACCCTTACAATTTCGCTCTTTTCCCTTTCCTCTTGGTAGTCTGGATCAGCGTATATCAAGTGTACAGGGTCGTCTCCTGGCTCATCATCTCCCAGAGCTATGATGTCGAAGAGATCTCCGATCATTTCTTCCTCTTCGCCTTTCATGTCTTCACTTTCTTCCTTCGGCCCGATTGTCAACTTGGTAGCGAAGCTGTGTACGGTGTTTTCTTTGATATATAGGTCCTCTTCATAGAAGATTTCCCACCCAGGAAGGTTCTCTCCGTCGCTGTTTCTCCAAGGCTCCTGGAAGCCGCAAAAGGGGAAGTCCTCTCCTTCTTTGACAAAGAACCCGTTCAGAGAGCTGAAACTCGGATACTGATGCCCTCGACCCCTTTTTTGTTGATCGTCCTCTTCAGTGTGTTGGTACCCCAAACCTTCCCTCTCGTACCTTGCTACTGGTTCCAATGCTTGAAGTAGTCCTGGTTGTCCCATTCCCAGACCGGCTCCAGGCAAGGATTTCATCATTCTCAACATATTTGTAATCTTGGTGCTGAGACCGGGGATATTGTCAGGGGGAAGATACCTGATTGTCTGGGTGCTAAGAGTTTGCACTTGAGGCTCGTAAGAAAAGCCTCCTAACTGTATGCTCTGGCTCCCGATTCCCAAAACTGGTAACTCCATATCCGCCAAGGTCCTTTCAGGATCTCCTTGGATGGTAATTATGTTCCCTTCAAACGGTATCTTGATCTTTTGGTGCAAGGAGGAGGGGAGTGCTCCTATGTCGTGTAGCCATGCTCTTCCCAACAGTAGGTTAAAACTGGAAGGAATGTCTATGATTTGAAAGTCGGCCGGGAAGCTTCCGGGACCAACCATGAGATCAAGTTTCAGAGACCCCAGAACGGCCCTCCTGGTATTATCATAGGCCCTGACGGTTACAGCGGATGGTGAGAGCTCTGAATCTGAGATACCCAAGCATCTGGCAGTCTTTAGGGGGCAGACATTTATGGTCGACCCATTGTCGATGAGAACTTGTGGCAAGATCTTCCCTCGAGTTCGGACGGTGATATGGAGAGCCAGGCTGTGTTTTCTCCCCAACGGAGACAAGTCTTCATCTGAAAATGACAGACTTCTTTGGACTGTGAGTGACCCGATCATGTTTGGCAGTTGTTCGGGCGTGGAGTCCGGCGATATGACAGCCTCATCCAGGAGTTTAATGAAAGCGGTCCTGTGAGGTTTGGAGGCAACCAAGAGGCCCCAAATGGTGATGTGTGCCTGGGTTTTCTTCAACTGTTCCAGTACTCGGTCTTCTCCTACTTCTTTTGGAGGCGGTGATTTTTCGGCATTCATCGGTGGTGGCTGGTATAACTTTCCTGAGCGGGTAATCTGTTGTATCCAAAGGGATGTTGGGTCTGATCCCTCTGAAGTTTCTGACGACTCAGGTTCTGCCGACCAACTAAAAGTCCCGGGGGAGGTTTCTGTCATACAGATTGTCTCCTTATGAGGGGGGCGGGGTTTCCATGGTTGTTTTTTCTTGTCCTGGGTCCATCCTATCCCAGCTTTCCCAGGATTGGTTTTGATGGTGAGTGGTTGCGAGATCCCCTGATTTGTCTTTCCTAAGCCCTGCCCAGGTAGGAAGTTCATCTTGGCCATCCATTGGTCAATTATTGGGTTGAGGCCTGGGGCAACTTGTGCTTTTGCCGATAGCATAACGGGTGCCTTATAGGCTGAATCGTCCCGAATAAGTCCTACGGGATCGAAGCCTTCATCAGTGGTTAAGGCGTTAATTCCTGCAGGTGGAGCATGATTGGGGAGGGGGTTGTTGGTAACATTGGGCCCGCCGGGTGCGGGGATGGTTCCGGCTTCAATGAGGTCCTGGATACGATGGCGGAGAGCTAAACAACGTTCCGTGTCATGGCCTGCCGCCTGATGGTACGCACAGTTCTCATTCATTCTCCAAGTGTTGGGAATAGGATTTGGTGGAGGGCGTGGGTTGAGTGGGGTGACTAGTCCGGCCTTTTGGAGTAGTTCCAGGCTTTTGACCAGAGTAGTGGGGAGGGTGCAGAAATTTCTCCTTTTCTTGACCTCGGTGTTTGAAGAGTCTCCCTGCGTAGGCCAACTCATTGGGGGGACTTGCGGTGACTGCTGAAATGGGTTTTGTTGATATGGGTACGAGCTTAGTTGGTTTACGGCTGGAGTGGCCGTCTTTCTTCCAGTGTAAGAGGCCTTCTTGGTATCCGTGTCTGCCTTTCTGGTCAATTCTTCCTCTACCTGTGACCCCATACTCAACAGGGCTCTGAAGTGTGGAATACATGCTTTCCCATGCAGTTCAATACAGCTGGAGTAAAATTCTTCTGTATGATTTCTAACTGCTCTTCTTCGTCGGGCCGTTTGGACATTTGGGATGCCATTTCCCTCCAGCGGGTGACAAAGTCGCTGAAGCTTTCTTTCTCGCCTTGCTTGGCCATTTCCAGGTGTTTACGGGTAATTTCCAAATTCTCGTTGGACCCGTACTTGGTCATGAATTCTTTGACGATATCCCCCCAAGTTTTCGTGTGGTGTTTCTCTAGGTCGAAGAACCATCTCAGGGCTGCCCCCGTGAGAGTCATGTGAAAAGCCTGAGCCAGCTCCGGCTCTCCACAGCCGGACACTTGCATGGATCTGATGTAGGATTGGAGATGGGTTTTGGGGGGTGTAGTACCAGTGAATTTGGTGATAGAGGGGAGCTTAAATCCTTGAGGTAGTCTGGCTTCTGGGTAGAGGGAAAAGGCGTTCATGTCTGTGATCTCGTCTGCCCCTTTCATCAGAGAAACACCTCTTTGCAGAACCTTCATCTGCTCTTTCAATTTCTTCATTTCTTCGCTCTCTCTTGACACCTCATCGGGCTGTTCCCGGGCTATCATTGATTCTGCGTATACTGCCCGGAGTCGGTTGATGTCTGGGTACTCATTGGGAGGGGCTATTGGGGCTGGTGGAATAGGTCTTGCGGGGACTTGTGGCCATGGTTGATATTGGGGATCGAGGCCTTGCTGAGGTTGTGGCCAGACGATAGGTGGCTCTTGTTGTTGGTATGTGGGGCCTGAATCCGGGGCCCATTGGTTCTGATTGTTGGGGTCGGTTTGAACGGGACCGGCCATGTTGGGGCCCGTTTGGGGTGGATTGGTTCCTTGGATTGGGGGAAGTACTTGTGAAGATTGCCCTTGATTCGGATCTCGATTCGGTGGTAGTTGCTCAAACCCGGGTGGTGCGGTCCGTTCGGCTGACAACTCTTCCATTCGAATCCGGGTGTTCTGTTGCTCACTTGTGAGGCTTGCCAAATTCATGCTGACGGTCATCAACAAACGGTGCATCTCGGCTAAAGTCGGTTGAACTGCAGACGCCTCGGCTAGGCTCTGATTTGTCTCCTGATTCTCTCGTCCATCGGCCATTTCAGGTATGCTTGGTCTCACTAGTCTTCCGGTATGATCTCGACCGGCCCAACCTTCCAGACTGACGTCGCTTTATGGCTGTAGACGAAACCACGTGGCGAAGATGAAGGGAGACTATGATGCGACTCGATTTTTGCCAAAAGAATCACTAAAAATGGTCGAGAGAAAACCTCGAAAAATAGGTGTGGTAAAGTAAGCCGTAAGGTGGTACATCCCCTACAGCTGTATGACAAGTGTTTTAACTGACTCAATCTTAGATGCAGCGTAGGTGTTCGAACGGTTAAGGCTTCAGGCTCCCTCCTTTTTGGCAAGACCTTGCGATATACCCCAAGGGCGGGTACGTGCAAGAATCTTTTGATATACTTCCCGGGTACGTGAGTGTTCTCGTCACTCGATATACCTCGGGGGCGTACTTGGCCAAGGAGAGTGGAAGTAAATGCTTTCGGTTTATGTTGGCCCAAGCAAGCCAACTCCCTACTCACTTATAATACTTCCGAGGTTTGGGGTAAATTCACACTCGTAGAACCAATGCATGATTTGTGATAGTGCGTGTAAAGTTCGAAAGGTTGGTTTCACAAATATCATTATCTTTATTACGTCTTTTCGAAAAACTCCCATTTTTTAGGAAAAGGTTTCTTCTCAATCAATTAACATGAGTAGGGAAAGCAGTAAAAGCAAGTTTTCAACAGATAAACAAAGGTCCACATATAAGAGTCTAGTTTTCTAATGGTATCCCCAGCGGAGTCGCCACTGTGAGAATCCGCAAATGCGGCCCCCCGGGTCTCGTCCCCGTTGGTGGTGGGGGTCATGGGACGTCGGAACTGATTCCGTCGTTCCATTTGCTGGAGCGTTTTCGTTGATTCATATCAAGTGTCCCTACGTTCTATTTCTAGATGCAAGGGGGGTTCATTCAGAGTCGCCAGTACGTTTTACGAGAAAACGGACAAAAAAGGTCGTGTAAGAGGAAAGGCTATAGACAAGCCTTTCTTTACACGTTTGTCTGCGAAACCGGGATTCTTATAGGGTTCGGAAACTATATTACGGTTTGGGAAGGTGTTAAGCACCCATTCCGCCCTTTCGGTCTCTAGTGGTCTTATATGTTTATTCTATGTTGAAAAACTTGGATGCTTTTACCGACAGTCTACTACTTTCTAAATAAATAATAAAAAAAAACCCTAATTTGGGAAAACGGGGAAAGGGATGAAAACCTTTGTGTTCCGAGATCCGATGTTTTTATATTAAAAGATGAAATGACAAATGACAAAAACCTTTTATTTTTGAAAGAGTATTCCGTATTATTTCCTCAGATAATGACGGTTTTCTCGAGTTGTGATTATTTTGAAAAGGGTTCGGATCTTTATGTCGGGACTAATTCAATATGGAATTTGAACTCTTTGAGGAGAGTTTATCAGACACGTCGCAGTCTATGGAAAAGACAAGATATGTGGATTTTAATTCCTAGATAAGTCTTTATCGGTCCGGGGTTTGAAAACAGAGTTTATCCGGACGATAATGTACTTACTCTTCTGGTTTTGAAAGTAGTTTTATCAGGGTCTTTTGTTTTGAAAACGGTAGACTATTGGTAACTTGACAATAAGTTTATTCAAATAAAACGTGGACAGAATAACAGAAGTAAAACAAGTACACAGATATCTAATCTTAAATACTAGAAGGGACTTTCTTTACCTTCCCGACGAGAATAATAATAAGAAAGAAAATATAATACGGCAGAGGGATCTCCGGCGATAATAATCTTCTCTTTCTTCAGATATTTCCGAGAAATCGATTCCGGAGACGGGACACGTCGAGTGTCGAGGATAGATTCGATAATTCTTCAGAAATAAGATAATAGTAGAAAAGTGCTTGATAAAAATCAAATCTAAAGCTTCAAATTCTCAGATTCCAATCGCTGCCCTTGAACCCTTGGGGGTGTTGGCCTATTTATACTGCTCGGGAGAGATTGTCGCGCGACATTTCCTTAAAAAAGGAGAATGTCGCGCGACATTGTGATATGTCGCGCGACATACGGGAATGTCGCGCGACAAACGGCTGAAGTGATGGTTCTGACAGATTGATGTGTCAGAAAGTGGTTGGTCTGGTGCAGAGGGGGAATGTCGTGCGACATAGTGGAATTGTCGCGCGACATATCAGGGATTGTCGCGCGACAATGTGATATGTCGTGCGACAATCTCTCTAAAAAACAAGTTTGTCGGGCGACAAACCCTCCTAGTGTAGTACCGGGTCCTCGGGTGGGTCCCGGACCCAAAATAGTAGTTCTCGGAGGTCGTTAGGGTTCTTGCGGGGGTCACGGATCGGGGTGTCTACAAATGGTGCATGCAAAACCTTAACAGATACATTCCCACTTGTCTCACTAATTAGAATTTGGCTCATCTCCATTCTTTTTCAGTCCAATTTCGTCCAAGGGGATCTAGTTTGAAGATTAAATGAATAATTTTTTTTTATGAAATTTGGTAGAGATGATCTCTATAATGAGTAATCATTTCCACAAAATTTCATATGAAGATTCAATCTAGAAATAATTTAAAATTTGAATGGTCGGAAATGAAAAAATGCATCAAATTTTTATTATGTCTACTCCCGGTTTGAATTTCTTGATGTTGTAGACATTATCTACTCATTATAGAAATTATCTTTACTAAGTTTTATGAAAAAAATTATCCATTTAGTTTTTGAATTAAACGCCCTTAAACGAAATTAGATCGAAATCCTGATTTGCATGTGAGACAAGTGGGGATGTATCATTGTATCCGTTAAGGTTTTGCATGCACCATTGAATGCTTTTTCCTTCTTCACGTGAATTGTGCCCTACTAATTCTAAAATATGTCAAGTCTCAATTCCACTCAACTCAAACCACTCATGTCATGTGAAATCATTCCCCTTATTTAATTCATTTACTCTTGCTACACAATTAATTATATATGCTGTTTGTTCTTGTCTAGGTAGACTAGGTTAAATCAATTGGACTCACCCAGCCTATAATACTATATAACTCTTTCGAACTGAAAGTTATTTGTTTTTTCAGAACATAAGGGAGCCCAAAAATAATACAGTTGGCCCTAGTTTGGTCAGAATATGAGTTTACAAAGTTAGAATTATCTTAGTTGAGTAAGGAATATAGGGTCCATCCCATGAGAAGGGAAAAAGATTTGTTGCCAAGTATATTATGATTGCCAAGTATAATTTGACCAGGGCATTTATATTAGCTGCTTTGATAGATTATACGTTCTCAAAATATATAATTTATTAATGTACATGCACTGGCATAGCTACATGAGTTACCATGAGTTCAAGTGATCCCACTAAATGTTAAAAAATGGTGTTTAAGCATAATAAATTTGTGAAATTTTTAGATTTGTGTGTACATTTGATACTTGAAACCATTTAGTTTGGAGAAAAATACTACTATAGGGTCAAAGTTATAAATTTTGTCTTGTTCAAAATCAAGAGTTATCCTTATTTTGTACTTTTTAAGAAAATAAATTTTTTAACTTAATCAACAATCAAGAATACAATACAATTGGATTATCAATATTCTTTGATTAAATATATCTAATGCACAAAAACCCTGTAAAAAGGAAGGCCCTATTCGAAGTGAAATTTTTGACCCCACTAACCAAATTCCACTGTGTACATGATACAATTATTCAGTAAGTAAAGTAAGGACATCATATTTTAACTATGAATAAATTTGTTCCCAATCATTGATATTAAACTTGTTGTAACGTTAAAAATGTATATGTAAAAAAATAAAATAATATTTTAATTTCATATTTATAATTTAAAGCCAAAGATACTCATACTAAATTATTTTAAAATCTCAACTAAAAAACCTCCACCAAATAGAGCCTTAATACGTCAAGTCTCAATTCTCAACTCAACCCGCTCATGTCATGTGAGATCATCCCCCTTATTTAATTCATTTAATCTTGCTACACATTTAATTATATATGTTGTTTGTTCTTGTCAAGGTAGACTAGGTTCAATCAATTGGAGTCACCGACCCATATACCATATAACTCTTTCGAACCCAAAAGTTATTTGATTTTTTAGAACATTATGAAATGAATTCTTTTTATTATTATCATTGTTATTATTTAATTTAATATTAGTATATGGTATATTATAATAGTAAATAAATATTATTACACTTACTAGTTATTTATATTAGTCGAATTAATGGGTTGCAAATTCTCGAAGTGCAAAATTCATTATAATTCTTGTAAAGTAATTTTTTAACTGGGTTTTTAAATCTTTTTAAGGTTAGAAAGATTTAAAAACCATGAATTTAAGAAATTACTTTACAAGAATTAATCCAAGAAGTTAATAAATTAAAATAGGAAATTAAAGAACTTAAAGATGAAATTCCCCATTTAAGACATGAAGTACTAAGTAAACTAGCTAAGTTAATTTCCTATTTTAAAGTTCAGGATTGAAGGTAAGCAAGGCAAAATGGTTTGATTCAAAGTCTAGGTGGAGGTTGAATGTTAAAATCAATTGAAAGCTTTTTGAATCAAACTTGCAATTTTGAGTTTTATTGAGTGTTTTTCCAATTTTGATGTGTTTGCTATATATAAATTGATGAGTAAACTTTTATATAATGTGTTTAACATGTTCTAAGAGGTGTAGCGTTGATTCTTTAGTCATTTAGCCCCATAAGTGCAAAAAAGGATAAAGTATGTTGTCATTTTTAGTCATTTAGCCCCTTAAGTTTATTTATTCTTTCACTTTGCTCTCTAATGTTTTATTTTATATATTTTGGTTCTCAAGTTATAGCTGAGTTGCATTTTCATCCAAAATTGGACGCCTTGTCCATATTTTGGAAGAAAAATCCATTTTTTGGTAAAAAAAATACATGTGCTACGCACATGTCCATCCAAAGAATGAAGGGGCTTCTAATTTTTTGTAAAAGTGCATTTCAACTCAGATTTTGAGGATTAAAATGGAGAAAACGAAGCATTAGGACACCAATGCCAGAAAATATAGGAGGTAAAATTTAGGAGTGTATTTGTGTGTGTGTGAGAGAGAGAGATGATATCTCAGCTAGCAGTGCCATTGAATCAAGTATATAGAATTCAAAGTACACACTTAATCCACTGCTAGGGAGAATGTATAGTCTTTAATTCTTCTTTCTTTAGTTTCATGGATGCATGTTTCATAAAAAGTAGCAACAATTCAATGAAATTGGGTGGAAAATTACACGGAATTAGAAAAGTCAAAAAATTTAAGGGTACGGTGGGAATTAGTTTCCACATAACAAAAGAGAGCAATTTAAATGTATCTCAAAAACCTTCTTCTTCTTCTTCTTCTTCTTCTTCAAGGATGGATGCTTCATGCTTAATTCTAAAGTCCCCATCAGATTGGAAAGACATGCACACACACAAAACATTGGTAGGACCCTTGCAACAACCGTGAAAAGAAAAAGGGATGACAAAAACATAATTAAAGTAAGAGTTGAACAAACCAATAAAAAGAATTCTACTCTTTCTACCGAAAGCAAGCACGACGAAACGGGTGTATTCAGCATTTGCTTGCGTGCGGCTGCATGTTATGATTTTGAACAATTTTACACTTGTCGGCTTTATTTACTGGACATTCATAAATACTGAATGCATTGGTGGATTGACATTTTTAAAATGTAAAATTCATTAATTCACATGGTGTAGCTATCCAATAAATAAATCCAGTAAGAGTTATCATATATTTGTCTATGATCTCATCCTATTTAATGGAGTAGAGGGTATCTTTTGGAACCGGATAAAAGAGGATGTCATAAACAGATGTCAGATTATTATTCGAACAATTCTCAACTAAAATTACTGATTGTATTATAATTTAAAAAGTTATTAAAAAATTGTCATAGATACATATTACACGAGATCAACATGCAATACGGACCGTCTACTGACGAACTTATTTTGCCTTGGGAGATGTTTTTAGTAATGAATAATCGAACACTCCGTACTATATTAGATCCTTCTTGTATATTTGTGTATACCGGAATAGATTGCACACTCAATATATGTAATATATATATATATATATATGAAAATTCTTAGTAATGGATCAATATATACATATTTAAATTACATGATAGAGTTTGGTGAATTGGTTAAGGTGCATCAACTTTTAATGAGGTTTTGAGTCCAAATCCAGCCGTCAGTAGTATCAAATCAAAGATGGATATTTTTTATTTATACTTTTGGATATGAACAAAGAATAATTTGTAAATGTAGGTACACATAAAATAATCAATATATTTCCCTCGTGCTTAATAGAATAGAGTTGAACGAGTTGCACATTCGATACATTTGCAATATTAAACACATTAATTTCTTAAATTAAATGGTGATAACATCTATTTCTCGTATTTCCTAATTATTATATATTTTGTACTTTTGAAGAAGTGTAATTCCTTACTTGTATAAAAATCCTGGCTTCATGTGCATACCAAAACTCGGCAAAGGATAGAATTGAGCATTTATTATGTGCATACTCAAACCCATATGAATTAAGTTGTTAATGACTCTATTGATGTAAACTTACAAAAATTATCTTTCATGTAGATTTGGCAATGGGTCATATACCGGTCGGTTTAGTGTCGGGTTGAATTGTGTTGAGTGAAAAGTGTCTCCTCCCGTACACGACCCGTTTAATAAACTGGTGAAAAATTCAAATTGACACACGACCCGTTTAATTAATGAATGATACGACCTGATTCGTTTAACCCGTTTAAGATAAAAGGTTCGATTTGGTTCGTATATAAATAATTCAATTAAGTAATTAACCACTAAAATATACAGACTCAATAATTTATATAAATGCAACAATATTAACTAAAAACTATCGTATATTGTTGTTGTGTTGAAATTTGAGAATTTAGAAAGTGGAAGATTTTGAGGGCATGAAATCAATGTGGAAAAAAGGAAAGGTCATGATTGAAGGCATGAAATCAGTGTGGAAAAAATGAAAGGTCATGAACTCAGTGTGGAAGATTTTGTTTATCATATATGAGTTACACGGGTTACTAATGGGTTTACACAACCCAAAATCAACTCGTATTCTTACCGGGTTAAACGGGTTTTATTCGGATCTCGTGAATTTATATGAAATTGACTCATTTAATAAATGGGTTTGACGGGTCAACCCGATTATGACCAGCACCTGTTAAGGGTTCATCTAAACCCGGTAAATTCGTGTCGATTTTGTATCGTGTCGTGTTGTAAATTACGGTGCCTACTTTCATGTTTTAAAAAAGAAAAATATTGCTAATAGTTTATACTGGCTCGGCCCTATTGTACCAATGTTAGAATGTCAGAGAATGTTTTAGTATATAAACAGATAACTTTAATCATGAGGACTGTTGTCAGTACTCGAACAAATGTAATTACATATATCTATTTTGCTTTAAAAATGTATGCATAATTGAATTTATTGGCACAAGAAGTTCTAGTATTAATAAAAAGTGGCTTCTGCTCAGACGAAATTCAAGTGGGAGAATTTCTAACATAAACTACGATAACACAAGTTAAAATACACGAAAATTAAATGATTAGTAACATGTCATAGTCCAAAATCGAGATACTATTTATAATCTCAATTGATATGAAAACCCAACCTCAACTTTATGGCTCGTTTGGTTCAAGATTTAAACCATTCCAGGAATGCTACATTCTATTCCGAAACAATTCCCGCGTTTGGTTCAAGTTTTAAGTCCGGAATAAATGATTCCAAGAACAAACCTTTCCCCCAAAGTTCTCCCATTTAAATCATAAGGAATAAACCATTACCAATAAGCATCTTTTTTAATTTTTTCATGTTAGGACTAAAATAACGCTCTTCCTTATGAATAAATAATTCTTTTTCCATCGGTGTATGAAAATATTGTTTGGAACTTTTTTTTTAATTACACTGCTACACAAAAATGAAAAAAAAAATTATTTGAAACTTTTTTCTTTTCTTTTTTCTTGTTGTAATTTTTTTTAATTAAAAATAATTGTAATTTTTGTAGGATAGTTATTAGCTAGGCATGTGTAATTTTTGTAATTTATTATAGTAATTGTCTCTTTTGAAAAATTAGTAGGTGATGTTTTCTCATCTTTTAAAAAGAAGGGTATTTTTGTAATTGATACTTTATTCCACTCCTATTCCCGGTTGAACCAAACATCGGCATGGCATCCTTAATGCCAGGAAAATAACTTTCCATGAATCAAGTATTCCCATTCCATGCACATTCCATTCCCAAAACTCGAACCAAACGAGCCCTTAATTATTTAAATTTAACACCTTCCAGACATACCTTCCACCTAGGTCCCACTCGATTTTTGGCAAAATAAAATAAAATTATAAATATATATAGTAAATAACTAAAATATTCACTGGTTTTTGTTCATGACTAACACGGTTATAAATTCTAACCGTGATAATTATGTTCATTTTGTCACCGTCGAAAAATGTAACTAAGGCAAAATTAAAATTTGTCACTAATTTTCCGCGTGAAAATGCCTAAACATTACATTAACCATGGTAATGAACTATGGCAAGTTATTTACTTGAAAAAACAGATAATTCTAACCTTCAAATTTATTTTTTCCCTTCTAATCTTCAAAAATTTAAATACAACTGATGTAATACATCATGTAAAAATTATAAGTAAAAGAATCATTTTTTATTATTTGATTGATAATGAATGATTTAAGAGGCGCAAACCGCATAATATGCATGAAAAGTGAGAAGTTATTGTTACTTATAATGCTCCTTTACTTGAACATGAACATACATTAACATAGCCCAAAATTGCAGTAACTACCCACACGTTTGACGATTCATTGAATAGGGAAAAATCAGAGTGGAATCAAAATTTGGAAATGACCCATGCTACTGAGAATATAATTATTAAGATTATTTTTTAATTTATGAATTAAATAATTTAAAATAATTTAATTTTTAAATTATCTAATTTGAATAAAAATGAACTAGTATATAGAGGTATTAACTTAGTTAATATTTAATATATTAAATAAGAAAATAGAGAAAATAGAGAGATATAGTTGAAATTACATAATTTATAATTATCATATAAGCTTAGGTAAAAAAATTCACTCTACAAAATGAAAGAAAAATTATAATTTATTAATTTATAATAAAATAATTATAAGGCCAAATGAAAATTAACGTGGCAATTTAACATAGCATTGGGCCAACTGTCGGTGGCTTTCTTTAGAACTTTTTGTGATTCTGTCGTAACTCAAATCGAACAAGTATATTGATGGGCTGGGCCTAGTGCTTGTAGTAGTAGTATTACTACTAAGATATCTTATGGCCTTGTCCAGCTAACTCATTGTTAGGTTGTTAGATGGATGGGTAAGAATCACATATTATATCATAATATAATCCGAATCGACATAAAATTATATATAATAGGTAAAATCTTAATGAATTTGGGTAATTTTTAAGTTCACCTATTTGACACGAAATAACGATAAATCAGTTACCAATTTACCTTTAATGAATTCGGGCCACCCATTACATTGATTAATTTTTTAAATATCTTTTTAATAAAACTAATTTTTGGTAAATTAAGAAAGGATTTGTATTTATTTTAAGATTACATGTTTATCTTCTTTTATTTTTTAGTATTTTTTGTTATTCTTTCATTTTATTCAAGTTAAAAAAAATAGAGAACTATTTTTAATATATTTTTTAAAAGATTATTTACTTAACGGGTACTTTCGGGTTGATTCACCTGATAACAATATGAGTTGTATATAAATTTAGAAAGGGCGATGATATTGCCCATCCTCTTTTTTATCACTAATATCCTTTTATCACAAACATCCTTTCATATATTATTTTTTATCATAAACATCACCTACATATTTTTTTGTCATTATACTACCTTAACACACATAATTAACATTAAAATAAGTAATTATCTTTAACAAATAACTTTACTACCATCATTTAAAAAAAAATGTAACAAATAATAAAAAAAAGAGTAAACTCTTATTTTCAAACATTCATTCTCCCTCGCTAGTGGTTCGTTCCCAGTCGTTGCTCTTCCTCCTCAGTCATTGCTCTCCCTCTCCCAAACTCACGAGCGTGCTCTCCTGCCATCTATTTCTCCTCACTGTCACTCTCCTCACCGCTGTATCTCTCCTCATCGTCGTTCTCCCTCCCTAGACCATTGTTGTTATTTTAAGTTCAAAGTAAGTGTCCTATATGCTCTATTTTTGTGCCATTGTAGTGTGTGTATATATATATGTATATATGTGTGTGTGATATTTCCCTCTCCCTGTGCTCTGTTTTGTGCCTTTGTATTATATATGTTATTTCCATCTCCATGTGCTCTATTTTTATGGCATTCTATATTAATGAAAGTAAGAACCTAGTGAGAACAGCGATCACGGTTCATGTAATTCGAATATAAAAACTGATCTCAGATTACATAAATTGAGATCAAATTTTTTTTGCCCTCTTTTGGTACATTTGGCCTATGTGAACCGAATGTTATCAACTTTTTTGAGATATGTAAACCGAATAAGGATTGTGTATTCCAAACTGTCCATTCGGCCAATGTCTACCGAGTTTAGTGTTCAATTTCGGTCTATATGAATCGAGTATGAGTAGTATTTTTGGAACATGTGTACCAAGAATTAAAATTTTTACCAACTTTTGTCTGTTCGATCCATGTATGCCGAGTTTAAAATGCGCATGTAAAGAATGTGTTTAACATGTGTACCGAGTGACACTGTTTTGATTGTGTTTGATGTGCAGACTAATTTCTTCTTGTTTATGTTTATTTAAGCATGGGTCGGGATAATCCAATGACTGCCTCTGAGAGACAGAGAAAAGCTCAATAATATGCGCGTAAGGGGAAGAGAACTGCCTCAGTGACAGAAGCACCGGCAAATCCTCCTGAGCAAATTTTAGTTGAGAATCCAACTAACCTTCAGCCTGTGTCACCAAGTCAAGTGCAATTGTCGCGCCAAAGTGAAGAGGAAATTCCAGTTCAAAATCCGACTGAGTCTTCTTCGTTGTCACTAAGTCAAGTGGAATCGCAGCGCTGTAGTGAAGTCTCCTCGACTCAAACTGGACGATGACGAATGTTAGGAGAATATGATGTTGAAGAGGATGAAGATGAAGCAGTTCCAGTTGAACCCATTACTAACGTGCACATAACTGATGGTGGCCCGGTAGACAAATCAGTGCTCACGTCATTTAAATATCATATAGCGCATGCTATTTGGAAGCGAGAAAAGGTATTTCCTTGTTTTGCTTACTTACAAACATATTGATACGTATGTGCATATATAAATCATAATGATGTGGCTCACCAATCTTTCAGGATGCAAATAGGAAGTTATCAACCACGTCCCACTGGGGGAAGTTGAGATATTGGTCTCTCTCTAATGAGGTCGAGGGGGTAAAAAACCAAGTGAAAAGAAGTGGTTTAATTGCTTTAATAGAGCATAACTATATATGCATTGACTACGTTGCCATCTCAGCCTTTGTTGAGAGATGGCAACCAGACACAAACACTTTCCATCTCCCGTTTGGTGAGATGACCATTACTTTGGATGATGTGAGGACTATTCTTAGTGTTCCCGTGGAAGGGACTTGCTTTAATTCTGAAGAGGTAGAAAAAGAACTTGAGGGCAAGAAGGCAATTGACATTGCGGCTTCACTATTGGGTGTTAGCGAAGAAATTCTTAATAAGGAATGTGATAATTGCTTTGCAGTTAGGCTAAAATGAATTAAAAAGTGTTGTCAAGGTCGAGCTAGGGAGGATTCAAGCGAGGAGGTGTTGGATCAATGTGCACAGGGGTACCTCTTATACTTGTTAGGATGTGTAGTTTTCCTCGACAATCAAAGCTTTAAGGGAAATAATAGATGACTTAATTGAGAGCGAGGTATTTTTTTTTATTTTTAAAGTTTCTTTTGATGACTAAACAAACACTTAATAGTCTATACTCGTTGCAATTTTAACAAGTATGTTAGGATCCGTATAAAGACCATCGAGATACCCACCCCCTTCATGAGGTTTCTTACTATTGCGGGCTGATTGTATCGTTCGATGTGGTTGAGGGTTATTATCCCGATCGAGTGCTTAGGCAATTTAGTCGAGTTCAGACGATTCCCACTATGCCGATGATTAAACCTAAAGAAGGAGCGACGCGAGGGAAGACAAGTAATGCATACAAGGTGGTCTTTACAACGAGCAGTCGGTGGCAACAAGACAATTGGCGTAATCATCTATTAAACGAGAAATTGCGGTCCGTATCAGTCAACTCCCCATAGGATTGCACTAGCAACTATATGGAATGGTTCTTAAAGATCACACATCCCCGCATACAACCTTTGCAGCTATGAACAACGCCAGTAAGGATACGTGGTGGACAAGACCAAGCTTTGGCCAAATTGGTAAGAAAATGTAATGCTTGCATTTTAAATGTTATATTGGTACTAATTATGTTACGCAATGCAGGAAACGGTGGTTGACACTGCACGCTCATTGCTGAAGGGAGCTCTCTTTGGTGGCAGTCACGAGGCGAACCTTTCTCTCGTTGCTAATCAAGTGTACGACATCCTTACCGCTGCAAGATTAGGAACAAATCAACAAGAGGGAACACCTGAACCAAGGACGAAAACTAGGCATGACCGCACAACCCCACCAGAAGGACATAGTCGGGCAAAGAAGATAAAGAAATAGTTTCAATATCACATCCCCTCACTTCACTCGAACTTTATGCTCTAGTTTAAGTTATTTGTAGTTGAAAACAATTATGTTTAACTTTATTTTGTATTTTTATATGGTTGTAACTTTATTTTGTAATTAAATATAATTAAGTTTAAATACATTTTGTAACTTTATTTCCATGGATTTAAAATGGATGGATTGTCCATATCCAAATACACAAACTGCATCTCACCTGCCCATGTCCAGGTGTCATTCGCTCTTTACCAACCGAATAAAGCAATTTTTCTTGGCCAACATAACCTGACAAAAATGACTATATTCGGCCCATTTAAACCGAGAACTCCTTGGTGATTGAAAGTGAGTTTGGGACTCATTCGGTCTATGAGAAGTGGATATTTTAAATCCATTCGGCCCATGTGTACCGAATGTAGTACATTATTTCGGTCCATGTCATAAACCGAGATATCCTTTTGGTGATTGATAATGGGTTTTGGGAGTCATTCGGTCTATAATAAGAGAATTTTTTGATAAATGTTGGCCCATGTTTACCGAATTTAGTATATTATATTGGCTTTTAGAACCCGAAAGAACCTTTAATGATTGACCATGTGTTTGAGACTCATTTGGTTTATAACAGGAGTGACAGAGATATGTATTCGGGTAATATAAACCAAGTCAAATGAAAAATTTTGGTCCATGTCAGCCGAGTGAACCTTTGACAAAGAAGATTTTGGACAGTGTGTTTAATTTAGCAAAATAATGTATAAGATTAATTGAATCCATAAAACATGTAAACAATACTCACAAATATAACATAAGGACAATGTGAGCTGCACTTTCAATCATTCAACAATTTGTCCACAAAATTTACATGTTAGATATTGGTTGTATGCAATACTATCTGTGCAACATTAGATTACAATTTTACCAAGGGACCTTCACAAAAGTATACAACACTATCTATGCAACATGTATACCAAAAAAAACAAAATAAAAAAAGACTTTGCAATCAAGAATCATTTGATAATGATTGTTGAGTCTTTTGTTCTAGGGACAACCATATATCTGTCTTTGTAGAATTGAAGTCGGTCAGAAAAATTTTCCTCCCAATTGGCTGCCTCGCCACTTTGAAGTACGTACCACATGGCAGCAACGGAGAGGAGGGGTGAATTATCCTTTAACCTGACAGTAATAAAGTGGTTACCCTGCACAAGCGCTAGACAGATGATGCGAATCTCACATCCCTCGTGCGGCGGCTCAGCATAGGGGAAAAAAGTTAGACTTTGCAAATTTGATAACAACACAACCACACAATTGTATGCCGACGCTATTAGGAAACCCGCATCATGCATCATCATCCAATATTTAGGATCGTTTGCTCGAGGCTAAAAAAAGTCAATTTTGGCTCGATTATCATTATAGAACCACGTTCCCCACACAGCGTCATAGAGACCTTTGTGTTTTGCTAGGTCTGCCAGTAAATCATATCTTACCGTCTTCCAATCCTGCTCATCATCATACCATCCCATCTGTTTCGCAATGGACCTATACCCACAATGGCCATCACCGTGTACATTTTCCACGTCTTCTATGAATGGATGCATCATCGTAGGAATGTATTGCTTATAAGATTCGAATGGCAATTCGGTCTTCTGCACCTCTGTTTTCTAAACAACTTTTATCCTTGCCTTCGAAACTTCTGAGCACTTATCAAGGATTGCTTTAATTTTTTTCTCTCGCTCTTCACCCGTCATAGCGTACTCAAATCCTGACGGGTCCCGCTTTGTTGACTTTGCATGTTTCTTTTCCTTTTGGGTCAATTTCCTTTTCGAGCCTTGCAGTCTACCCTTAAGAACGACAGGAATTGGCTATTTAAGTGATGCCATGTATGGCGAAGCAAGATCCTTTAGTTTCCTCAAAAGAACCTTCTTCTTGTCCTCCGTCGATTCATCATACAATTTTTTTAATAAAACCATCTCTGCCGTTTTGAAAAGATCACTTTCATCCCGAGGATTCTCTAAGATTGTGAGCTTACGCCAATGTTCATCAACAACGACCAATGGTATAGGACGATTCTCGCAGCCATATTGCAACAATTGATGTGCACATGGTAACCGATAAACTGTTTGAAGAACATGATCACACGTAGATGGATCTAACCCAATATTAACCGACTTATCTTTCTCCGCCGTTATTAAGTCCAATGCAAACATAGAAATGTTCCCCCTGACTTCTTTGAAGCGCATTCCATGGTGTCTTTGGCAGACCGATCCAAGACTCCTTTCAAACGTGGCTTCCATTTCGGTAAGTTGTAGACACAAAACATTAGCCATGCCCATAAACACTGTGTCAAACGTTCTCTCACCGGACTCAAGGAACCTCTTCAACTTGCCGTGCGAACCTTTAACCCTATTGGTTGTTCTATTGCCATGGTGTTTTATCTTATTAGTCCATGCAAGTACAAATGTAGCTCTGTGACCAAACCAGTTATTTGCCAAATACTCAAATTGCTTTGGAAACTCTGCCGCCCATGTTATCTTCAATTCTTCCCATCGTTTGTCGAATTCTTCTTCTGATGTTGCCATCATACAATGACTCTAATCTCTAATGAAAATCTCCCAAACATACCCACTTTTAAAAAGTTTTTTACAATGTTGTTCCACACTTTTTGAAATATGGAATATGCATAACATATGATGCGTTTTAGAAAAAAACTTGACGTATCGCATTAATAAACGCAAACTCTTTATCCGTGACAAAGACACTTGGTAGTTCATTCCCCTCAAACAATATCTTCAACCTCGAAAGGGCCCATGTATAGTTATCCTCAAGCTCCTTGTAAAGAAAGCAATGCGCAATGGATAATGTCTTGTTGGTCAATGTAATTCCGACCATTGCAAACAAGGGCATTTTGTACTTATTGGTCTTGTAAGTATAATCAAGAATAACCATAGACGGAAAACGCTTGGCCAATAAAACACACTTCGGTTCAGCCCAAAACAAGTCTAAAACCTCGTTAGTTGCTTCATCAGATCTATACTAATACACATAGTGCTTATTAACGAGAATCTTCATTAGCTGTTGGATTGCACTCCTACCTTCCATCGCATGTGTTCTTATTTTCGCTTTAGCATTGTATATTGTTCTCATTGTTGATACGTTCTCTTTACAACGCTCTTTGAGTCCACAAAGAATGTCCCTTGGTTTCACCCCAGCAACAGTCATCTCACTAACAAATTTTTTCTCCTCTTTACTCAACCTTCCCGCATACGGATGTCCCACTAAAGTATTTGGCAAATTATGATTATGAACTCCGCATATCACTTTTAACTTCCATTGATCACACCCAAGATTCACACCCCGTATTAAGAAAGGCCAGTTATATTTCTTTGTAGCACTATCTCTCTTTCTTGGACTTTTTTCAGGACGCCGATCATGAAATACTGATCCTCTTTCACAACCTAAAAGTAGCCTTGCCCTCCTCTTACTTATCCCATGGTCAGAGATTCGAATAACGATTATAGTGTTAATCCCTTTACCTTTAGCTTGAGCCCAATCAACTAAAGCATGGCGCGATTGAAATACCTAAAAAATAGCAAATAATCAGAAAATTTCTTGTTATAACCCTAAAATCGCATGACATGTCTTATATACTTACTTCATCCGTTTCAAACAAAGAGCTGACGTCAATACAGAGACTTAGATTACACTCATTTGTCATAGCATCTATCTCTGTAAATTGAAAAGATTCATCGAAACCAATCAGATTGCTAGCTTCACCTTCATTGCTATAATTTTTTTCAACACAATTCTCTTTACAATTGTCTCCAACCCCATTTTCTTTATGATTAAGAGCCTTCGGTCTAACTTCTTCAACAATATGCCGAGTATACTGGAAGACGGAAGCTAGTTGAGGAATCTTTTTTAATTTCATTGCCGTAAGATTAATGTTTTCAAACAATTCACATTTTCCCCATATGTTGGAGTCAAGTGAATCCTAGAATAGTTAATGGCTACAATTAGTTTGTTGTGAAAATTTTAAAAATATACATCAATAATTAAAAGATATTCGAACTAAATATAAAACATTAGAGGTGTTGAAAATTCACCATAACCACGCCATAATTCGGCCAATATGACTCGAATGAGCATTGGGTGTAGCCAATGTCCAAATGAATCATTCGGCTCATGATGCTCGAATATAGTACATTTATTTGGTTTAAAGGGACCGAAATCAATGACATAACTCGACGGTTATAACTCAAATGAGCATTGGGTGTATCCAGTATCATTCGGTCCATGATACGCGATTATATTATATTCATTCGGTTTAAGAGGACCGAAATAAAGGACATAATTCGGTTTTCATGAATCGAATGAACATTGGATATACCAGTGTTCAAAAGTATCATTTTGGTTTAAGTGTACCGAAATACTTCATCATCTTTGATTTAAATGGGATGAACGATGCCTGAACTGCTCTGAACATACTATGTTCTGCAATGTTCCTTATTTTTTCCATTTTCTTAAATTAATGACATGAAAAGCATATATCTATTAAAAAGAGTACTAAGCTTACCTATTCCTTATGATTCTTGTCTTCATTGCAAGCACCGCCTTAATCTCCATTGTTAACCTTTTCTTCCATCTCCATCTCCAAGCAATTTCACTATTATTCTTGAGTTTCACCTTTCATCCAAGTTTCTAATATACCAGAACATTTGATCAAGTACGAGGATTGAGCTACTTTCCATGGTTTTTGGACTTTGACTAAGGAAGAACGGAGAGAGCACGTACTCTCTTGATTGTGGAATGGAGAATGATGTGTTTGGAGAATGGAGATGCTACTAATACAAAGGAGAAGTAATTTAACCATTGTGTAATACTTAAAAGTTATTTTATCCATTAGTAAAAAAAGATTTATTAGTTTAATTATGGAGGATGTTAGTGATAAAGTATTCGAATGTCAATATAAATAAATGGTTTAATATTTTGAAGGATGTTAGTGATAAAAAAGATGATGGGAAATATCATCACCCATTCAGAAAATATCACCCAATAGTTTATCGGGTTGTGTTTGGATGGAGACAAAAATTACCCGCATTCGTGAAGACTTGACACGAAATTGACTTGAACCGAACCGTTGACAATTCTACCTATAGAATCAATGGAAATAGAAAAGGCCATAAATTCTAATTTTTTAGTCCATCTTTTTTCAGGGAATAGCATGTTGATCTGTGTGCACACTTTTTACAAAAATAGGGACTATAAACATAAAACAATTTTTGTTGTCCTAAATACAAAAGAAAACAAAGTGTAGGGACTAAAAGCATAAACCGATTATCCGCCATCTTGAACACAAAACACAAAGTATTATAATGATAACATCAAATGGTAAAAGTATACTTCAAAACCAAAATTAATATGTATTATTAATTACTTGTGAATTTAGTGCAAAATTTGTGCTAAAATCTATATCATTTGTTACTTGCGAATTTAGTGTAAATATATATTTTAGCTTAAATGTGTATATTAGTTACTTCTAATTCAATACAAAAACATATTTGCAATACCTACAACGCAACTCTGGTGAGATCTTGCCACTCCGGTAGTGGGGATTGGTAGCAGTGATCGGGGATGATTAGTTGTCTCTTATTTAAAAAAGAAAAGAAAAGGAAATAGATCACAAAGAGTATTTAAGATAAAGAAAAAATAAGTGCCCCTAATTTGTAATGAAAATGTAGGCCAAGTGCCCTTCCATTAAATATACAGAGGGAGCCCTTTTAACCCATTGCTTACAAATAAAATAATAATCCCTTATAATAATAATAATAATATAATAATAATAATAATAATAATATAATAATATAATAATAATAATAATAATAATAAATAATAAGAATGAATAGAATTCCCATGCATTACATTCCCAAAAAATGAAGAACCACCCAATAAATACAAAGACATTGTAATATGCTAAATAACGGGGCTGTGAAATTAACTTTGCTCGAAAAAGTAACAATCTTATAATTTGAAGCAAATTTTTGCTATATCATGTGTGTTTCTCATAAAAAATTTATTTTTGGGTGAAAATCATTAAAGAAGTTTGAAAATTTCTCAAATAAACACAAAAATATAGTAATGTATTAGAAAAGAAGAACTACAAATTTTACTTTGCATAAAACAAGAAACTAAAATTTTTAATTTGAAAAATTTAATGCATACTGAAAGTAAAGTGTCAGCTCCAAATTATCATTTTGTACTTAATATTTATATCATACTCCGATTATGATATATTTTCGATATATCTAAACGAGTGTGTATTATTGAATGCACTTAAGTATAGCAAAAAAAAAATTAATAGTGGGGTTGACACGGCAAAAATATTGCGTGCTTTTGATGGATATACCCAAGTGTGAAGCTGCTATAGTTTTTTGTGCATTTCATGCTCTAGAGGTATTTCCTGCCCTAGAGGATCATCCCTCTAGGATGAACTCCACTATAAAATCCTCTAAGGCTTGTCCTTTAATTGCACAGTGGAGTTCAACCCAAGAAATGCGTGAAAAACTATGGCCGCCAGCCTTAGATCCATTTTGCCAACTTGGAACCTATTGGTAGATGGCTCCTCCAATCAAAATGGAAGTGGATCGAGGGTGCTATTGATAACTCCCGAAGGAGAACAACTAGAATACGCACCCCGTCTTGAATTTAAGGCCTCCAATAAAGAGGCCAAATATGAAGCATTGATTACTGAGATGAAGTTGGCGAAGCATATGGAAGTCAAGCAGTTGATAATTTATAGCAACAGCCAACTTGTCGTTAACCAAATTAACAGTGAATACAAGGCCAAAAGAGGAAATATGAAAAGGTACTTAGAATACGCCCAGACCCTTCTTAACAAGTTCACCATGTACACAATTGTATAAGTACCACAGTCCAAGAACACGGACGGGCTCGCCACCATCCAACCTAAGAAGGAACTTGGAGCTTGGAGTAGCCTAGTTACATCCTGCGCCAAGTGAGAACCATCATGGATAAGCCCATTGTAAAGTACCTCAAAATGAGTGAGCTCTTTGAAGACAAAAACATGGCCCAAAAGCTACGCACATGGGCAACCAATTACTTGGCGATGGGGGGAAAGTTATACAAACCGGGCTAGTCCATGCCATTACTCAAATGTGTTAGGCCTACGGAAGGAAAGTACCTTTTAAGGACAGGCCACCTCAGATATCGATCGTTCTTCCAAAGAGTCCTCTGGTTAGGGTACTGTTGGTACAAAAATCTAGAACAAGTTTATTTTCTCAACCACACAATCAAATGATTGGGTAATAATTAAAATGATAAAGAACAAGACAAAGATATATAGAGGAGGTTCACCCTTCTATGGAGATAGGGGTTAATCCTCTTGCGAATAGAGCTAGGAGCTCGTAACTACTTTGTATTACAGTGAAAGAGTTCTGATTAAAAAAAAGTTGTCTCTCTAGCTATTCTATCTCGCAATACTACAATTGGAGGAGTTATAAGTTTTTCAGAGCTCTATGTTATATTTTAGACATCTCTCTCTATATTTCTTTCCTTTGTGTAGTTCTGTAGCTAAAAGCCTAGTTGTTAAGAGAAGTAAATGCTTCCTTATATATGTATAAGAGAAGAAGATGTCTGGGGAGTATAGGGCAGTTGGCTTTCAGCCACCCTCCCATCACTACAACCTACTTGATTGATCACCTTCCTTCTCCTTTTTATTTGGAGCATTAAATGTAGTTGATATGTATTTAACGATGTTGAGGATGACCCTGTGGCACTAGCAGAGTTAGTGGCAGTTGCCCATGCTGTCTGTGCCTACGTCAACCTCTCTGACGGAGTGGTTAAGCATCAGTGAAAAAGCTCTAGAGATCAAGCTCTAGATGTTTATGGCCTCGAATATAGAGTAAACACTGTTCTAACATTTTCACAAGCTCAATTAGACATGTATCCTTGAGGCCCAATGCTCTTAGCTCTATTTTCACACCACAACAGAGGTAGCCACGTGTCCTCCTACGATTGGTCCATAGGTCGGAATAACTATTTTACCCCATCAATTACCCCCTGCCTCGGCATTCAGCTTATAAAAGCTGGTTGGCAGGACAAACTTTAATCCCATGGATTGGAACTATTCCCAAGCCATTTCGAGGGTTCAACAGATGTCTAAATGGCATGGTGGGAGTCAAAGATGAATCGATATTTCTTGCCCCAGGAAGTGGTGTGAGCATTTAAAATTCCGACATTGGAGTTGTTTCTAACTTGTGTTTAGAATTCTCCTAGAGGACTGACGCCTTTATCAGGTAATGTGCCCACAAGGCACCGTTTCGTTAGGAGACGTGCGAATGTGCAGCTGACTTGATGGGAGGCATTTCTGACGGTTGAGGGGACTGTTGGTTTCCCTTAGAAGTCTTATAAAACGTTAGATAAAAATTTTACTTTTCATCGTTCGTCTTTTTGAGCCTTCATCCTCCACAACATTTAAACTAAAGCACAGAGAAAACCTTGGAGCATTCTATCTTTTAGTACGCCTGGTTATAGTGATATACTAAAAGGCATGATTTTATTATTATTGGTTTTGATACGTTATATAGACTCAGTTTTGCTATTTTAATGAGAATCTTTATGGACAATGGTTGCATTATATTATTTATTTAAATATTGTGCATGTGTGTGTCTTTTATTCCATATAGTAGATAATTTGGTGTATAGAGTATAGCTTACACGCATAGGATCATATCATCGGTTCTTGTGGAACATAAGTTTATTGGTTCACGGTCTTAGATGGAATTGGACAACGATCGGTAGGATTGTAGAACAAGTTTTAGTAGTTTATCTTGACTACAGAAAACGGTATAGTTTTAACTCGTTGTGCTAGTACATTTTTGTGTGTATTGAACAGGACCAGTTTGGGTTAATTATTTTTGTACTGACTATATAAAACAATTTAAAATACCATGGTTATTATGATTAATTATGCTCTTAATCTTAAAATAATTAATAGACACATAAATGTAGTGTTCGTTGTTTTGACCCATTAAAAGTGAGATTCATTTATGGATCAATAATTTTCGTGAATTGGATGACGACAATATATTTATGATGAATATTAATTATTAATGGAATCCACATTCCAGTATAGGGATTGATGAAAACCCTTGAGAAGCTTATAAGTTTTGATCATGCCAAACCTGCAGGTGGATTATGTTAATCCGACATGTCAAATTAGTTAAGTGGTATGCTCAAGGATTAAGAAGTCATTTAAATATAATTGTCAGTAATTTAATTTAAATGACGGTTATCTGAAATCTTAACGTGAGGAGAATAATAAGTATTTAATAACAAGGTGCTCGAAATATAATTTTGAGATAAGGACGGGAGTGCAATTATAATTCTTTAGTGGTGTGAATTATAATTTATGGAAGGAATCAATTCTTAATCGAATTAGGATTCCAGTTTTCCATAGTAAGCCCAAACACTTATTTCTCCTTAAGATCCCTATCGTAGCCTTAGATATATGCCAGCATTGCCTCTTCTCTCGACACAATAATTCTTACGAATTTAAGGTTTGTGTCGTAGAGAGTAGAGAATAAGATCTTGGTGATACCGCAGCCCACACTCGGTACATGATTGCATATTGAAAGGAATGCAATAGAAGATCTTGAGGTTCCATCAAGCCATGTTCTCGATTCGTCTACACCAACCCCTGTTCGTGATGAAACGAGATCAAATCCGAGAGATCTCGAAGGTAAAATCCGATTCCGCACTAGGGTTTTACATAAAAATTTTGTTCGGTCTATACGCAATATTAAACGATTCTGGAACTAAGTTTTCATCACGCCTGGTTTTCACAGGCCCTTTAGGAAACACTTATAGGAGATTTGAGAGCGTGCCTTTGCCCATTCTTTTTGAATGAGTTCCATACTTTGCGTATACGACCTCTCTCAATTCTATAACAAAACTGATGGCCCATTATATCAACCAAGGTCAGAACTTGGAAATTTCCCACAACACGGAGGCGAGCTCCTCTGTGGGAGATGCTCCAAACCCTCCGCCACCTGTTAGGACCATAGATATATTCAATAATGAGGGTGCCATAAGCACCATTTGTCTTATCCATTTAGTTTACGGCTTCGATTAGGGTATTAAGGCGTATAAATACATTAGCTCTTTAGCATTTTTCAACATCCCTTTCATCTTTTCTCTTGTTGATATTCCACCCTTTAGGAGGAAATATTAGACCTTTGACTCCGTCAAGATTAGGGCTTCAAGCTTGAATGAAAATGGCTACTACTACAGACCTAGTGAGGTCCGCTTTTATGAGTTCGCCTTCGAGCACGGGTTCTGGTTTCCCATGGACGAGTATATAAGGGAACTCTTGGTTTCTCTGGACCTTAGCCCCGCCCAAATCACCCCAACATGTAATCGTGTTTGATAGGAGTGGTTTTGATTTTTAGGGTCATTTTAGTCAAAAGTCAAGAGATCACTATCAAGAAGTTTATTACTCTATTATAACCCAAGGACAATTGCGGGGAAAACAAAGGAGTTATGAGTTGTCCTACTAGGTTGGAGGCCGCGTAGATCATCCAAAGGCTCCCAGATAGCATCTCCCATTGGAAGAATAAGTTCTTCTACATCTCTGGTGAGAACTGGGAGTAGGACCAGAGGTACCCAAACATTTACAATCTCAAGAGATGGTTTACCGAACCCAACTCGATAAGTAAGTATTAGTACTCATGTTTTAACCCTTGTTCTTTCTTCTGGTTTTAATAAAACTTCAGTTTCTTTTTTATGTTTTATTCTTCAGTAAATGAGAAGAGGTTAGAGCTAGTGGATTTGGTCTGGATTAAAGACTCCAATGACTTCTTTTTGAAGAACTACACAGAAATCTTGGCGCTTGAAATGCTCTAGAGGCACGGCCTTGGCCCTATGCCTTCAAATATGGACCCAAATGTTCATTCAGCTAAATAATTAGGGCTTTTAGTCGTGCTGGTTCGCTCAGTGCACAATGGCCCAAAGGCCAAGGCTATTAAAGCTGCTGGCAAAGGGTCCCAAGCCTCACCAATAACAAGAAGAGTACAAAAATAAGGATAACAAAGAGTGTTCTATAGCTTTAAAAGAATACATATTGAGTACTTCTCATACCTTAAAATAAATATCAAGAAAGATAGAGAAGGAGATAATGATCCAAAACCCTAATTAGAGAAAATCTAAAATTCCTACATCACCGCGCTCCCGTTAATCTATAAAATAACTTTTCCTTAAGAGAAATTATGATCTAAATTGTTTAAATTGTTGGATTTTTAAAGAGAAAGCTTAAGATACCTTTAATGGTGTTTGGGATAAGTTTTGGGGATAAAAGATAAAAACAATATAATAATAAAATAAAATTTCTAAGCTTTTTTGTAGTCTCACCACCGACTTTCAACAAGCCTTTGTTGATCCCCCAAGAGGCCCCTGTCGGAGACTAGTGTACTTTTGCATTTTTAGGCCATTTCGAAAAGCCCTTGTTCCAATTGGACAGACCCTTGTTGGACTAGAAATCTGAAAAATAAGCACCCAAAATCCTTTAAAACCAAAACTTAACCAAGACAATCACAAGCATTAAACTTCAAAGAAATGATGGAGCATAATTATTACAAATTTAAACACGAAATATTATAGCACAAGTGTTACTAATTTTCGTCAATCGTGTAAACTTAAATCTTAGGTATAACGCCTCAATTCTCATTCAATCCATCCATAAGTGTATTATCCATCATAGGACCTACAAGACCTGTATGTATCACAAAGGTATGACCATAATCGAATTTGACTATCTGAAGCCACAAAGGAGCATAAATCACTCTTATGGAAAAATTAGCAACTTGATATCCAATCGGGCCACCCACTTTATGGTGCCACTATGCACTCAAGTCTAATCACATTAGTTGCAAGTGTAATAGGTGTAGGTCGGAAAATACCCTAGAGGGGGGGTGAATAGGGTTTTTAAAACTAAATGCGGAATTTAAAAACTTTTCTAACAATGTTTAAGTAAAACAAATTTACAAAACAAATTATCAAGGAATGCAATTAAATAAACAAACAAGCAAATAAACAATCTCAAGCAAACAATAATGTAGCAAGTAAATAATGAGATTGAGTTAGAAAGATTGAACCGATTTGAAGTCCAAGACGTTTTGTCCACACGGTTTTGGTTTACCAAACCATAATCCGCGCTCGGTTAGTTCCCCGAGAATTTCCACTAATTCCAATCTCCTTCCGGGTGAAGATCAAATCACTACAAGTGTTGTTGTCTCACTACACTCTTTACAAATATTGCTTAACCACAATATTCTCACAAGAATCTCTCTCTTGCTAACCTTATGAGATTTACCTCTCACAATATCTAAACAAGAATTTACCTTCTTATTTTTCCAATGAGATTTACCTCTCACAATTTGAATATAAAAGTTTGGTGATTTACACCAATTTATAATAACTCTCTCAAGTGTTTGTAGAATACAATTTAAGCTCACACTAGAGTTATCTTGAATGATCAATATGATATAGCTCAACTAAAAGATGATTGATCAAAAACAATTTCTTGAATATTTGAATAATGAAGATAGATGAAGTAGAGAGTATAAGAGTGATTCAAGTTGTTTAAAATGAGTCTTGGAAGTCATATTTATAGTCCCAAAAGTGATATAGCCGTTCTAGAGGTTTGGTAGAAGTTTGGTACCAAAAAAGGTTAAAAATCAAAAATCCAACGGCTATATTCTGGGCCATCAGTCGACTGAGCAAAGCTCCTTAGTCGACTGACTGAGCCTCAGTCGACTGAGCACAAGCCATCAGTCGACTGATGGACTCTGCTGTCCATCAGGCCAAAAGGCCAAAATCCCAATTTTTGCACTTTTGCATATAAGCTCCAAAATTAATTCTAATGCTTTGGGGACTTCAAAAATAAGTTCCTAAGACACCTATTTTTGGGAAAACTCAAAATATGATCATTTGAATACCGGTTTTTGCAAGAATGGTGTTTTCAAAGAAATTTTGATTCAAACTGATTTTGATCAATCTAAGAATGATATATCAATATATATGAGCTATATAATCAATCAATGAAGAAACTTTACATCAATCCTAAGCATACACTCAATTACCGAATATGCGAGTCTTTGAATGCTTTGAATAGTTTCTTCAACTTGATTCTTCTCTTGAAGCTTTTCCCCTTGAGGCTTTGGCTTATGATCCTTGATCTTTTGAGCTTCATGAAATGCATTGCTAGCATGTGAATGATAAGGTTGATCTCTTGCTAGTCCAATGCTTCGTTGACTTGATCGAATATTGATTCCATTGATCCTTGTCATGCTTCCTTTGAGCAATCATGATATTCTTGATTTTCCAAATAAGAAATCTATAATCTTATATCAAGAATATGTTAAATTACACATGATTGATTTATTGTTATTATCAAAATAAGATTAAGACCTTAAAGGTCAACAATAGGTGTTCGAGCTACAAAATCATCTCGGATCCAAAACTCGCTACTCAAAGAGCCGACATGGTGGGGGTCAACTAAGAAGGTAGGAATTTACCTGGCAGTGGAGACACGGGTATTACATTTTTTCTCCCTTTTTTATTCTCTATCTACAATCTCCCCCTCCTTTATACTTTTTTCTTTTTAAAATACCATGCAATATTTATTTTATGGATGTTAATAAAGGCATCTATAAATATCAGTTTGACACCCATATATCATTTTTAACTGCAAAATAGCACTATTTTTTGTAGCAAGCCAATGTAATAACATAGAAGAGCTATAAATGAAAAAATATAAAGCAAACGTGTATGAGAATATAAAATTAATCTAAATTCATTGCAAATTTAAAGATTGGGTCACTTTTTAAACATGGAGTTCACCAGCCTTTAGTAGGTTGTCTCAGCGTTTCTAAGCCTGGATGGCATAACCCGGTAGCAGTATTGACCCCGATCCGTGATAAAGGAAGTTTTTTTATTGTCTAATGAGTCATTTTTATTAAGTTGTATATAGAGTATGTGTCCATGAAATTGAGTAGATGGTGACCGAACATGGCATCCACTAGCTGGTCCATACGGATAGTGGAAAACAGTTCTTAAGCGAATCTTTGTTTAGATCGGTGAAGTCTATGTAGAGTCTCTAGTCCTCATTGGCCTATTTTATTAATACAACACTTTCCAGTCAGTTAAGGCACTAGACTTCTCGTACGAGCTGGGCGGTAATGAGTTTGTCCACTCTATGCACACGACTTCCACATGTTCCACCTTTTTTGTCTGATAGGCATGAGGTTTAGATCGACTTCTAAGTGGTAAACCATTACGCTTGGGTGGATCCCTGGCATATCCTCTTGACTCAAGAAGAAGGTTTGCACATGCTCTCGTAGGAATGTTAATATCAGTTATTGTAATTCTTATCGGAGTCCTGATCTCAGCTAGACATATCTCTCGGGTCAAGGGGGATCCAACAACAGTATAACGAGTTCTTCAATGTGCTCGCATTGTCTTTCATTTTATCAAGGTTCTAACTCGTCAATTTGTAAGGACTAATGTCAAACTCTAGTTGTTGTAACATAACATTCCTAGGTTGTTCTTTGATTGCCAACCACGACCTTAGTTCCCCTAGTAATGAGGAACATTAACGACTAATGACTAGCAGGGTATTACAAAGCTGCTTCCGAGCCTAACAGAAGCGATGATCATCTATTATTGTAAGGCTCGGGTGTAGGCCTTCCTGGCATTATCGAACTTTCCTCTTGTGGCAAAGCCTTCAGAGATAGTTTAGACTTCCTTGATCAGCCCACTTAGTAAAGCATTAGTAAGCAAGGTCGGTCATTTCCCAAGGCCAAGTATTTGCTCAAATGGTCCTAACTTATGAGCCATTGGATCTCCTGCTAAAGTTGGATGCAATTGTCCGTGTTTTGCCTATTATTATTAACCTATGCCTGCTGATCCTATACCAATTTCAATTTATTGTTTAACTATTTTTGCCTACTTGTGGTATGAGTAAAGTAAAGCCCTAGATTAAGTCTAGATCTAATTTTACTTTACAAAGATGTGTGATGTTCTCTAGATTAAGTTCCAAGACTTTCTATGAATAACCAATTAATAACTATGCAATAATATATCAAAGACAATCACAACCAATCACAAAATGCCAAGATTTAAAAAGGATACCCACAATTGTAGGACTAATACTCTTGGCTACACCACACAATAATTCCACTATTCACAAAGAGTTTATATACATTGACACAAACATACTATGTTGGGCTATGCTTACACGCACTGCGCAGCTTTGCAACTATCCACGCATATCCTCCATCGAACTACTTTGACTGATTTGGTAACAACCTAGTCATCTCGGATATTGCCGTATACAAGCGTTGCTCCCAGTTTACCCAACCGTATTGCTTGACTTGTGGTTGTGCCTCTTGCGTTTGGGTGATATCCGCACTCTTTTCCTTTGCTCTTTTAGGAAGGGCGAATGGATCTCCTTTGGATTCTCGGGGTGAAAGATGATCCTGATCTATGGCTATGGATTAATACCCTAGGTGGCGGAGTATCTAATATCTCAAGTGTTTTTGATATACAATATATAGTCTTTCACTCGATAAAAATCATCTCTTAATTTTGAGCCTTCATGACTTATTTATACACAAATGTATAATAAGGAAATAAGTTAGAATTAAGGTTTTGGAATGCTATTACTTGCGGCCCAAGGTACCGGTATGGAACTAATATGTTATACCAATACACTTAGCTTGTTCATCCTCAAGGAATTCTATGCGAAGCTGTATACCAGTATAGACATATAAGCTTCAACACCGGTATGCTTGGCTTGACTCAATTTTTAAGAAATTTCTCCGAGGTAGCGTACCACATTTAAGTTTCAACATCTGTATGCTTGGCTGTTGTTCTTAGGAAATTTTTTTATCAGTTAGCATAGAGGTATACACATTTAATCTTCAATACCAATTGCACGCCACTAACACAGGAATGAACATTTACGAAGTATAGTTGTACACGTTTAAGCTTCAACAGTTTATACTTAAGTAAATTTGTTCGTTGCAAAGCATTCTATTTTAACTTGATTTGAAAATAATTTAGATATAATAGTTTACCACTAGGTAATCAAACCAAGTCCACCTATTACCTAATATCCCAATGAATATGTCAATGTTGAAGTCTCGAATAAACGGCTTTTTTCCATTATAGTTTTTGATTTTCATCTTCAATTCAACATGCGATTATAATTGAAACTAAGTGTTTTTTTATATAATAAGGCCAGCACAAAGAAGTCATTAAACATAGACTATACAACCATGATCGCGGTGAAAGTGGTAGTACTTGTTCTAGTTTATCCTAAATGATGAAGAACGCATATGTACGGGCTTTTGCTTGTAGTCATGATTTTATAAATTTTAAAATATGAGGCTACAAAAGGCATCCTAGTCATCTGCTTTCCTTTCTTGTCTTTTGGTTCCTTATGATCTTTGGTCCCCAGTGGATCTTTCCTCTTCTTAGCGTCATTACTAGGGCCTTTTCGAGATGCAAGACCTCTTTCACTCTGATGTACTTCTAGATTTGATCATTGACCTTATTCATAGGGGTCAGAATTTTCTTAGCAAAAGACTAATCCTTTTTCATTGGTGACCCTGTCAACGAAAGCAGTAACAACAACCATACCATCCAAGTCATGCAAAGTCATTGCTTCATCATTGAACTTAGTGTTGTATTATCGTAGGATGACGACGACTTCCTCTAACTCCTCCTACTTAAGAAATGCACAAGGAATGTGATGCTGAGCTGTTTGAACAAGTTAATCAACCTCTTCCTCAAGCCCTGATACAACAACATTGCGACCCTCTGAATGTACTTAAAAATGCATTGCAAAGCCCCTCATCCACCACATTATGCAGTTTCATGATGGATTCATAAGCCATTAAGTGATCAAGAGGTCTTTAGTCCCATTATATATGTCTAACGAAGGCATTTTAAACATTCGAGAAAAAATTTATTTTCTACACGGCAAGTTAAAGGTGAAACCGTGTCGTCTACCCCATATGCATGATTATGCTTGCTATTCTCCACTTTCTTAAGTCACCTGATCAACTCTTCTACCCATTCCAATGATAGAGTGGGCACCGGGTGTTCTTTGCTCAAGGATGACTAAGAGGGGCTTCAATAATTCTCGCATCTATTTTCTTGCTGCCACCGGTGCCTCTACCTTTCAGTTCCTCACGTAGGTCCTACACCTGTGTCCTCCCTTTTCATACGTCAAGGCAATACCTCTAGTTCGTGGGTACGACATGCTTCTTCTAGCCCCTGCATTGTTCCTGCCGAGGTTTATGTTATGTTGACGAAAGCAGCCTGCAAGCCCGACCACCTTGTGTAGCTTGCCCTTGCATCCTATTGCCCTTATTGTGTGCATTTTATTATGGCTATGCTACCTTGCTTCGTTCCGACTGTAGCTTGAGCACTACCCCCACCCCCTCCCGAGTTTTGTCAAAGATGTTGTTATGGATGTAGGTCCTTTCTTAATGCCTGTTCGACTTGGTCCACTAGCGACCTTTCTAGGGGTGCTTGGCGACCTAGAAAGTCAGTCGCCTGATCCTGGTCAGTCTATGGTACTGCTGAGCCATTTGTTTTTGGTGTTGAAGGCGAAGACCTCCATTATGTTACATACTTGTTGTATGGTTTTCTCCTATCACTGTCTCAAATTGGTCATGGCAGCAGCACTTTGGGAGACAGTGGTTGTCTTCCTTCGTGGTGCCATGCAGGTTGATGAAATCTTGATCAAAAGATTTTCTATAAGAGACTCTTGTTTCCCAAAGATGACGCCAAACTATCGTAGATTATTTGCTTATGCCGGATCTAACTAGTTGCCCAGATCCGACTAGGAATCGTGTGTGTGAAAAGTGAAAAAAAACAAACCACAACGCCATGAAGTAGTGTCATTCAGCGTAAAAAGATACATACTCCACAATTTATTCTCTCTTTTAGGGTTCTTGAGATGGATTTCCAATGATCTAAAGTTGAGAATATATGAACCTTTATATAATAGACTATACAGGAAGTAGGTAAAGATAAACATCTTGTTGTAGTAGTACAAGTACGTGTTTATCAGCTAGTAGGATAATTAAGAGAATAAATCTTTTAGCTTTATTTTATGTAACTGTTTAACTGGATGTTAGACTTCTTTATATCATCTAGATATATTGAACTTGGTCAGATATGGATGATAGCCCATGTTTTGGGCCTTGTGCATTGGAAAATCACTAGGCTAAAGGTGGAAAGAAAAGAGATTAATACAAGACAACAAGGGTCAGAGATATTTGTAATACTAAAATCGAGAAAGTGATGCCTATCGCAAGACACTTTGGGCCTAATAGATTCGTCGGGTCGTGTGCTTAGTCCAGCGATGCAGACTTTATTTATTCGGGTCGGGCCATAAGCTGTGTTCCGCTTTGTTTAAGTTTGGATTCGGACCCCGGTCGGACTCATATATACATATATATATCCAGGTGACCTACATCTATTCATCCATAAATAAATAAAATGTAGTCATTATTCATTCTAAATTATCAATTAGAATTTTGTTTTTTTCAATATTGCATGGCTGGGTAAAACTACGAATCAATACAAGTACAAGAAATATAGTATTTTGATGAGATATTTTGTATTTGCACTCCACAATTTGAGGGGTATTTTGAGTTTGCACCCCATATTTTTATTTTATTTGACTTTGCACCCCACCGTTAATTTATTCCAAGCTCCATTAATTATTTAATAAATTGACCAAAGTGCCCTCTTTTTAACCTATTTTCCCTTTTAACCATCCTTCCTATCTTTGCAGAATGTTCTTTGATTTCTTTTGTTTATTTTTCACTTAAATAAATTCAATTTGATCATACCATTTACAATTAACGCAATTAATTTATACTCCATTATACATTCAATTTCATATTGGGATTTTTTTTAGGAAAAAAAACTTTATTTATAATTTTATTTGTTTATATGTTTGTTTCCATCATTGATCTCAATCACTTTTTACTTTGTCTTTTTTAATATTTTTGAAAATTACGAATGTAAGTTTGTGATACATGTATAGAGGTATTGTAATAGTAGTACTATGGAGAGAAAATTAATTATATTATAATTTAGAAGAAAAAAAATCTACTCTTGAACAATACTAAAAAAACTCAAAGTAAAAGCGATTGAGATTGATGATGGAAGCAAACATATAAAATGTATAAAATTATAGATAAAGAAAAGAAAGAAAAAAAATAATAAATATAATGCATGGTGGTGTGTATATGTATTACATGAATTGCATGTTTGATTTATATATATATACAAGTAAAAAATAAAGAAAATAAAATAAATAACATAGTACAAAAATAGTGAGGATTGTTAAAACGAGAAAGAGGCTTAAAGAAGGGCATTTTGGTCAATTTAGTAAATGATGAATGAAGCGTAACGAAATCAACTAATGGCAGGGTGCAAAGTAAAATAAATTAAAATATGAAGTGTAAAATCAAAATATCTCTCAAAATATGAGGTGCAAACAAAAAAATTTCCTATTTTGATTTCACAGCATTTGTTAGAGAGTTTATTGCATAACACCCCCTTCTTTTTTCTAAAATCCCTTCAAAGCAATACATTAAATATTTTCGTGAAAATGAAGAGAAAAGGAGAAAGCAATGACAAATTTGTAATATTTTATGTTAGATGTTAACTCATATCTTTTTTGAATAAACTTATAAACATAATTACAATCTTACCTTTAGTTTTTAAGACTTTACAAATTCAACTTCAAATTTTTAAAAATTATGGGACTCTCAAAATTTTGGAAGTTAAGGTAAGAACATGATGTGGCTCACCTCATGTCCGGCTCTGACAATGACAAATTTGTAATTTGGAAAATTGTCATAAAAAAATGGTTATAATGAGCCGAAGACATGTAGAAGCAAACAATTCCATTTATAGGTGATGTTGGGTTTGGGAATATGTCATGTGGTCTTGCATGTCTTTTTATAGTAATTAAACATTTCTTATATGCTAATAATCATAGCAAATATGTAACACATAGCTGTACATAAAATCCAGCATATACATCATGTTTATCAAGTGGATTCTGGCCAACGTGGTATCACGTAGACACAGCCACATTCCTACGATTGATTTATTTATTACTTATCTAAAATGATGTTTTTATAAGATTTTATATATATAATTCGTTTTGACACAGATTGATCCGTATGGATTACACTTTTTTACGACGTTTTTTCGTCCTAAAAATATTGAAAGATGTTTTTTGCTATGAAAAAACGTTGTAAAAAGGACCCGTCTGTAAGGACCGGTCCTCATTTAAAGTTTTTCTTTAGTCATGCTTTAAAGAGGGTAGTTATCTGTTTAAGGAAAAAAATAAAGACCATCTACTTTGAAAGATACAAAAATCAATGATTTTTTAAGTGAAATCTAGCATAAATGATATTTATAACGAGTGAATAATTTGCACGAAATTTTATCAAAACTTCAATGTGCAACTGGGGGGTAGATTAAAAATATCATATATATATGTTCATTTTCGTTAACTGAAATTTTAGATAACTGTTTTAATTAATTTTAAATTGATTTTTTTTATAAAATTTGTGTGAATGATATATTCTAGAGATCTTTCTTACCAAATTTCGTAATTTTTTTTTATATATTTACCCCTTTAAATAAATAAACCTTTTTTGTAGAGATCATCCACTACATTAAATTAGATTTGTGTATGTAAATATATATATTTATATATATGTATGTATATGTTGTAGAAAATACCCAACAAATGGGGCATACATGTGTCATTCATGTGAACCTGCTCCTTCCTCCGCCTGCTATTCTACGCATTTAATTTCAACTCTAGTCTCTCGTACAGCATGTATTTTCTTTTAAAGTTAAATAGAAAATATATATTATATGAAAAATAAAAAATATAAAAATTCAATAAGATTCCCTTCTGTTTCTTCTTTTCCCAAACTCATTTTCATATTGATTTAGAGCTGATTATTAAATTGGCTGAGTATGGGTTTCTACGTAAAGATATATTTTATAATATAGAGTCAGATTAACATGTATCATTAGGTTATATATTATACACTTATATATATAAATAATTAAATTATAACATATATTAAATTATGCACTAATTCTCATGCAAAATATTATTCTTTTCATAGTATAGTTAATGGCACATGTTGTCATTTTTCTCGTAATATCTATTTAATAAGGGGTAATAATTTTTAAATCAAAAAAATGTATAAGGAGAAAAAAATTGTGCAGATGAGATTTAATGAAGTTATGTCAGACTTTTGAATTGCTTATTTTACCCGTGCAATCTCCTTTTTCATTAAAAAAATATGCTTGTAAGAGAGTTCAAATATTGAATCTTTGACAAAGTAATTTGCTGCTTAAACACGTACTAAACCACTTAACATCTAAATATATTTGAGTCATATATGTATTACATGTGCATATGATCTAGTATATAAAAGTAGTCAATTAAATTGGAAAAGGGGAGGGGAGGGGGGGTTTTTACATCCCAAATGTGTCAAAAACACATCCTATAGAATTTAACTTAAAAATCACTTCAACACCTCCTTATTTATCACAAACACCCCCTCCATTTTCTCATATTATGCGAGTGCTTAGTAACACATTCTGCTTATTTGTGCTGAGTTTATGTGAGTGCAATCACATCTCATTAGACGGGTTTTATTTGAAAAATACTCAAATACACTTAACACTCCATTACCATGATGTTAGATGATTTTTAATGAACAAAACTCCCCTAAAAAGACCGAATGCATGTGAATATACTCTTCTTTTATTAGGCGGCTTTAAAGAGATGTTAATAATAACAAATTTACCTGGGCGTTCTTTGTGATAAAAGTTTATTCGTAACAAGTATGGATAACACCGCCCTCATTTCTTTTCCCGGCCCGAAATGTGACCAAAACCTTTGAGAACGTCTTCCGTAAAATATCTACGGAATGATTTTTTAAGTAGAACCAATTTGTTAAATGTTATTTTATTGTCTGAGTAAAATTTCAAGTTATTAATTATGTTTTTTTGAAAATGAAGTGTTGTTGACTAATTTAAATATTATTTAATTATTAAAAGTATTTGGTGTTTTTCTAAATTATCCTTCTTTATTTCTAAAAATAATAAAAAATAAGAAAGTGGAAAGTGGTAAGTTAAATTTGAGGTCGGCCAAATTTAAGAAGCGAAGTAAAAGAGAATTATATTTTAATTGTTTGAGTAAAATTTATAATTATTAGAATATGTTTTCAAAATGAAGTGTTTGACAAATTAAATATTATTTATTTATTAAAAGTATTTGTGTGTGTACCTAAATTACCCTTCAAAAATTTCAAAAAAAATAAAAAATAAGAAATTGGAAAGTTAAATTTGAGGTCGACCAAATTTTAAGAAGTGAAAGAAAATAGAATCTATTATTTTATTGTTTGAGTAAAATTTACAGATTATTAATTATGTTTCAAAATTGAAGTGTCTAACTAACTTAAATAATATTTAAAGTTACTAAAAGTATTTATTTTGTGTATACAAAATTACCCTTCTTTTATTTAAAAAAAATAACAAACTTCATAAGAAATTTGAAAGTAAATTTTGAGTGGATGGAACCAAATTTTAAATCAAGACGAAGCGAAAGTACAATAATTAATTTTTTTTCTGTTTGAGTAAAATTTTCACAAATTATTTAAATTATGTTTTCAAAATGAAGTGTTTTGCCAAAAATCTAAATATTATTTAAATTATTAAAAATTTTGTGTGTACTAATTACCCCTCTCTTATTTCTAATAAAAAATAAAAAAATAAGAACGTGAAAATTTAAATTTTAGTTAAGCAGACAAAGCGAACGTAAAGAAATTAATTTTTTTTGTTTGATAAAAATTTTAGTTATGATTTTGTTTCTAAATGAAGTGTTTGACTAGCTTTTAACTAATAATTTAATTATTAAAATATTTGATGGATACTTAAATTAACCTTCTCTTATTCCTAAAAAAAAAATTTAAAAAATAAGAAAGTGGAAATTAAATTTGTGGTGGACCAAATTTAAGCAAAACGAAGCGAAAGTAAAAGA